>OX123190.2:62704563-63241577 GCA_944739405.2 Euclidia mi
GGTAACCCTAAATTTGATTGATTCAGAAGGAATTTAGGATACACAGGCAGATTTTTTTAATCTAGTTATGTAATGAAGTTTAGAATACGTAAACAGATACGTATTCTTTGTTTATAAAACTCTGTTCTAGAGGAATTGTGTAGAAAATTCTACTAATTATTTTAGCAGAATAAAAATGCTATTAGCTTAAGCAGCATAAAAAAAATAGTTTAAAGGCTATAACCCGACTACATTAAAAAGGGGGTCTGAAAAGGACGAAACAAGAAAATAGCTGATTCAGATACAAAGCTAGATCCGCGATAGGTGCAGCAAAAGTGACCAAATATAAAATCAGACTATACTTAGCATTTCTATTCCTAAACAGTCTGTAGGATTAACAAAGGTTTGGTAGAGATGGAAAAACGCATAACACTTTTTGGTCTAAATTTACATACATACGTACATAGACTCACGCCTGTTTCCCCCAAGGGGTAGGCAGAGGCATATTAGACGCCCACTTTTCGCCAGTGTTTTGATCCCACGTAATAGGTGGCGAGCCTATTGCCGCTTATCGGGATATTTTGTTTGCCAGAGCCTCGACCGTTGATCGGCAGGTGCACCACTTGCAGGTGAGGTTGGGATGGGACCCTAAGTTCTTGGTGAGAACCCTATGCACCTATGGTCTAAATTTAGCTAAGGTTTATCCCATAACAATCGATATTTTGCTTTATACATCCTTCCCATAGTACAAAACTCTTACTTAATTAACTATTGTCCTGGAGCTTTACCGAAAACACGAAAAATAAATAAAAAACGTAAAAACCCTACGACAAATGTATCGAGCAGATGATTTTCCGCAATTTCGGCAAAACCCAGAACAAAAGTTAATACTTATAAAGTACAACAACCACGTCCTTTGAGTTTGCACAATTCTCAAATAGAATAAAGATACCTTCAACATACCTGCTCCAACATCTGCAGCAGGTTATTCTAAACTTGACAGTTATCTTCATCTGTCGAATTAGCAACAATTTCATACCCTGAAAAGTCAAATAAATAATGTTGGTTGATTATACCTACTCATTTAAACTTCGTGTATTATAATTGAGTATTCAATAGCTAGGTAAATTTTTATACATAGTCTTATGACGAAGAGCAGCCAGAAGAAGAAATACGAGTATAATATATTGAATAAAAAAATTAAGTAGCCTACCTAGTTCCTGAGGGCTGTGTAGATGGACACACATCCAGCGTTCGCGGCCAATGCAACTGATTTTAATCGACTTGATCTAAATCTGTATATATAAAATCCTTGCGTTACTGACTGACTGACAGACAAGCTACAGCCAAAACTATTGGGCGCAGGAAGCTGAAATTTGGCATGTATGTTCCTTGGGGACCGTAGGGGTGCACTAAGGAGGGATTTTCCGAAATTCCCACAGAATCGGGCAAAAACAGACAAATAAAAAAAATGTGCAAGCGTAGCTGCGGGCGTCGTCTAGTACGTTATAAGAACCAATGCAAAATGCCTGTATATAGGTATGTTCTTATGTCACATCGTCGTCTCTACTTTAAGTATTTTGTGGTACAAAACATAAAAACTTATTACTGTAATTTTCGTGTTTCTTGGTTAAGATGTAAATTACAATAATTATAGCCTTAGCCAACATTCTTAAAAGACGTGAAAGCAATATTTCGGTGTCATCCTCCGAATGCCGAAGTTAATCAATAGATATATTTTTTGGCTGTTTATTAGGCGCATAAGAGTATTTATTAAAAATAACTTTAATATGGTGAGCAGGTATAATGAGTGTCGTTATTGCTATAATATATTTACTTGTATTTTAAACTATATGCATAGGTTCTACATCGCTCTTTGATATTCAATGAAATGCCTAGTAAACGTTATGATTCTAAACACGCGTTTGAAAATTATCGGATTGCTATAATTTGTCTCAAAGGCGTCTTTAGGAAAGAAACGGCGATCTCGCAAATAACGCTACTGACACCCGCTTTATCACCTCAGCATTTACTTACAAACGGAGACAAAACACACACAGGACTGGTCGAATAAACTCTAAGGCGATCACATTCAAAATCGAACCTTATTTCTAAGTAAATTAAGTTGAAAATTCCCGTCATTCCAGGTACGCATCCGGACAGAACCATCTGACAGACTTCATTGGGATGGAGCCGAGCAAGAAGCGAAAACGACGAACTTCATTCACACCTCAGGCTTTGGAACTACTCAACGCGCATTTTGAAAGAAACACTCACCCGTCTGGTACGTATTTCAGATTTTATTGTTGGTGAATATACCGATAGGGTTGCTGTAGTCAATTGGGTATCAAACTAGTTAACTTAGGGAAACTTTAGGTGATTAGTCTTCTCAATTATTATTGGTATTTATATCGAGCTATCGCTATTAGAAAATAATAGAATTCGCTATAAAGACGAATGTTTGTTTTCTTTTTTATTGCAAATACTTATTTATATACCTACCTAAGAATTATCATTGTGCATAGATATCGTCGTAGACTATATTTCCATTTACCTCTACGGCGTAGAGATAGACATTTTACTCTAGAATTGGATGCTTAATTGCTCTTTAAGAAACTTAAAAAATTGAAGAGGTTTTAAACATTATTTATAAATTAAATGAGTATAAGAATTTTTTGTATTGTATGTTTTCTTTTGTTTTTTTTTTTGCAAAGCAAATAATAAGATTAGGTGTTTTTATGCATTTTAAGATATGGGACTGGAATGTTTGTATGAATGTCATGCATAAATGTGCTTCATAAGGCTCAAGAGCCTATGTTGATTTAGGATTGAATCCTAGTATTAGTCCATGGTTGCAAATTTGTAATATAGCCAGTTCCTCGCAGCTGCCCAGCAGCGAAACAAAATATGAACTTATTCTAGATGATAAATAAAACTCCCATACTATACTCATATCAAAATTATCTTACCTTTAGCTAGAGGTTAAACTTATATACGGCTTGAGGACCAGCTATTCCTAAATTGGGTGCCGTGGTAAAGGAACCAAGGTGCCGGTGGTGCCGCCAAGACAGACTTACGTTCAAATACTTTAGTCTGTCTCATCGTGATTTAACAATATTCAGTAATGTTTGCTGGCCCAAAAATCGGCTCCGTCAATGTCTCTGTGGTCAATAGGCTTACAAACGATGCAATGGACACAGTTGCGCAGCAATTTGTGGCACCCTGCCTTCTAATTCTTCAGAATATTAAATTTGTTTAATTGCCAAACTAATATTAGGTAACCCACACCTATTTATATACCAAAACTAGTTCGTACATATTAACTTTAATTGTTGTGTTGTACGAATATTGTCAAAAGCTTAATCTTAATTGGATATTTATTTCAATTTCAGGAACTGAAATCACTGGCTTAGCGCATCAGCTAGGCTACGAGCGCGAAGTCATCAGAATATGGTTCTGCAACAAGCGGCAGGCGCTCAAGAACACCGTCAGAATGATGTCCAAAGGCATGGTCTAAATAACTAACAAAAATACCTTGTCCATTAATATCTATGACGTTAAAAATATGACAATGTTTAGTGATGAGGTGCGACTATTATCGATATCGATGGTTTCGCTTTAAGATCTGCACGTAGATACGCGATCTCGTCTCGATATTCAATATGATTTGCATCGATAGTGTCTTATTTATAAAAGGCGAATTTTCTTTTTGTTTTTTATTATGAAAAGTCTGGCCTTACCGCAAATCTTTATGCGATTCCAGCCAATATGAAACGTGGAAGTAGGTAAATAGTATTAAGCGTAACGTAAATGTATTATAAAACAAATTTCGACTGAAATATTCGTCTCGGTGTAGTTTACAATGATATGAATGGAATGTCGTAGCGATTAATGTAGGTGTTTACTAGTACAAAATAATAAAATTGAATTGTCAAAATACACTTTCTCTTGCATTTCAAAGTATCCATTCCCGTTTTTGTATTTTAAAAATAAACAATGAATAAAAAGGACGTATCATCAAATGCTAAAGGAATTAAACTTTTTCTCCTTTCATTACAGTAACGGCCTAACAAAATCACAAAAAGGGCAACTATGATTTCATTTTTGAAATATTTAATAGCTATACCAGACTTTCAGTTTATTGATTTTGTAAAGATATTATTGCATTTTGTAAATAAGTACAATGTGTTTAATTTTCGTCAATAACAATGTAATGTAGCTAATACATTAATTTATTAAAATACTCTGAGTTGTTTCGTTCTACTTAGCGAATGTTGCACTTTGTAGTTATAAGATTAATATCGATATTATGAAAGTAGTTAAAATGTGTCGTCAATCTTAGTAACCTACTAAGAATTTTTTATTAATCTATAGTAGGTTTTTGTTGATAGATAGGTATAAAACGATATGTATAGAGTAATTAAATATAATTATCTAAAATTGCCGTAAACTGTAAATATTGTTTTCGTAATTTGATTTAATGAAATGTATTATTAGTTTTATGTATAATTTCATAGCTTTTTAAAAAAGTTTATTGTAATTAGGCAGTATGCAAGTTGGATTTTGTGGCGATATTAACTATATCATTTTGAATTTCATCCGGCAGTTTGTTTATTGGAGTATAATTAATGTTCACCTTTTCATAGAAAATACATTAACAGGGGGTCTTGCCATTTAATAGTAGATGATTTTACTGCGCATATTTCTCGTACGGTGATTGTTAAACTAATAAAATTACCTCGCATTTGGAAATGTAGATTTTGAGAAAATACTTATGAAATGTAGATTTTCCAAAAATACTAAAATTTGACGTTATATATAATTATGTTTTAAGAGATAAACACGGTCGAGAAATATGCCCAAATATAATATTTAGAAACGAACTGTGTCTTAACAAAAATCATGTACACTTTTGAAAGGACATTAGAATATTCGGAACGTCTTATTTCGGATATACTGCAGTTTGTATATCATCGATGCATTTACAACACAATTTATTTTGACATTACATCACCAAGTCTGTGGAGACAGGTGCCTTATCGATAGTTCGGAACGAATTCAAAAACAAACATTTTGTTTACCATTTTGAAGATCATTTGGATTTTGAATTAAAAGTAACTTTGTATAACATTATACTTCCAAGATCTTACCTCTCGCGGATTATTACGTACCTATGTAAATAATTTAGTTAGATAGTTTTCAAATAAAGACCTGCTGTTAAATGTATTACCAATAGTAATAAGGTTGTAATTGTAATATTGTATGTTAATGACCAATGAAAACCAACTTGTGATCATTAATATTTGTACTGTTACCTACTACTTAACAAGAGTCGTTAAAAATAATATTATAAAAAATTGAACATATTTTTCGGCTGTTGAAAAATTGTAAATACAATATTAAGGATAATAAAACTATTTGGATTAATATTTAGGAACAAAAGGAAAAATATTATCAAAATTTATATTTTCAAAAATTATTACAAATGCAAAAAAGTGTATTTAAAAGGAATGTTTGGCCATAAACTAAAAAATCACATTCTAGGAACGGATAATTTTATCGACTTAAACACACCACTACACACGCAAAAGCAGTAAGGTAAACAGTGACTTAAAAATTGTGCGATGCGGTATTGCACGTAATTCCTGTACTTATAATAAGGAGTCAGGTTTATCATTCCTCTGCCCCAACCAACGCACCCCCAGACCCCAACTGTTCCTTTTCTCACAAGAACAAAACAACAAAACGCAAAACCTACTCCCGAATACTCCATTTACTGTACAAACTTTTATTTAATTTACAAGACATGAGAAATCTGACTCCCATCAAACACTAGCGTAATAGATCGAGCATAGAATGCTAAGTACAAATGATATAATTTAACGATAAACTCCTAGTCCCGTTAAAGATATAATTAAAATAATTATTACAAGGCAAAATCGCGTTGCACCCTGGTTTTCATGATTCACATGTATCTATAATAATAATAGTGATACAATTATAAAAGTCTACACATAACTTCAGCTGTAACACATATTCAAACCAACCTTGTAACAGTAATATGTAATAGTGTATTAATTTTTTCTTCCTATAATGGTACCGAACGAATGATTATGGCTGCTGGTTTATGAAGAGAAGCAGAATAAAGGCAGATAACTGTTTGATTGCTTGTTTTATTGTTCTTCTAAACCCTTATTATTTTTTACCTTAGAAACCAACTACGTACTAAAAATCTTCAAACTCATGAGAAGGAAATAGGTATACTATTTCCGTCAAAACTATATATTCTATCATCGCGCATCGCCCTGATCAGGGTCATCTAAGTTGATGATCCTGAATAGTTAGACAGATGTCATGGGTTCGATTGCTACTTAAGACAAATCTTTGTTTGACTAGCAGGGTGAATTGTTCTGTGGCTGGAGTGGCCTGGATATACTTTTTAAGTAGACTTATATTAAGAATGCTCCTACAAGAATGGTAATATATTTTTATTACAATTAATAGTTGGTACCTACCTAGACTGCCTCCGTGGTCCAGTGGATAGCGTATGCAACTGCTGATCGCAGTTCCCGGGTTCGTTACCCGGGTCGTGCAAAAGTGTTATTGGGTTTTCAGAATTCTCAGTAGCAGCACGGAGTCTGGTGATATGCCCGGTAACGGCAATAGGCTCGCCGCCTATTACGTGGGACCTCAAAAATTCATGGTGAAATGTGGGTGTAGTATTACACATCTGCCTACCCCTTCGGGGATAAAAGGCTAGAGACTATAAAAGAAAATAGTACCTACAGGCTCTGTCTCATAGATAATAATATATTATTTTTTTCTAAGCTCTGTCTAGTTTAGCAGGAAATAGTCTTAACTCAATTGTCAAAAGGTATTATTATTCGATATGATAGTACCTCTCTGTCTGTCTCCATGGTTGGGTGGCGTATGTATCTGCTGATCTGGAGGTCCCGGATTCGATTCCCGGGTCGAGCAAGTGTCACTGAGTTTTTTCAAATTCTCAATAGCAGCACGGAGTCTGTCAATATTCCCGGTAACAACAATAGGCTCGCCCCATATTACGTAGGACCTAAAATTTAATGGGCAGAATGTGGGTGTAGATAATAGTTATTTCACCTCTACCTACCCTTTGGAGGAAAACAAGCGAAAAAAGAAATCATAGTACTTACTAATTATCACGGACATAGACCACCCTCACATTGGCGTCAGCGTTAACGCAGCGTCACATCGGCGTCGTCGACGCGGCTTTAACGCGGCGTCGACGCTGCGTAGACGCCGCGTAGAAGCCGCGTCTGCCGCTGCCTTAACGCTGAATTAATTTAGGCAATTACAATTTGTTGAACTTTTTAAGAGATTACTTAGAACTTAAGTTTACATAAGTTCACGATTGCTTTGTAAAATTGCTCATTGTGTTACTTGGGTGTTCATTACAAACGGCTCAGTAGATTAGCCGTGAAATGTAGGTATGTACCTACCTATATTTCACGGCTAATCTTATACAGATAAGAATACTAAGAAATTACTTTTGTTTTTTAATGGTCATACATACTTCAAGTTAACATAGGTATTGTTTTGTTTTTGAGTTGTTTAAAACAAATAAAAACAAAAACAGTACCTAGGTATAACAGCAGTAGCAAAAAGGAATACTTACTACGAAATATCGACGGCAGAAAGCAAAAACGTAGTCATCCACAAAAACGCAAATATTCACCAGAAGAAAAAACTTTTACACTTTAAAAAAAAAATTGTGTTTTTTAACTTAGGCTCATGATTTTTTGTTTTTTTTTTCTTACTTGTTATTTTTTTCTAAATATAGTTCTATCTCTCAATACTCAATCTTACAATTATTTGCCAACATTTTGTTGACTGCGACATTTTACATTAAAGCGAAAACGTGGTAAGCAGCAATACTTGAAACCCGCTTCACGTACTATCCTGGAGTAATAGTGACGATCGGTGGATAAAACTTGTGGTTGATGCAGTTCTATCCAGTGGTTTGGTCCAGCCAGACTCCAACAAATGCTCAGCTATAGCCGACTTATTAATATGTCGGTTTTTACAGCTGCGTTCCTTTAGCCTTTCAGCGATTGTACGCTTAGTCTGCCCGATTTATGAACTGCCACAGCTGCAATCGACTTTGTAGACGCCAGGTGTTTGGAGAGGAATGATATCCTTTGGGATACGCAGATTATGTGCTATCTTAGATAGCGGACTGTATACGAATTGATGGAGTATTTCTTGAGTACTGTTCTAAACTTGTCCGTCACTCCCTTTAGATACGGCATGTACCTAAGCCGGCACTCTGCTTACTTCAGGTCTACGATCTTGCCTCTTCAGACGGAGTAACTTCTTCTTGTCTCTTAAATAATTCTTCTTTTTCCGCTTTATGTTTGGTTATTTCAATGATCTCTTCTTTAGATTTACAATCGTAGCTTTAGCGGCAAAAACGTAGTAGGTAGTCCGCACGGGAGCCAGCAGTTCTGACAGCGTTATCAACGTGCACCTTTTTTACGGAAAACGAATTGTTGTAATCGAGATAGTATAACTTACAACTGATTTTTACTGTTACTGACAGTCTTTTTAGAATACAGGCACTTATGTCAAAACCCAGTTTTTCAAAATGCTAATTTTATAACTATTCATCGTAAAATTACGAGACTCGGACCATATGAAGCAGTTTTTTTTCTGATTCGAACAGTGTAGTAAATTGTGGACTACAAAGTTTTCGCTTTCTGTCGTCGATATTAAACCGCTGATTAAACCCACTCATATAATGTGGGTAAGCAATGGGGTAAGCGCTTTTAATGGCGCTCTGTTCAGATCAATTATATCATTGTTTACTATTAAACTATTTGTCCAAACTGTTAGCAGTAAGAAACAAAGTTCATTTACATTCAATAGGTACCTACTGAAGGTAGCAGCTCTGTTCGGGTCAATTATATCATTGTTTACTATTAAACTATTTGTCCAAACTATTAGCAGTAAGAAACAAAGTTCATTTTAATTATGATAATAATTTTATGAATACTCTAAATTAATGTGCCTTGTAAAAAGTATCCAAAATAATTATATTTACTCGATAAATAATGGCTTCCTCATAAAATATAGATAAAATATGCTTTAAGATGGTAGGTATCTAATAACAGTAATAACATTATGTGCCATAGCTATATCTCTCCTTAAAAAATATCGAAAATAAATAACATGGCACAGGACAGTCACAATTTAATTATGACTATCTTGACAGCTTAAATAACCCGCCACTGCCAGTCTCTACGGAACCGGAAATCGTAGATCTATCATGTTTGTGTTACATTTTGTTACTACACATTGGCGTTTATATAAACAAACCTTTTAGTTTTTTTACTATTTTTAAAATATTGATTAATAAATCTGTTCAAAGTAGACTAATACATCTGTATTTTGACCATAAGATATTAAAATATTTAATGCATTCATTAAAATTTATTCTATTTGGCACATAATATAGTATTAACTATACATAATATGGCACATAATATAGTTAATAATGTAGCCAGAAATAGTAATAATTAAACGCAAATTTAATAGTGATGTGAAGTGTCCGTCATGTTTGAAATTCTGACATTCCCATGTCATACCAATTTAGAGGCAGCTGTCAGCGTTAACTTTTGCCAGATAGCGTGTGCTTTAAAGCCACATCCTATTTTAACAATAATAATTATACAAAAAGAGACTAAGATATATATGTAATAAGATATTGAAGCCCCGCACGCTTATTTCTTTCACCACAGGATAGAAATAAGACACAAATGTATAAAACGACATTGTTTCACTACATAATATGTATTTATTTATTACTAGAGGAAGCCCGCCTTAATAAACCTTTTCCGAACGATCCCGTGGCAGATTCGGGAATTTCCATTTTGTGCACCTCTACGAAGCCCGAGGGACAAACAACATCTGTCAGCAACTTCCTTTGAATTAAGTGGTGCGCTATCTATGACAACGACTATATCAGATCTATATAATTACTGACTGACAGACAACGCACAGCCGAAAGTAATAGGCGCAAAAAGCTGAAATTTGACATGTATGTTCCTTGTACGGGACCACTAAAAGAGGTGGAGAACTTGTGTCACATATGTATAACCATAACATTTACTAATTATTTGAATTATGTTTTACATTCTGCTGCTTCTTGCTTTCGCAATACAAGAGTGTAGAGCCTCGAAAAATAGACGTTAATACTAGAACATAGCTCAAATAATATGTAGCGTGTCACCCAATTTACTACTTACAAATAAACTTAAAGTAACCGTTGTTGATGAAAGTTATAGCCGTAACACACGCTCGAACTTGTCCGGCGGACAAAACCCGTTGGTCCGGCGGACCAAATCCGTTCTCGCTACAGACGACCGGATCGGACAGTTGCTTCACGTAAGCCATATCCGATCCGACCGATCTGCAAACTAGCGGACCGAGGCGGACTCAATTAATAATAATTATGTTCGCCGGACTACTCTACAGACGGGCAAATTTGGTCTGGAGGCGGAGCAAATCCGTGGTCTGTTCGGACCAAGTTCGAGCGTGTGTTACGGCCATTAACATTATTGACAGAATCTGTGTTTGTACATCACTACTCATTTCTGACACTAATATACCAATATGGCGGCATTTCTTATCAGCTTCGC
This sequence comes from Euclidia mi, assembly GCA_944739405.2. Classification (NCBI taxonomy): domain Eukaryota; kingdom Metazoa; phylum Arthropoda; class Insecta; order Lepidoptera; family Erebidae; genus Euclidia; species Euclidia mi. The sequence goes on from OX123190.2 coordinate 62,715,219, forward strand.
AGTGAATGAGTGAATTTGTAAAGTATCTGACCGACTAAAAAATAAGTTTATAAATAGAAATTCAAACAAGGACAATCTATTTAAGTCTAAGGAGGATCTTTATAGCCTACTATCGTGTCTTGATAAATACACTGCAAAAATAACTGTGCGTTGAGCTAAAACATCGCCGAACATCTGACAATAATAATAAACATGATTATTATTATGTTTGCAAAGCTTTCGGTGCGGATAATTGTGTAGAATATTACATCACGGCGACATCACATGTCGGGAATACCGTTGCAAGTGTGTATACGTCGTAGAGGTCCACAATGATTCACGAGGTTAATTGAGGTTTTACTCCGATAATACGTAATTGGTCGGCAAGGAAGCGTTGTTACGCGATAACAGTGGAGTTTCGCCTTCGTCGGGCGTTGACTCGTCTGGCAGGAATCCGGTAGAAACGCGGGTGACTAATCGATGAGATGATCGAGAGTGTATCAAGACGTGCTTTCAGCAGTTCTAGTGGAACGTACAACGTGCGAGCTTCGGAGCTGGCGCGGGAACGCAAACTCAACATCTTCAATGTTACTGTACAGTTCTTGGATGACACCCAAGGCTCCTTCCAAATTGCGGTATGTTTATCATAATTTCTATTACTTCTAAACAAGTTTTATCTACTGTCATAAATCAAGGTATTCCCAAGGATTTGATAATCTGATTATCTTATTAAATTTTGGTGATTTATTGCACTAAAATGTTGTAAAGGTTCACTCTAGAATATTTTACATATTAGTCTAGGATTTTAATTCATGCAATGTATGCTGAAAGCTCTCATGTGGCTCTCAAAGGAGCTCGAATACATGTCAAAAAAAAAAAATGATAATCTAGTTTTGATACCTTACTAAGTACATACTTAATGCTTATTAATTTGATTTAATAAAATTTCCTTCAACATTCCTAGAATAGTTGTAATACCAACTATTCTGGTAATATTACTAGGTAATTATTTATATTGTACTAAGGTACTTAACAGCTTTATATTCCTATCTTTGAATAAAAAAATATGTTTACCTGTGGTTGGTACTGATGACAAATTCTTATTCAGCTATTTTTTAATTATCAGAGTCATTGTTTATGAGAACTTACCGATAAGTGTAAGATTATGAGCAAGGACTAAAGTTGAAAATATTTGTTTTTATTATTTACATTGTTGATGAAAATTAGCTACTAGTCATAAATCCCTTATTTTCTTTATGCAAACTGTTTTGTTCATGTCATGCTAAATGATAAATTTATCCCCTTGCAGAAAAAAGCTAAAGGCAGTGTTCTACTAGAGCAAGTGTATCAACATTTAGAATTGGTTGAGAAGGATTATTTTGGACTGCAGTTCACAGAGAATGGTTCTCCGCCCAGCGCCACAAACACTGAAATCACAGTAAGTACCTAGTTACTCTTTTCTTGTGATTATCCCCCACTATAGTGTAATTGTTTGGAGCATAATTATGTCAAATAATATGTTACTCAATCAAATCACAAATCCAGATTGAATATTGAAACCAGATGGTGGTAGTATATTATAGAGATCTCAATGTCAATGATTAAGCAATAATAGGCAAATGTTAGAAAATTACAATTGATCTGTCATACAAAAATACCATGAAAAATTAGTCAAACTTACTTATACCTAAAAAGTACCAACCTACCTACTGCATAATCATTGTTTTTTATTTCTGATCAGTCCGTTCCTCTTGCTTTTGCTATAATTCTATATTTGTAGTCCGTGTGGTGACGGATTAAGAATACGGAATGTCACCACCCCATATCATCCCATGGGTGTCGTAAGAGCCGACAGAGGGAGCATATTATACAAAGAACAGCACTGTAAAAGAAGGAAAACTTGATACAAACCCTATACCAACCCGTTTGGCCAGCGTGGTATAGTAGGCCAATTCCTCCTTTCAAAGGAGAGGCCTAGTCCAGCAGTGGACTGTTAAACGCTGATGACGAACTATATTTGTAGTTAAAGGCCTCATATAACTTACTTTGTGTGAGAAGTCATCGCATAAAATTATTTAAGCCATAAAATTAAATAAATATCACTTTATTTCTGGTAATACTTACACTAAATTTTAAGACACAAATATCAGATTATTTATTTTTGTTTACAAGCATTATTATAGGTAAAAACTTATGTTATAATCCTTTGTTTATCTAAGATCACTCTTAACTATTATAGTATTTGCATACTATAATAGTTTTCTCTTAAAACTGGTTAGACTTGAAAGCAGGCCGCAGGCTCTGAGGCAAATCATGGATGCAACCAGGACAACGATAAGATGATGATACTTACTCTAAATGTAGCACTGTCCTTATAGTTCCTTCTTTACTGCTCAATGACAAGCAAGTCAGTTTAAGTACATATATTATTTAATTTACTATCTTTGACTAGTCTTTCTTTAGTTTAAATAATGGTGTGCCTCATTCTTGATAAAGCATTTGAATAAATTATGCTCCTGTTTGAAATAGATTGTTCTTTAAATTGAACATTTATTATCTACAACTGTTCTACTTTACTAGCTTCTCAACCATAACAATTGCAAGCGGTTAAAACTTTGGAAGAAAAAGGGATTAAGGCCCTTTAAATGGGCGAAAAAATTGTATGACCCTAGGAGTGAGTTATGAAATCTGTATTTATAAAAGCGAAAGGTCACTCATCATGTAAACTCAATAACCGCTGGACATTTAAGTTTGCTGAGAACGAAATTTTTATAGGACTGCCTAAAGGAGGTCTGTGGTCTCTTGCAAATTTGTATGAAAGTTAAGATATAATCAAATTTTTATCCCTCGCAAAGTGGCGGGCAAATGCTAGTAAACTATAAATGGAATCGCTCATTTACTGCTAGATTGATCAACGAGCAACTGTGAATTGATTCATCTAATGAGTATGAGTTTACAGTGGGTTCATCTGCTCTTTGGAGGGGAACCTTTGATGGCAATATCTTCCTAACTACCTGATTCTCCTATAAATGCAACCCCAATCCATTTTGTTGGGTCACAACACAATATAAGAATCTAGTAGGCTGTATGAATGCTTATATCTGTATACCGGAGGCAAAGAATCTTAAGTCACATTAAGGTAATTGTTCAGGGCACATGTTTAAAGTCTTAATTGGAACACTTTTCACGTATATCACTTGATAACACAATTTGGTGAAATTTCAAGCAAAATTTTATTTGTTGTTTAAAAGTAGGTTAATATGTAGTTTCTTTTTACAAAATAATTTTACTAAAAATATTATTAAATAATTAAATAATGGACTTAGGATATTCTACCTGTAAACTCATAAGACGAATTTTCTTATTTACATGTAATAAAAGAATATCCTAAGTCCTGATTCTCATAGTACAATAAAAATCATGTTTCATTAATCACACGTTTTATTTATTCATAATCATTATCGTCGTCAGGATAGTCCGATGCAGTAGAAGATTGTGGTAATATTTTATAATAATCATGACAATATGAAGGCAAATATAGTAGTAAATCCTGAATATCTGTACCTGAAGTTCTGGTACGTAATTTGTAAATTTTCTGGAAACGTCAACTCCTTCCTCTTCTGACGCCTCAAGTCTATCATTTTAAAATGTTCATCATCAAATGAATTTTTAATAGTGTGACGGCCGGTGTCATGTCAAGCTGTCATCACTACAGTTATCAAGGACTACTAACGTCTACACGACAAACTAGCCGGTCGTCAAACACAATAATTAGCAAAGAGGTTTGAAGACTATTTAGTGTGACGGCCGGTGTTATGTCAAGCTGACATCACTACAGTTGTCAATGACTACTGACGTCTACACGACAAAAATAATGTAACCAAGAAAGACAGTTATCCTTGACAGTTATCCTTTGCCTAGAGTAGACGACACGTTAGAAACGTTATGCGGAATTAAGTGGTTCACAACAATAGACCTAAAAAGTGGTTACTGGCAAGTGGAAATGGAGCCGAAAGACAAGGAGAAGACAGTTTTTTCAATGGGCAGAGGGCTTTGGCATTTCAATGTTATGCCTTTCGGATTGTGCAACGCACCAGCTACTTTTGAAACCGGGCTTTTAGGGGAAGCTTGTCTGGTGTATCTCGATGACATAATTGTAATGTGCCGAGACTTCGATGATCATCTCACGAAGCTAGAAAGTGTACTCAATAGATTGAGAAATGCAAATCTGAAGCTCAGTTTAAAAAAATGTTCATTTTTCAAGCGACAAGTTAACTACTTGGGTCATGTCGTCTCTGAAAATGGGCATCGAGAAGGACCCTGCCAAAATTTCCGCGGTTAAAGATTGGTCCATGCCTAAGGACAAGACGCAGGTGCGCTCATTTATGGGGCTTTGCTCTTATTACTGACGTTTTGTGAAGAATTTCTCGAGCATAACGACCATTTAATTGGGATGAAAAATGTCAAACTGTTTTCGAAGAGTTGAAGACGCGTTTATGCGAAGCGCCAATTCTTGCATATCCCGACGTCAATGGGGAATTCATTGTTGATACAGACGCAAGCAATGTGGGTATTGGTGGAACTCTCTCCCAGAGACAAGGAGATCGGGAGGCTGTTATTGCCTACTTTAGCAAATCGCTGTCTAAACCTGAAAGGAACTACTGTACAACACGAAAGGAGCTTATAGAGGTAGTGAAAACTCTCCAGCAAAACACTCAGCAACTCAAATCTCGACTCAAGCAAAACTCGCAGCAGCTCAAATCCGAACTCCAGCAAAACACTCAGCAACTCGAATCCAAACTTCAGCAAAACTCTCAGCAACTCCAGGAGAACTCGCAGCAGCTTAAATCTCAGCTTAGCGAGATAATGGAGAGCCAGGATGAGATTCACCATTATAATATATCGGAGAACGCTCGTAGAATCGCCGAGATGGAGATGTGTATCAGTGAAGTGCAATCTCGTGTGGCTACCTTTGAGGAAGAGACGCAGTCTCACAAGGCGTCAGTATCGGAAGAGATGCACAGCCGCATAGAGGAGGAGTTCAGGAGGATTAAGGCCAACGTCCCTTCAGTCGCAGTCGCCTCATCAGGTGCTGATAATTTTAAAGTGCCTCCTTTCGATGTTACCTCATCTTGGGAGGCGTACAGGATGCAGTTTGAAACTGCTTCTTCTAGCAACAGTTGGAACAGAGAGCAGGGCAAGAATGCACCCACCCTAGCGTTACAAGATGGTGCAATATCAGTGCTACAGTCCGTGGGAAAAGACGCCACATATGAACAGCTCATCGAGGCTCTAGAGTCCAGGTATGGAAACGCGCATTTGGAATTTGTATTCCGTGCTCAGTTGCGTAGCCGCTGCCAGCGCCCTAATGGGTCATTGCAGCAGTGGTCTATAGAAGTAGAGAAGATGGTAGGAAAAGCTTACCAGTCGGCACACCCGCCACAAGTCCAAAGCATGCGTCTCCAGGCGTTCATTGATTTTTATACAACATAACCTTACAAAACGAAATTAAGTAAACTTACCCGTACCTATTTTGAGTTTTATCTCCGGTTGAGGAATTTTCTGCTAATTCTAGTATTTTTAAAATACGGCTGCGAGATGCCATTTTGTATAAATTATTAGTTAGTACGTTAACAAAACTGAAGGATCACTTGAAATAACCGTAATGTCAGTAACGGTGCTTTCATATTTCATTATCCTATTTGGACTTAGGATGCGTTCGCTTCTTACAATTGAGCGACACAAAATCATAAGTTCAGAGGAGATAGTTTACCGCTGAAGTGATCCGGACTTAAAACATATTCACCGATTACTAACTTTTTTGTTTTTTTTATTGGACTTACAATACTTTGCCACTACGTAGATTGATAAGAGGTTGTTCCAATGACATAATAAAATGAATTTAGAAAAAAATGGACTTAGGATACTGTACCTCCGGTATACAGAGATATATATATATATATATATATATATATATATATATATATATATATATATATATATATGTTCATAGCATGTTTGCAATGTATATAAAAAGTGTGGCATACTAGGTCTGAAGTGCTTAACTTATAGAGTACATGTATACATAACATATAAAAAGACGATAATATTCTCTAAACAATGCTAAACATGCACAGCAATATAAAAACGTGCAGTTATTATGCCCATTAAATTGGAGGAACTGGAAGTGGTATTTTAACATGTTTTCATTAACTTCACGTGTCTATGACTAGGTATGTATGAATCATGGCCTTAGTAGAGCAACCACAAGGTCTCTAGTTCGATTCCCAGATTGTGCAGTTTCATAGGGTAAAAATTTCGCAAGTGCGAGTCGGTCTCGCGCACGTAGGGTTCCGTACCACCATCTATAAAAGAAAATCTCGTTTGTTGTATGTATACTTAAATACTTTTAAGTTTCTACCTGTTTATTAAGATCGAGTAACAAATTGCTTAAAAATTATGTTTGTTGTATGGGAGCCCCCCTTTATTATTTTCATTTTTAGGGTTCCGTACCTCACAAGGTAAAAAAGGAACCCTTATAAGATCACTTTCTTGTCCGTCTGTCTGTCTGTCTGTCTGTCTGTCTGTCTGTCTGTCCGTGTGTCACCACCGATTTTCTCAGGAACGGGTGGACCTAGCAAATTGAAATTTATACCAGATACTGAGGTCTATGGTTCCTATTAGGTGTGTAAAAATCAGGGTCCTGGGTCGACCCGATAAAAAGATATGGTCAAAATTAGATTTTTGCGAAAACTTGTAAGCACCAAAATTAACCTTAATTTTCAACTTTTTTTAATTTTTGGAATTTTTCCTTTACTTGTGCTGTAAGACCATGGTTTTGACAAAAATTGACAATTCTAGGTCAACCGTAAGTACCCTATAGGTTTTGGGTCGAAAACCTATATGGTAGTTCCCGTTGAACTAGAATCACGAAATTTGGCCAAAAGCAGGGTCCTACAGCACAAATAAAGGAAAAATTCTGAAAATTTAAAAAAGTTGAAAATTAAGGTTAATTTTCGTACTTGTTAAAGCGCCCCTAATGGAGAGAAGCGATCGATAGAGACCGCTAGGGGGCGCATTTAGAAAATGTATGGAAATTGTTCCCGTCGTCTAGGCTATCGTCCACCGTGACGATTGAGTGTAAACTGGTACTAGACCCTCAGATTTAGAAGACTTTTTTTTTTTTTTTTTTTGGTATCGGGTTGGAAAATCCTCATGGAGTCCCTCCGCCCTGGGGGATGGGCGAAGGGGACTGTCAGACTCTTACTGACTAAAAACCAACCCGTGTGCCTCATGTACCCGTGTGTCGGAGGGTCGGGTTTCGCCCAAGCATACGTCGCAACCCCCCGACGGGTATCGGCCCGCCAGATGGTCAGGCGGGCCCCGAACAAAACCCCCTTGGCGGCGGATTAAGGTGTTGGGCTCCGCCGCCAAAACACCCAGCGGCCGCAGAGGATAGGGAGGACGGCAACGCAACACCGCATCTCCTCTTCCTCTGCGGCCCCTCCGCGACGCATCGAATGGTGCGCCCCCATTTGGTCGCGGGAGATAGGGCGCGCGGCAACGCAACACCGACACGCCTCTCCTCCCGCGACTGCACCCGACTGCGAGGGACAGACAGAACTGTCCCCCGCACCCGCACCGTTGGACGCATCCTACGCAGGCCCCGTCGAGCCCACGCGGAGCGTCCCCTCCTGGATCCCTCTTAGCTTCACCGCGGGTCACCAATCCACGGTTACTGAGCCCCCCCACCACGACAAGGTGGAGATCCCACGGGGGGGAGATTTAGAAGACTTTTTTTTTTTTTTTTTTTTTTTTTTTTTGGTGTCGGGTTGGAAAATCCTCATGGAGTCCCTCCGCCCTGGGGGAAGGGCGAAGGGGACTGTCAGACTCTTACTGACTAAAAACCAACCCGTGTGCCTCATGTACCCGTGTGTCGGAGGGTCGGGTTTCGCCCAAGCATACGTCGCAACCCCCCGACGGGTATTGGCCCGCCAGATGGCCCGGCGGGCCCCGTACAAAACCCCCTTGGCGGCGGATGATGGTGTTGGGCTCCGCCGCCAAAACACCAAGCGGCCGCAGAGGATAGGGAGGACGGCAACGCAACACCGCATCTCCTCTTCCTCTGCGGCCCCACCGCGACGCATCGAATGGTGCGCCCCCATTTGGTCGCGGGAGATAGGGCGGGTGGCAACGCAACACCGACACGCCTCTCCTCCCGCGACCACGCCCGACTGCGAGGGACAGACAAAACTGTCCCCCGCACCCGCACCGTTGGACGCATCCTGCGCAGGCCCCGTCAAGCCCACGCGGAGCGTCCCCTCCTGGATCCCTCTTAGCTTCACCGCGGGTAACCAATCCACGGTTACTGAGCCCCCCCACCACGACAAGGTGGAGATCCCACGGGGGGGAGATTTAGAAGACTAGCGTAATTAGCACCAACCTCAAATAAGGTAAAATGCGTACGGAACCCTCGGTGCGCGAGTCAGACTCGCACTTGCCCGATTTTTTTTTAATTTAATTATTTATTTTGAAAGGTTATATGCAACTACATACCTATGCTGTGAAAATTTAAAGCGTCTACCTGTTACAGTTAGTAATTTTGAGCAAAAAATACGAAAAAAAAAAAAAAACACGTTTTTTGTATGGGACCTCCCTTAATATTTTAATTTTTTTTATTTTTAGTATTTGTTGTTATAGCGGTAACCAAAATACATAATTTGTTACATAATTTCAGCTTTCTAGCTATCACGGTTTATGAGATACAGCCTGGTGACAGACAGACAGACAGACAGACGGACAGCGGAGGCTTAGTAATAGGGTTAGGATTTTTACCTTTTAGGTACGGAACCCTAAAAAGTATACTTACAAATATACTCTGTATAAACTATCTCACTGCTGTTCACAGGCCTCTTCTCACTATGAGGGTAAGTCCATAGGCCACCACACTGGCCAAGTGCAGGTTGGCAGACTTCACATGTCTTTCGAGAACACCACGGAAATCTCTGAAACATGCAGGTTACCTCACGATGTTTTCCTTCACCGTTTAGCAAGCGAGAATTAAAAATGTAATACGCACATAACTTCGAAAAGTTATTGGTGCGCGCCGTGGATTCGAACTCGAGACCCTGTGCGTAGCAGTCGGTCGGTCTGTTCTCTAGGCTAACGATGCTTAAAATATTTATTTTCTTATTGGGGTTGATATTAAAATGCTGTAGGTAACTTTGCTATAAGTATGCATCAAATGGTGCTTAATTGTACAACATAGTCTTTAGTTCAGTATAGAGTCAAATAATCTCTCAATACTCGTGGTAAGAAAGTTTATAAACTAGGAAAGTTTACAAACCTGCACTTACTGCTATAGGTATGTAAGCACTTAAGTATATGACATATACAATTCTTTGTAGCGCAACTACTGAAGTACCTCTCTCACTCAAGCACGTGTTGAAATACCGATAACAGTATAAAATGCCGTACAAAAAAACCTGTATTAACGTCACCCTCATACAAATAATGACTCATAAAGATATGAGTATAGGTATTTCACTCTTAATCCTCGGAGTGTCCACTCAAGAGATTATACAGTTTTTATTTAATTTTATCGCGTCATACTCTGAGTCACTGCACTAGAATTCTAAGCATTTAATGTTGATATGTTGATGTCTTGAACAGATGGGGGATTGTCTATACATAATTGTGATGGACAGTCGTTGAATAGTTTTGTATCCGTGTTTTTAGTCTATGGAATGCAAACAGCCTAGATAAAATGCATTTTACTTTGAAGAAGTAAAAGTTACTGAAGGGACTATTGAATAGCTGTTTTGTCTAATTGTTATGCTAGAGCGCTCTATACGCCTTGGGCGGTTGGTCGTTTTGCGTATGGAAAAGCTCTGTAATGATTTTCTAAGTAGGCGGTTTTCTTTTACGTTTGGTAGGTACCAAACGTAAAAGAAAACCACCTAACCTAATCATGATTTAGCAGGGGTAGAGGCCTCCCGCAAGGTGGACCGACGATCTGGATAAGATCGTGGTAAGCTGTTGAATGCAGGCAACTCAATTACATATGTGGTCCGTGTGGAAGACCTCGGGAGAGGCATATGTCTAGCAAAAGACGCCTCTAGGTTGAAATGATAAACCATGATACCTATAGAATATAATTATAGCCGATGAGAGCGATGATAAATTTTGATACTAATTATTTTTTAAGTAATGTACCCACTCAACATAGTGTTATAGATCGTACATATCACACAATTACACAATTGAGAGAGATCCTTTATAAGTATAAATATTAGGATGTATGTGAAAGTTTGAAAGGAGTGCCTACGTCACTTTACCATGTGCGAATGAAATATTGAGACATAAAAATTGTAACTGTTTTTGTGCATATGTTCTTAACATCCGCAGTGCATCTGCGATTCCATTTTACGAGCATGAATTTCTTAAAAAGTAGAGCAAAGGGTGGTCGTGAAAATAAAAAAATGCAGTGTGATATCGAAACTAGAAAGTAGTCAAGACTTCAATCTAACAATTGATAATGCTTGACCAAATGTTTTTCTTCTTCAGTAGCTTTCTTTATACATTACTATATTACCCCGCGGCTCTGCCTGCATAAATTATACACCTCACCTTAAGCTTCCTCAGTAACCACACTAACTTTTGGTGCAAACTGTATAAAATCCGTTATCTAAATATCGCATTCGTACAGAAAAACAGCTCGAAAAGGGGACTTTATTTTATAATAAGTATAGATAGAGGTCAATTGTTCTCAATACCATATCTGACTCAAATCAGTCGAACACTTTTCGAAGTTCAAACCTTCAGCTTCTTAGATTCGTATTAGGCACATGTTGCATGTTACATGTGTTTGGCCTATAGGTCAATCTAACAAAATCGTGTTCAAAAGGTTAGCATCTGCGTCGATTAGAACAGGCAATTAGGGTGTTTGCGTCATGGCTCCCAATACATGACGCGACATAGGGTTTCGCAGTACTTGCAAGTAATACAAGCTAATAAAATGGCACACAACTGCAACGTGTGTCAGAAGTGTGGACAGATGAACATAATGTACCAGAACAGATAGTATCGAATTATTTCAGGATAATAAACGGAGCTGACAGAAATGTTGTATTGTTGTAAATATTTGAAGTTCACTAGAATTTTTATAAAATAGCCCCAAGCGAGCGGGCGCACTAAGCACTGGCAATTCTTAAGTTGCCAGTGCTTAGTGCTCCCTTACAATCCCCAAGAAACACACATGCCAATTTTCAGCTCCTTACGTTACCTAGTCTCGCAAATTTATCTTTGCAAGATCTTACTGGCATTTCATCTGATTTGTATTTACTGTCGACCTAATAGAAAGAAGCATGACAGACATTTACAAACCTGCAAACCTGCGGCAAGTCCGTTAAAGAAAAGATCAATGAGTCATTCATGTCAATTTTAGCGAGAATTCAACTCGAATTCTCATGGCTAATCGCTAGTCGTTCAGCTAGTTTTTAGAAATATCGTACGACATCATATACAACGTATATTTGTAGACATTTTGCTCTATAGTAAGGAAGTTCAGCCCAAGATTCGTCGAGGTATATCCTCACAATGCCGTTTTACTTAGTCATGTCGCAAACAGGAAGGTCCATCGACTTCCCAGAGTGCGATATTCTCTCGAATAACCCCGCTAAAGTGTCGAGCGAAACGGCCGATTTCCTTTTACCTATTAAGGTATTGTGCATCAAGATTAACAGATAAACTCCTCGTGGCCTTACAAAACAAGATTATCTCCCAGTTAATGAATTGCAGTTTGATATCCTTATCCGAATTATCGATAATTTCGATGATATCAACGGTACAGTTTTCTATTCATTATTCGATAGAATCTGATACGATCTAGTGCTGTCGTTGGTACTCATTGTTGAAGCAACGCCTTGGTGCATTGATTCAGGCAAGGTTTGATTAATTTCTTTTTAGTTTATACGCCTAGGTCATATTTTTAGATTCGATTATATTGGATACATAGATATATTTTAAAAAGCCCTAACACGATTTACACTAATCACAGCCTGTATATTTATAGATCAGCCATGGATAGTCGTTTAGCAGTTGTTTTACCTGTTCAGTTGTTTTAAACGGTTCAAACAATAGTGAAATTGTTATCTTAAACAAACATTATAGCATTCAGACCATATACCAACTAATACAATACGTCGTATGTGATTCATAAAACACAGTGTTTGAAAAGCAATTTACTAGTTGTTGCAGCACATACTTGTTGACAGGCATGGCTAAAGATCATAATGGTCCACATTTTGACAAAAAGACTCAGTGTTGCTTCCTCCGGATTGACAGTAGTCATCCAGATAATCCAAAGAATATAACCAAGTTCTGAGATCAGAATGTTTGTAAAATTGCAGGTTGAATAAGACAGACCGTATTAGCCTTAGCATGATTCAGTATAATTCTTGCTGCCGCCGTTTGACTATGAGCAGATGCGAGGTCAGCCTAGGTACTTTGTGTAGAGAGGTACTCCCATTGCTGATCTGTCCTTTAGTTCTGTCCTTTATTCTTCAGGCCAGCTGTCGTTGTCATAGATTGCCCAACATTTTTTAAAAGTTTTGGTTCAGGACTCCCACCAGTTTGTTTTGGTAGTCTTGGGTAGTAGCCTTATCAACTAAAGCTATTTATGGTCACTTCTACCTTGATTGCTGCTATTTTATATATGTCTTAGGATCTAAATCTCAAAAGCATTCGTAAGAACTCTTATAAACACGTTTCAGTCCGCAGTCGAAATATCGATAACCCGATCTACACGAAGTGGAAAACATCGTTTACGTAATGCGTATGATAATTAGTTTACATCGGATATGTAATGTACCACACATATCGTGTTTAACATTAGAAACTGAATTATGATCGCCTGTACGTTATCTGGGTGCTCTATTAAGGTCTGACTGTGGCATTTAGTTCGGCAATATGTCATTAGGATAGGTCGGTTGAGACATTTTAGTGTCAACTGCTAATGAGATAAACGGCGCTTTCAAATTAAAAGCGATTGAGAACAGTACGGTGCTCGTTCGTAGACCAGTCTGCTACCATCGAATTCTTTTGAATGAAGAATATAAGAACTTTTTGTCGCACTGAGCCAGTTTTCGTTCAGTCCGTTTGCAGTACCAACTATTTAATTTTAAGTGTTCCATCCATCTAATTCATCTAAAAGTTCTTGTGAAACGTCTTTCTGATAGGATACCGAATTTCCGAGACAAATTGTTAAAAATAATCACAGCAAACATTTGTTTGTAGTGCCATATTTTGTATGCAACAGTAATGTCGTGTTATTTTCACGCTTGAAAACAATGCATCAATGTTGTTTTTATAAGACACTGCCCACAATGCGTTCCTAATCATCTTTGTATTGCACTGCATCTCAAGCATTAACAATGTACGAGGAATACTAAGATATAGAATAAAATACATTTTTATCCGGTCCAAAATCTCAATCATGCTGAAACCGTGTACCAATTCTGTTCCTATATCTAATTTGCTAGCTATTGTCAATTTGACCGAAGTCAGTACTTTAGTCAGTGCAATTCTAGTAGACCAAGTTTAGTAGAATAAATTAGGCCAATATACCAACAACGTAATTGTCAGATGTAGGTAGCATGTCGTCGAGCAAACTTCGGTACCGCTATTTGGGTCATCTCATTAATGTCACTGCTATCTGCATCAGACGTTCGTTGTAATAAACGCTGTATAATAGATTCAGTTCGCGTGTCGATCTCTGCGTTCACAGGGGAAATCGCGCTGGGCATTGAGTTATATCCTGCGACCGTACATGGTTAGGACCTTGGTCAGTTTCTATGAAATTATCAGGAGTCAACCTTTTTTGTCTAAGACACAAACTGCACTCAATTGCATGTCCAGGGGCAATAATACTCTTTCCACTTGACATCAAGCACCTTTGGGAGCTATGACGATAGCACAAAATTAAGTCCTGGTGGCTGCAGCCTGGGATGTCAACACAGCTGTTGTCGTCGCGGTGGTCACGCATATTATCTTGGCCACCACATAACAAATGACACGAGTTGATATCTTTATATCGAGGCCAATATCACAAACTAATATCCTCTACGTAAACTTGAAAGCATTTGGTTACTACTCAACCGTTAAAACCATTTAAAACTGCTATTCATCTTCGATTATTTGACAGTAATAAGCGTAGCCGCCGATGAATAGTCTAATAAGTTTTTATTTATGCAAACAAGGCAGTAAAATCGCTTGTAACAGTCGGTAGGTAAAAAGATACGGAGGATTAAGCCTTATCAAGAATTCCCTTGAGCTCTTTTTACGTTGATTCATTCTGCTACTGCAAGGTAAAGGTCAGTGACGGCCATTAAGCCATCTGTTATCCCTTTCACACCTCGACTTGTCGGCTTTCTGTTGTGTTGGCACGATCACCTAAGCGTCATTCGGTGGCGACTATTATTGTGATGACGCCAACTACAACCTAGCCTACTAGACGGCATACGTAAGGCGAACACTTTCTGAAAACACGTTAGACTTATACGTCTTACATAAGACCAATCCCAACACAAGTTATGAATTATGACGTACCGCAAATTTGAACCGGCCAATTAGAATGCATTTTCGTAGCCCCCTTCGCCCCGCATATCTCACCGCTTTGACAGAATTGTTTGTTTGTAGAAATGGAAACATTACATGTCTAGTAGGGTGGGTTGTCGTTGGATGACGCATTTGTTTGACGTAGGTGCTTGTGAAGAAAAATGCATCATAATGACTTGCGATTATTGTTTCTGTGCCAAATAATTGCTGAGGGATTTCCTCTACTGTACTATAGTGTATTTATGTACACATGCATGCATAGACATAACGTCTGTGTATGGGCGAAGGTTGAGTTAGTTTGCAGCTGTTTTAAAGATTTCACGTATCTTGGAGTGCATGGCAGAAGGAGTGACTGCTTATGTATCTATGAACATGATGAATGATTATTAACCACATGCATTGATTTTACGGTGGCAAATGTTGAAATTACTTCTTGTATAACCATAGATATTTCCTCTTATATAAAAATAATAATAAATTGTACCATATGTACACAACACAGTCTAGTCCGAACTAGATAATGGTATACACCACTTTTATTTTTGTATTTTTATGCATATTTTGTTTTATGTATGTAGAGCCTAATTATTTTTTTTATATTATTTATTTGACTTGACAATAAATATCTAAATCAAATATATTTATTTACATTGAAGTATGTTGAGAGAGATGTAGAAACGAAACCTTTGCAGTCTGCAGAATTCTAGGATTTTACTCAAACTGCAGAGCTCAGCTCCTTCTTGCTTCCAAAGATTGTAACGTGTCCTAAAGTCCCTCAAGGATTTGTTGTGAGGCACAGTAATCTAAATATTATTATGTATTGCTTCTATGGCAAATATTGCCTTACTAATTATTTGACATTTAACCATCTTAATAACATAATCAAACTCATTTCTTCCACAGCGTTGGCTGGACGGCACAAAGTCCGTGAAGAAGCAAGTGGGCGCTAACGCACAATTCTGGCTGGCCGTCCGTTTCTACCCGCCTGAACCGTCCCGCTTGGCTGAGGAGTACACCCGGTACCTGCTGTGCTTGCAGCTGAGGAAGCTTCTCCTGGATGGAAGGATGACTGCGCCTAAGAACACGGCGCTGTTGTTGGCTTCGTTTACTGTGCAAGGTAAGGGTAGCTATGTATGCTAAAGACAATTCTTTATGGGATTAAACATAAGAGTTTTTCTCCAAAAGATCCAAAGTATCATTTGGCATGCGCCTGCAGTGCATAGGGTGTATTAGTTACGTTACTTTACCTATGAAAGGCTTTCTCTGGTGCTAGTTGTATCACTGTACTTATTTTTTAATTGTTTCGGCATCTATGAAGATTGGATTTACTTTGACGCTAATAGAATCACTGTACGTATTACTAAGATTTTGATAATTTGAAAATATTTTGTGTCTACATGGACTAGTATTAGTACCTATAATCGCTTACTAAGTGAAAAGCCATGGTATATACGAAAAATAATGTTGATTAGCATTTCTGTGATTTCAATTGCGGAATTGTATTCTAAAATAAAACGATCTGTTAACAACCTTCTTAATGAATGCATAAATAAATCAGACCAGAAAGATATATGTATATTCGGAGCTAAAACTAATGAATCGAGTAGGATCATCTCGCCTGTTCGCGTCCATTTAGTGCAGTTGACAAGTTTGAAGGAGAAAATAAAAATGTTCCAGCACATTGATTCAATGAAAAATGTATGTAATGCGTTCATTATATAGTCTATTTTAATAATAACTTTCAGTTTTGTTCGAACTTGTTGTGTTTTTTTTTAAATAGACAAACTTCAAAATATGGCATTTTACCCAGTTTGCATCCAAAAAATCCAAATTGCGTCCACCTGTGGACCAGTTTGCGTCCACCAGCTTAGTCTTAACAATATCAGCCTTATTATCCTTCATATAAAGGTGATATTGTTCAGACAATCTAAAGAAAGATTGGCTTTTAACAATTTCTACATTTAAGATTAAAGTTATAAAAAATCTACATTATTATCATTATTAAATCACTTTAAAGAAACTATAAATAACTATTTATTGTTCTCAACATCGATGGAACTTAAAATCAAATATAAAAAATAACGATACATGTTGTCCAATATTGTGGTCTTCGGAATAGCATATTTTTTACATAATTATGTACATATTTGTCTTATCGATTTCTTCTTCTCACGAATATCACAAAATGCTTTCTTTATTTAATCATCTTTTGTATTTTTTTTCCTTCTTCTTTCTTGTCTCCTAAGAACTCATCTTGAATAGAAAAATATGGAATAAAAGAAATTAAATGTAATAATTCGATTTTAAACTCAGTTTTAACCAAAAATGCATTTTAAATTATAAATATATATATATATATATAATGTATTTATGCGATTATTTCTATTTCATGAAAATATGGACGCAATTTGCATCATTACAATTGCATACTATTAATGTTAAAATAAACAAAATCCCGATTTCTCTCTCATATTTTAATCACATAAAAATAAACAACTAAAGAAATCATAAATAGAGGAGTTCGCGTCCATTGTGGACGCAAAGTGGAAGTTTTATAAATTCGGTGTTGTAATTCGCGTCCACCTTATTTTAATTGTTAACTATAAAAAAAAACAAGCTAATTCATAATCATACTATTCGTCTTTTCATTATTAATGTCTAGAAACAGCTATGTATCCTAAAATTCACATAAAACAATAAAATACTTACCGTCAAACACGCCGCTGCACACTATTTTTTTATTTATATTCCGCGCATCTGCACTCTTGTTGAACAACCGAGATTAACTATTTTTTTTAAACAGGATAAGCTGGGCGCACGGAACTTTTGTCTATTTGTGCGTGTCTCTTATACGTAGAGGTATTGGCGATACTGACTTTTCACTTCATAAGTGTGTTAGTATACTTATTTACGAGCATTTTTAAAGGGAGGTCCGCAAAATGGACGCGAATAGGGGGATGGACGCGAACAGGCGAAATGACCCTACGCTGAATATGGAACGTACAGTACCTATTATAGTATTTATTCCATAAGCAGCCATCGTATACCCTTTCAGTTAATTTAAGGTTATAACGGTATTCAACCTATTGCATTCCTTCCCGTTGTAATTTTCCTCAGATAAACTAATTTATAATTTTAATAATTTGCATTATTGTGAATTATTTATTCGGCTTGCTACAAGCCGAATAAATATACATAGGTACTAGTTAGGTACCTAACTAGAGGATGCCCGCGGTTACACCCGCGTTATTTAAGGCTACTGCTCCGCTCTAGGGCATGCAAAACCGGTTTTCCGGTTTTGCGCAATACCGGAAATCGGCCAAAATTTAACGATTTTTGAAAACCGGTTTTGAGATCCAAAACCGGAGCTCTGCTCCGGTTTTCCCATTATTGAGTAACAATTAACATTTTGATTTTTATCAACATTTTTTTCGAACACTCTCAAAAAATAATTAATTTTGAGGCATCAAATGTATCCGAACCGAACACAGCCTGCATCCACCCACTTACACACCTCCCGAAAGTATAAACTTGATTATAAGTGAAATGCGTGGTCACTACAAACAAAGTAAAAACAGAATAGTAAGATAGCTTCATACAAATCGGCCGCCGCGCTGCCGCGCTGGTTTGAATGTACGCGTGAGTCGCCGGCGCCGTGTACGCACGCACTTTTCACACACACAATCTCACGAGCGCGGCAAGCTCGGCGCGGATTCAGTACGGGATGCGCCGCGCGTCTGATCGAGCGCATTCATGTAGGTACTACACTGCTCGCCCGCTCGAATTGTTTATGTACATTCAGTTTTGTAATAAACGTTATTAATATTATACAATGTGTTAAACGACAGTAAATTAAACTTGTTACATTTTTCTCGCTATAAAGGGCATTTAGATAGTTAACGCTTAGGTAGTCAGTGGGTATTTGAAAAAAAATATATGCAAGCTTAAATTCTGTAGTATTCAGCGCAATCACTTAATAAAACGGCGAAAAAGCGCGCGCGCCGACAAAGCCGGCGCCGCAGTGTAAACACGTGACAACCCATGCGTTAACGCAAGAGTAGGCAATTAACTCGCCGAGCGGCCTTAGCTAGCTTACTATTCTGTTTTTACTATGCTACAAACCTGCGCACGCACACAATCACACGAAACGTTAGCTGTGGTAAACAAACGACAGCCAAATACGATACGGTCTATCATTTTTTAACATGGTTAGTGGCTATTGTGACTATGTTAATTTAATCATACCTAGTTAGCATTATTGATACCTACATTAGAAATTAAAGTAAAAGAGTATCAATGAGAGAATTAAAGAAGAACGGCGGCGGCGTGTTTAAAGTTGTGAATCATATTATTTTTACAATAATAGAATAACCTAATGACTCACAGGCTTATTATCACGTGTTCGGCGTCCTCTTTTTAAAATGCTGACACCAGGTGTCCACCAGCTGGCTTAAATATTCCTTTAGTTCACTTAACACTTCAGTGTTTCTTTTCGCTGTTTCAAAAGCAGCTGATTCTTATTTTAACTCCCCGGCACTTGTTGTCTCGTCACAATCAACTAGTGGTTTAATAGGCAGGTATGTCCCCATAAAGCAAAAGTCCAGGGACGTCAAGTCAGACGACCTAGGAGGCTACTGGACAGGACCGCCGCGATCGATCCAGCGCTCCTTGTAGGTATTCGACATCACGATGATCTCGAACGTTCTACGAAAATGCGCGGGGGCCACTATCATTTTGATAATACACATTTTGTAAATAAACAAGTAAACTTGTTAAAATATTTTTTCACTACACTCACAGAGAATCCAGGTAGATGACTAATTTTATTTATCTAAGCGCAACAATGGCCGCCCGGCCGACGCTGTACTGTATCTACCAGCGCGGGCGACCGACGTGAGACACATTACGTCTCGCTCTTTCCCTCTGTTAATACGTAAGCGAAAGAAAGATGATAGATATTTTGGTGGTCAATTGTGTGTTATTGTCTTGTACCGACTGTTATGTTGTATTAATGTGTGCGTTCCTATACGTGGAACCATTAAACAAATGCATTTAAAAAGAAGCCGTTCTACGTTGACTTTAGGTTTATTTTCGTATATTTCGAGTTTTAAAAGCAGTGACTATAATTTACGTAATTTTAATTATTTTAGGATTTAAAAAAATATATTAAAAATGTCAGAAATGGATCCAGTAGCCGATTCTGAACAAAGTACTTTCAGGATGTGCATTAAACTTGTTACATGTTGTATATAAAAATCAATTTCTCTAAAAATCTTAATTTGTTAATGTTTACGTTATTACTATTAATAATAATGTTTAAAGATTTGATTTAAAAAAATTGTGTTTCTTTTTAAATTATACTACATTCGATTTTTTTTGCTAAAACCGGACCTAGCTCCGGTTTTCGGTTTTGGTCCCAAAAAAACGATGTTCAAAACCGGTTTTGATGACTTTCCGGTTTTGCATGCCCTACTCCGCTCCCGTCGCTCATAGCGCGATGTTAAGTATATAGCCTATAGCCTTCGGCCTTCCTCGATAAATAGGGTATCTAACACTGAAAGAATTTTTCAAATCGGACCAATAGTTCCTGAGAGCGTTCAACCAAACAAACAAACAAACTCTTCAGCTTTATTAGAATAAGATTACATTGCACGCATAACAAAATATTATCTCGCTGAAAGCATTTTTTATTGCTTGCTTTTTTCGTTTCTTGGTGCGACCTCAGAGTATCGGCATATTCTCGGCATTAGATTACGGTGCGAGCAGGTCCGAAACAGTGGACGAAACTTTATAATCATCATCATCCTAGAGCTATCCCGGTCGACTCGTGCCCCAATACCTCCGTCTTGGTACCCGGCTGCCACTTAGTATACGACATTAATAACACTTATAAATTAAAGATTATAACATTAAAGTGATACTGTTCAAAAGTCATTATAATATTATGCTGATAATGCCTATTACGAGTTACAAAGAATGTTGCAAGTTAACACCTGCCCGTAGAAAACGCTTCTGATATCACTTAATTATCGACCACGTTTTATTTACATACCTGTCTTTTATTTTATACTCTAATTACGGTGTTGGTAGGTACATATTTCTGTTTTTTTCTTTCTATGCATTATTTGAATAATATTAAAACACACCAACAATAAGCTTTACCCATACCTAAAGGGTTTCAGGATTTACGAATAAATCTTCGGATGTTTCAATTCCATTTCATAGGTATAGACAGCAAGGAGTTCCCATACCCAAAATGGTTATATGTTGGATGAATGGTTGTAAAATTAATTACAGTAAAATAATTATTTCCTGTATTGGACATGTATTATTACTTTATCTCTCTAACATTTACATGACATAATATACATAAGGAAATCGAGTGTAAAAGGAAACAACACTTGTAGCTGTTCCACTCAGACAAATTGTAAGAGTTGAACAATTAGGCAAACTGACTGTTTTTCCTGTTAGTAGCTTTCAATATACTTACTAACACTGGAAGTCCTGAAATATTGCTATCCCTTTGAGTTGCGGAGGTAACACGGTGTCGCCCTCTTTGGGAAAGCTAATGTTTTCAGAAATCTGGTTCGACAAGAAAGCTTGACACAGGCTCTAAGACAACACTCTTGGATGCAATCTGGATAACGCTATGACGATGATGATCTTTTCCTATAACTAGAGATTGAGGCGTCCTTTAAAATTCTTTCTATACATGTGATGACGTGTGGACCAATATTAAAACAGCGGCGAATTCTGGGAATCAGAATACGCAGTGTTTTATTTATAATATAATTTTGAGGAAATACAATTGGTTCACAACGAGGACAACGTGTATTTTTAGGTATTATGTAGAGCTTAATGTAATTTTAGCTTTTAATGAGGAAATAGTTCAATAATATCATCACCTGCGCTGAGACAGGTGGGAAAAATAAAGTGATACTATGTTGAACAGTCTTCGTAGAGTCAGTACCACCATAAAATATTGCTATCCCGTTGAGTTGCGAGGTCAGACAGGAAGTCGGTCTGTGGAAAAGCTAGCATTCAGTCAAATCCGATTAGACTAGTTAGACTACTAAGCGGACCCCGTATTGTAACTGGGATAACGCTAGGAGGATGAATTTCTGTCACGTATCTCATCTGCCATATCTCTGGTGAAGAACAGATATAGGCAACCATCACCTTCTATTAAGATACGCCTATCGATAAAATTTAATTTAAATAAATAAACTAGAGGACCCATGTTGCTCCACAGCATATTTTAATATTATAAAAAAGCTCTTACATAGGAATAGCAGTTTTGCTAAAATGGTAGTTTCGGTAGGAATGGTGGCTTTGGTAGCAATCGTAAGTGACAGTTCTACCAAAACTACTATTCGTACCGAAAGTACTATTCCTATCAAAACTACTATTTGTACCAAAACTACTATTCGTACTAACACTATAATATGTACCATTTTTTAAAACTACCATTTCTACCAAAACCGCCGGTGCTGTCCAAAGTACCTTTTCTCTCAAAACTACTATTCTTACCAATGCTACAATTTCTACCATAACTACCACTTGTGATATAAATATATAACAATAGTACTATAAACCGCTGTAATATGTTCCACATAAAAAAAAAAAAATTTTCCGTGTGGTGACGGATTAAGAATACGGATTGTCACCACCACATATCATCCCAAGGGTGTCGTAAGAGCCGACAGAGGGAGCATTTTAAACAGCACTGTAAGAGAAAGAAAACTTGATAAAAACCCTATACCAACCCGTTTGGCCAGCGTGGTATAGTAGGCCAATTCCTCCTTTCAAAGGAGAGGCCTTGTCCAGCAGTGGACTGTTAAAGGCTGATGTTGAGAAAAAAAAATTAAGATGCCCGAATAAAGTCCGTAATTTAAAAACACAAAAATTTTTCTAACATAAAACCTAATTTACCCGTCTGTAGGGTTGATTTTCCCAACATTAGGCGGAAATTTCACTACATTTGGGGAAAATTCATCGGGTCGCGGGTATACTGACGTCGTTACCGCGACCCCGTCATGAGGTTCGATACAGGAACACCGCGGTGTTTTAGTGGGTATGCCCCCTCGAATATCTAGGGGGGAGAGCCGAGCCACACACACCCCCTCCACCTGCCCCAAACTCAGTACAGAGTTGGCGGAGGGGTCCCTTTGAGGAAGAGTCCGTAACTGGATTTCATCGCGATACAAAAAAGGGGGAAAATTCCTTAAGGTTAACTGGTAACATTCGGGGAATATTACCTGCCATCAGCGATAATTCACTATAGTGATAATTTTACCAACATCGGGTATAATTTTACACACCACCACACTCACACCCGTATGAAAGGAGGCATAACGGTTTTTCCTTGCAGTTACCGCAAGGAACTTATTAGATGCCATAAAAATATTTTTGAATTTAGAACCGTCCATGTAGAGAGAAAGCAATGGAATCTTAAGAAAGAATAATGCCCATTTTTCTTTGAGTCGGCCCAGGTGTAGACCGTCAAAAATCGTAGTAGTTGTTATTGCATTCGATAAAAGAGTGTTAAACTAGAATTTTGAGATTGATTAGAGGTCGGCCACATTCAAAGTTTTATTACAAGAATTACTTTTTTATGCTCAAAAACATTAGGTGGGTACGTACTTTTATTATGATAGTTACAGTATTTCGTAGTTTTGAGTAGAAAGGAATGAGTTCATAGTTTGGTAAGGGTAGAAATCCGAAATAAAAGGCCAGAAGTCGTAAATGATCCACAAACATTCACAGTGCGCACAACAAATATCAAACAAAATAAATTGAATATGACGTTATTGACATTTACTATGATTTTTTTTTTAATTTATTTCATGACCTGAGGCCCAATTCTCGTATTTTTATATGTCATTGATATTATATTTTGAATTGACTCAGAAACGGTATTCTGATAACCTAATGTCATTATCGTATAATTTAAAATAAACAGTTCGTCGTTGACACATATTTTGACACTTGTTTCCATTTACGATCTCGTTACGATTTCATTCAATCATAGAAGAATACGATTTTTGTGACGTAAGTATGACACTGACATCGTATCGAAACTGTATTTACTTAGGAGAATTGGGCCCCTGGATACAGCGTCCTTCAGTCGAAATATTAAATGTTAGTTCTGAGTTACATAGTACTTTTCTTTTTCTAGACATTACTAAACTTATTATCTAAATTATTTACTAAAAAGTTATACATTTTCTACACTATTTGAAATAAATTTAAAAACGGAAATAAAATAAACCTCATTAGCAAGTAAATCAATAACTTGGCGGGGAACACTTAGCGAGTTTTGTTCCGAAATATCACAACATTTACTATGACTCACGAAAGTGATGCCATTTTACAGTTTTTAAATGATATTTATTAAAATCGATATAGATTTCGGTCATAGGTTATATTTATATATCTATAATTATATTTGATTCAAAATTGAACTAATTTGTGGTTAATCGCATAAATACCTTAAAAATATACAATTAAAAATGTTTCAGGACCAAGTAAAGTTTTGCTAGTCTCTAAAATCATTTTGAGTAAAGAAAATGTGAAATCGATTAAGATAATCGATTCAATATTATGATTTCTTTACTGGCAACTTCTGATCTATTACGTGTTGGCTATTTAGACGTTAACACATCTTTTTAAACCTATTTATTGAATAAGTTTCTCGGCACACTTTTAGTAACGCCTATAAATTAAGTTATAAATAAAAAGGATTATTCAACAACAAATTGAAACTCTATTGTGCTGTTCATGAGTTCCAAACTGGGCCAGAAATGGGCATTGTTCTTTATAGGAAAATATTGAAAAATAAGTTCAATTTCCACACCTATCTTCCTTCAAACTTACCCAATTTAAATGAGCATACCATTACATGAAAGAGCTCTTTTCAGCGCGTGTTTTAGGCCTATAACGAAACGCCTACCTCAATAAGAAGCAGATACCTATATAGAAGCAGAAAGTCATTGACTATGGCTACGAAAACGTAAAAAATGTATGGAAGAAAACTGTTTTTGCATATAACTTGATGAATGAGCAAATTAGATAATTTCTAATGCTTGATGAGTTGATGACAAATCTATGCAGAGAGAGATTTCATTTAAAAAAAAAATCTTCCGAATCGGTTGGGTAGAACGGGCTGGCCGACTCGTATTATAAAACACAATTTCTTTTAATATTTAGAAGAAAATTCTTTTAATAATATATATAGATGAAGAATAATTAAATTTCGAATAAATTAAGATAGATGTATAGAATAAGCATTCCCCTGAAAGCTGTCAGCTAATTATGGCCAAACGTGCGAAAGAAATACCTATCCTTATAAGCAGGTGTTGTTTTCTATTTCTAGAAGCAAGAAGAAGCTCGAAAATATTAGTGTTCTTCTAAAACAGATATGTCCAATTAATATCCTTGTCCATTTTCACAAAATGGTAAAATTTCTGTTTATGTCTAGTTATTAGGTCTATGAGATATACCAGGCCTGGCGCACTTCGCATTTTAGGTACAAACTTACAAGTACCTCGGCCGACCACGTCGACGTGGTTGGATAAGTTGGATTTAGTGGGTTGCCGCGCGCCGCTCACATTAGACGTCACGCAACGCAACGAGTGCGACCGCTCCGTATTCTCACGCGCCGTGTTCATACACTGTTCAAATTATATACCTAAGCGCCTTTAACAACGAAAATGTATCATCACAAGTATAATGCAAAGTATTGCTCAATTAACTGTGTGTCGAAAACGACTTGAAAATTTGATTTTATTTTATTTATATTACGAGAGCAACTTGAAAATTTGATTTTTTGTTTTTTGAGATATCTTAACGATTATGGTGTCAAATTAAAGATCTAGTTCAAAAACCATTTTATCTGTTTGAATCATGTAAATCGGTCCACGCGTTTAGGCAATAACTAAGAATCAGTATAGTAAAAATGTAAACAACCAGAATTTTTGTGGTAGGGTAAATACGCTAAACGTCGCCCCCCCCCCCCCCAAACTTCGGCCGTCTGCACATTTTTAGCTTGCGTTCATTTAAAACGTAATGAAGTGACAAATGTGCCCCTCGAATTACAACCTTAGTTCATGCTCTATATGTACAAACCGTTACTTTCCGATTACGCCACTCACTCTTCGCACACTGAGCGTCAGTAGCGATTGCACCGTCGAAGCGTCAATTTTATATTAAAAGTACCTTACTTGCTGTGAATACCCACACTTCGGGGATTGATATTAGAACGGTCAGACATTCCTTTTTTTTGTTTTAAGCTTTATTATCAGTAACTAGTGATTTTTACTATATTTTGAGATAGTTTTTCCAATGTTTTACGTATTGTTTTACCCTTTAAAACAGTAAAAATAGGAGGCCGCCAATAGAATACCAATTTTGAATTAAAACCGGATTCTCGGCCGTGGCCGACTTAAAGTAAATGCAGTCTGTTTTATAAATTCAAATTGTACTTTTTCCATTGGCTTAATAAGAGAATTTGCAACGCATATAGGCAAATAAATCTATTTTACGTTTAATCGCCAAATACCGGCCGGGGTGATATTAGTTGAATCTCGAGAAATAATGTACCCGAAATAGGGGCCGGCTTTAGAAACATTAAAGATCGTAATGTCGACCAGCCTCGAATTCGAGCCCAACTATACAGGCTGATTACTTTTTCTTATTTTCTCAAAATAAATTATTTATTATACATTTATTTATTAATAATATAAAGAGTTAAGTTTAAATGTAGGAGTTGATATTATTGAAAACATTTATGGTAGCTTATTATGGTATGGGAATATAAAATATACATTGCTCTTTGGAACTTGCTACCTTAACCCATGTTAATTAGCTTAAAAATATAAATGGTTGGTCATGAATATTTCATTCATTAATTAACCTGCATGTCACCAAAAGCTGCCCTTAGAATTAATGCTTTTAATTTAAGGTACTACAATGACAGCAGGGAGATCCAGGGCCTTCACGAAAACAAAGAAAATTATGCAGTTACGATCGCACAAAAATAAAGGAAGCACTTGAGGCAATAAATAATGGAATGCCCATTCGTGCAGCCTCTAAACTATTTGGCGTCCCGCGAACGACGACGTTGCAGGATAGATTGGCTGGTCGCATAGACATACATACATTTAAAAGGTGGCCGTCCTTCGGTTTTGAATCCAGCCAAAGAAGAAATACTAGTTCAATGGCTAATACAACTCGCGAAGTGCGGTTTCCCAAGAAAAAAAAACAGATTTAATTAATAGTGTAAAAAATAATATGAAAGCCGAAATCAGGCAAAATCTATTCAATGATGATACTCCGGGCCAAAAATGGTATGAATTATTTTTGAAAAGACATCCAGAAATAATTATAATTATTGTGATGTTTACTTTGACAAAAATTGTAATACCTAACATTATTTAAGTGCAAATAAAAAAAATACTTACCTACTATTAAACCAATAACGATTAATAACGTATACTTAGTGAGACTCCTGCCAAAATAAATCATATTAATAATATTTGTCAGTCTTAATTTAAAACATCCTATACCCGGCCGACATTTGGCAAAAACGCGACCGATCATGGGCCGTGAATGGCCGACTTTAGAGTTTTTTCGTTCTCGACGCAACTAAACCTTAGAACTTTTTCCTTGTAGTAGAAATGTCAATCTTATGCCCATAAACATGAAATAGATTTATCAAACTATCCAAAACCGCATCGGAAGCTGTCATTTTGTTGCAAATTGATGGTGCCAGACCGATCCCAAAACAGAAAAACCGTAAGGTGGCCGACATTTAGCGTATTGGCGACATATAGCGGTATTTGTTCTACGAGCTCAAATAGTGGGATAGGATACTTATATGATAATTATTTATTATTAGGTACGTGGTCAAGTAGGTAGATAGACGATGAATAAATATTATAGTTGCAGCGGCAAGTCAACAACCCTAGCGCGCCACTCCGCGCCAGACAGTGACAGCGCTATGTGTTAGAAAAGAAAGGGAACGGTTAGGTTAATATCGCATTAGGCACTGAGTGCTTATGCGAGTTGAATTGCACTTTGTTTCTTAGTAGCTAGAGTCGCAAATTCAATAAATTGGTTTGACAAGTGAATTTTCTGTACGTTAGTACTATTCTTTATTCTGTGGATATACACAACTTCGCATCCTTCTGTTACTCTACCTCAAACTGACGCATAATAAAACGAGTCTTGTGGTTGTAAACAAACCATAAGACTCAATAACAGAGAATAATTAAAATGATACTAATTACTCTTGTTATTGCTGGTTTTTAGGGTTCCGTACCTAAAAGATAAACAACGGGACCCTATTACTAAGCCTCCGCTGTCTGTCTGTCCGTCTGTCTGTCTGTCTGTCTGTCTGTCTGTCTGTCTGTCACCAGGCTGTATCTCATAAACCGTGATAGCTACAAAAGCTGACATTTTCACAAATTGTGTATTTTGGTTGCCGCTATAACAACAAATACTAAAAATAAAAAAAAAAAATTAAGGGGGTCCCATACAAAAAACGTGCATTTTCTGTACTTTTTGCTCAAAATTACTAATTGTAACAGGTAGGCGCTTTAAATTTTCACAGAATAGAAGCGTTTTTCCTGAAATAAAACGCATATTAAATACTTACCTTATTTGAAGCTTACTATTTGAGATAGGCCCTATCCGTTTTCCGGTTATTTATGTCCTTCTCGTTCGCTCCTATATATCTGTCTCGCTCGCACACTCCCCACCAGGCAGGCCCGAGTGCAGTCGGGAGGCTCGCAGGCATTCTTGAACCATTGAGTCGAAAATAACCAGGCAGAAATTAATTTGTAAGCTTCAAATAAGGTAAGTATTTAATATGCGTTTTATTTCAGGAAAAACGCTTCTATTAAATACATGACCGTTATTTGAAGCTTACTATTTGAGACGTGTTTGTTATCGCCTGGTGGTGGGACGCCAATGTGAAGTAAGTTTGATTGATTTCAGGAAAATAATCTATATTATACCTATAGATTAAGCGATAGATATCTATTACTTGGAAGATAATATATTATTATATTAAAACAGCTTTGGAGTGTGCAAGAAATAAATACAACAAAAACCAATCATTAACAATTCTGTAATCACAACAGTCACTATATTATAATCTGTGTTCCAAAGATTAATACAGAAAATAAAAGTTTAATCAGCTGGGTTGAACATTCTAGTAATGCTGTTGCTAGCAGAGGCTGGCAGTATCTCTCGTCTGTAGAAGCGTGTAAAAGTCTCTTTGGACTTCCAATTTCCTCTGGACAAAATTTCATCCAGAGGTAAGTTATCAGACCAATTTTTTGAAGATACTGCTGATCGTAGACTTCCAGGTGTAGCGGGTATACCAGCCTCTGTTAGTACAGTTTTAACCCATCCCGCAATCACAGTGCGAGAGGCCGCCTTTGCTTGTCCTCTGATATTTATAAATAAATTTGGACAATTACCCGAATCTCTTCTATCTTTAAGAAGATCAATTAATTTTCTGACCCAAAACACAGGATCTAGATTTTTATTGCTCGTATTAGGCAGTAACTTCCATCCCGATTGCCTATGAGTGTCACTATCTGTTTTAGAGCCAAATACTGGCTTTAAAATAATGTTACTGCCGTCATCAATGCAATGTTCTGAGTCTACTAGTAGCAATGTCAGATCGTGAACTCGTCTGCCGGAGCACAGGAGGAGAAGTGTCGCTGTATGTCGAGAAGTGGCAAAAGAGTTATTTTCATCTATAGTGTATGAACTTAAAAAGGAGGTCAGGACATCTATATTCCATACAGGAGGTTTACGGGCGACAGGCTTCTTTAAAGCAATAGACTTTAGGACGTGTTTTACTAACGTATGCGAACTTATTCGTCCAGCATCTTCGGCATTGCATAGAGTAGCCACCACCGATTTGTGAAGCAAAATTGTGCTATAAGAAAACTTGTCGACTAGATGTAGGTCGGCTAGATATCTAGCAACGATGGGCCCTGTTGGGTGAAAAGGGTCCAAATTATGTTTTTTAGACCAAGATACCCATCGATCCCATGCGATCTTATAGGTTTTAAGAGTTGAAGTACGCCATGAGGATTTAAGTAATTGTAATTGATCTTCATTCCAACCCGTCAAACTCTTCGACCACCCCCACACTTCCAAACTTCGAGCGCCATCTCTTGAACCTTGGGGGGTGGCAGACCGGTCGTGGTGTCTATAAGATTCTCCCTGAGATTGGTGATCGACCACGGAGCTGCTACTGCTCGAGCTTTGAGATCGGCTCGCCAGAATACCCGACTCCACCGGGGGACAATTAAAAGGTACAGCCCGGTTGCCGAGTTGAGGTGGGCCAGCACCTTGGGTATCAGGTATGGTGGTGGGAACACCCACGCAAGGTGGTAGTTCCACTGCCGGGAAAAGGCATTGTGGAATAACGCTTGGGTATCTGTCAAATCTAGATACACGTAGTTGGCTACCACTTTTGCTCGGCTGGACGCAAACAGATCTATCACCGGAGTGCCAAACTTGTGAAATACCTTCTCCGTGCAAGGTGGCAGAAGATGCCATTCTGGTACTAGCTTGTGTCTGGAGAGGTGATCCGCATGTCCGTTGTAAATGCCGGGTATATAATTGATTGTCAGATTTATTTGATGACAATCTAGTAAGCGGAACACTCTGTACGTTACTTCCATCAGAGGTGGTGATCTCGTGCCGCCCTCGTTCCGCAAGTGGGCCACAACTGTTCGATTGTCGCACTGGAACAGAGCAGTGGACTTGCACAGTAGAGGACCGTGGGTTTCGAGCACTTTTAATATTGCCAGCATCTCTTTTACGTTGCAATGCAGATTTTGTTCTTGAGCAGTCCACACACCTGACACTGCGTAACCATCCACCTGAGCTCCCCAAGCCAGATCGGAGGCGTCTGTGGTCACAAAGTGATTTGGTGGTGGTAGATGGATTGCAGATGATTGGTGGCAGTTGTGAAGCCACCACTGAAGATCTTCTAGGGCTTCGTCTGGTAAGTGGATCTCCTTCCTGGCTGGCATATTTAGAGATGCATTTAGGAAACTGAGCAGAGACCGGTAATGTAATCTGCCCTGTGGCACCACAAAACTTGCAAAGTTTAGAAGGCCCACTAGGCTTTGCAATTCTTGCAGGCAAGCCTTGCCCAAGTTCAACATTGCAGAGACCTTGTGGATAAGATTTCTGACCTTGTCTTGCGGCAGAGATTTTTTGTTGGTCCAAGGATCCCACTGAACTCCCAGATACACAAGACTCTTTTGTGGGGATACAACGGATTTCTTTAGGTTTACTTGCCACCCTAGATATTCTAGACGGTTCAGGAGAGTACGCACATGAGACTGCAGAGTGACCTTTTCCTGGTGAACTACCAGAAAGTCGTCTAGGTAGACAATTATGCGCAGGTTCTGTTCTCGCAATGTTTGAGCGACCCAGTTGCTCAGAGAAGCAAACACCTTCGGTGCTGTACTGAGACCGAAAGGTAAGCAGGTCATTTCTAATAGCTCTCCTTGGTAAATGAGGCGCAAAAATCTTCTGTGTGCCGGTGTTATTGGTAAATGAAAGTAGGCTTGCGAAAGGTCTACTTTGCAAAGCCAGTCGCCTGGCTGGAGGAACTCCGGTACACGAAATACATTTATCAGGCTGAAGGGCTCCTTGATTACATAGTCGTTTAAAGCTCTTAAGTTGAATACTGGGCGGGCTGAGCCATCGCTCTTTGGCACAAGAAACAT
Organism: Euclidia mi; assembly: GCA_944739405.2. Taxonomy (NCBI): domain Eukaryota; kingdom Metazoa; phylum Arthropoda; class Insecta; order Lepidoptera; family Erebidae; genus Euclidia; species Euclidia mi. The sequence continues at coordinate 62,746,580 of OX123190.2, forward strand.
TGTTGACAGGAAGCTCGGGGAACGTCGCACTGCTTCTAATACACCTTGGTGTTTCATCTGACTGATGAGTGCCGACATCGATTCGGACTCCTGTGTGATGTAGGGCCCTTTCTTCAAATGTGGCAATATTAGAGGTGGTTTTAGAAGAAAGGGTATGCGATACCCTGTTATTATGCGCAACAGAAAGTTTGGAGCTCCCATTTCCTTCCATCGATTGTAAAATTGTGCTAGTTGACCCGCCCTGAATTCTTCCGAGTCAGTACTTACGGTTTTTGTTCCCAGAGTTGTAGTCTGAGGAGACTCCGGGGCGTTTACGATTTCCTTTGCCCTGACTCTGAGGCTTGTAGCTTTGGCGGCCACCCCGTGAGCGAAATGAACCTCTGTTGTTGCTTGTAGGCGCCGTGCGACGGTCACTCTGGTTGCTCTGACGCTGAGGACGTTCATGATAGCAGTCCTGCGTGGACTGCCGGTATTGATAATGTAGATGAGGCACAGAGGCGCAGCATCCATGGCTGGTACCCTGCGAGGGCCCATGATAGTGAGCCGACCCCTGCGGGGGGTGGCGTGCAGCCTTGCTTGTTCCTGCTTGCGAAGCAGAGCCACTTGTAGGTTTAACTAAGGGCACGAATGTCTTCTTAACCCCACCCATTTCTTCAAGGGCAGCGGTAAACGATTCGCTTTCGAATAAGTGGCGGTCGGATGGTGGGATCTTGCGTAGCGTTGCCTTTATTAAAGGGTCACGAACGTGATTAGTTATTCCATCTCGGCGCATTTGTATTACTTCAGCCCTGTGTCCACAGATAAGCTGCAACAAATCTGAAGACGCTTTGTGGAAATCACCTTTAGAAAAAATCTCCGTGATCTTATCCTGCAAGCTATTAAAATTTAAACCCTGTTCTGCATGGGCCCAGGATAGTAGTTCTGTCAAAGTAGATGATAATGCCTGCCTTTGTTTCAGCGCACAAAATGTAAGAGCGGCGTAAGCCTTGTCAGCATAAGCCAAATGGCGCAACTGATCATACGCACGAATCTCCTCATTGGCTTCTAGGTCAATAAAACCAGGCGTATGGCAATATAATTTTTGTACCTCAGAGTACCTGACCTCACTCCATTCACTTTTATTAAAATATTGTATATCCTGAAGGGCTTTCAATAAATTATCGGGTGCTTTAGGAACCGCAGGTTCTTTCAATTTTGTTTCAATATCGAAATTAAACGGCACTTGAACCTGAGTAGGCTCACTCGCGCACGCGTCACTACCCTCATTGTACAAGATACCACTAACACTGTCATCAATCAACAAGTCGTTGTCTATAACTGACGCGGGCTCCGCACCGCCACATGGCACTGATGATGATAAAGCAATTTGATTTCGTAATGCACTCACCTCTCGGAATAACTTGTGCATCTGCCGCTTGTCTTTACGTGATTTGCGACTATATTTGCCCCGTCTTCTTTTCTGGTCACGGCCACGTTTCCTCTTTCGGCCGGAAGAGCTCACGGAATCCGTTAAATCACTTGACGAAGAAGGGCTGCTGCTAGACGATGAACTACTAGCTGAGCGCGCACGTTTCCGAGAACCGGACTGAGCCGGCTTTGGCACACGATCCCGCGATAAATCATGTCGCGACTCCTCAACACTCACGTTCACACATGTACTATTCTTATCTAAATCATCCATCCTAAAAGTAGAACACTTTTTTATTTTATTTATTTTATTATAAAAGGTAGGTAAAACACAATAATTCACAACTAGGACACAGTATAATTATGACACTTTATACTGAGATTAGGAGAAAGGACAATAGGTAAATGTTTCTAAAACCAAAAAGAAAGCAAGAAAAATAACGCTAAAAAAACGTTACATACCTGCGAATTCAATTTGAATTATGAGCGTTAATATCAAATTGACTTGAAATACGAACGGTAACACCGTTTATATATGAAATTAACTCACGCGCAGATGATACTTCAGTACTTCTATTTTACGGTTTAGTGAAGGTGAAGACAACCGTACTCGCCGGAAAACAAGACGCCAATGGTTCAAGAATGCCTGCGAGCCTCCCGACTGCACTCGGGCCTGCCTGGTGGGGAGTGTGCGAGCGAGACAGATATATAGGAGCGAACGAGAAGGACATAAATAACCGGAAAACGGATAGGGCCTATCTCAAATAGTAAGCTTCAAATAACGGTCATGTATTTAATATGTAGTTTTATATTACCTGTCAAAATACATAATTACAGTAAATAATAAAGGGGGGCTCCCATACAACAAACGTAATTTTTAAGCAATTTGTTACTCGATCTTAATAAACAGGTAGAAACTTAAACAGTATTTAAGTATACATACCTACAACGAACGTGATTTTCTTTTATAGGTAATGGTACGAAACCCTTCGTGGGCGAGTCCGACTCGCACTTGCCCGATTTTTCCAATTATGCAGATCTCTATTGTTTATTCTACCCTCATTTATTTGAATCAGTTTTGAAAGGCAACACTATTTTGACGAAATCGTGGTTACATAATTGTAACCACAATTTCGTTCCTTAACGTGATTATAAACTTGAGCGTTCTTGCGAATGTTACATAGCCCGTGTGTCTTCTCCGATAAAAAAATATTTACACGCATATTTTTGTCACCAAATTGGTAAATATATTGCAAGTTTCTATAACTTAAAAACAAAAATAAAATCATCAATTGTTTGGTTATTTGCATGTCACTAGCATACTACGCATCCTGGATCACAGAGGCACAAAAGAAGCTATTCGTACCGACTTAATACTCAAACCAAGCATAGGTATATTATAAACAATTTCCTTATGTCTTGTTCCAGCGGAACTAGGCGACTACAACGTATCGGAGCACCCACCGAACTATCTGTCCGACCTGTGCCTGCTGCCCAAACAGAACGCAGAAGACGAACGTCGCATCAGGGAGCTGCACAAACTGCACAAGGGACAGTCGCCCGCCGACGCTGAGGCCAACTTCTTAGAGCACGCGAAACGACTGGACTGCTATGGTGTTGAGTCACACCCCGCTAAGGTAATTAACCATTAAGTGTGTCTTTATAAACGAAAGGTTTAATAACTTGTAGAGCCTTGGTGATTTCTATACGAATAGGCCGGCTCTGCCGGGCAAGTAATACGCTCTCACAAAATATCGACGTAAAGTAACAGTATCTGTACTGTTGCATTTCATTGGGTGAGCGATAATGCCGGAGATCCCATCCCCTTTTTCTTATCTCCTATTCCACTTTCGGTTTAAATACTTTTCATCGCTTTAATTATTGGCTAGACTTCGCCGACGGCTCCGACCGGGTGGGTCTCTTTAGCCCCTTAGGATAGGAATTTCCAAAAATCTTGTAAAGCAAATCTGGTTCGTTACAAATGTGAATGCCCGACAATATTTAGCGCAAGCGATAGATTTGAGTACGTGTGTGTCGTTGGGCTTCTGATCGCTGACCCATGATGACGGCGCGCGGCGGTGCGCAGGCGCCGTAATGCTAGGACACGATTGTCGTGATGTGAAGGATTGTGTTACTAATGCCTATCTTCAACTTCTTGCGCAAAGTAAGTTTTGGCTGTCCGTTCTCTGTGAGCCAGTCAGCAACTGAAGAGTTTTATACAATTGATTATGTATTTATATTGATGCAGAGAGTCGGTCATATTTATGCAAGTAGGTAATGTAAGTACATGAGCGACTTTAATTAATATATTATTAGCAATCAATCTTCAGACAGCAGTTAACATAAAATGTCCAAGATAAATTGAAATGCAATGAGAGCGCTTCAATATGTAGATAATAAATAACACAGTTATTATGTGACCTAATTGCAATAATAGATAGCACGATTTCTATGCACAATGACCCGGTGTTTAATCAATTGTATATACAAAACATATACGCAAGCAACTACGTAATGTTAACTCTCGGTTTAATAAACAAGCGAAAGTTGTTGACGTGTTGGAATATGACGTAAACTAACATATGCAAAGGCAAATATATTTTTTACCCCTAAAGAAGATACTTTATATTCCTGTTAAAAAATGCCACATTAGGAAAAGTCCTGTACGGCGGTGAACTTCGAAAAAATAAAAAATGTCACACTCGAAACAACAATAAAATTGTGGATCAAATAGTGTGTTCTTCAGGGATCGAACTTGCAATAGTTAAGTTGTAAATGCATAAGTGGCGAAGCAACTGCTGCAAATACCGTCTATGTAATCAGAAGTATATTTCCATAGTTGTGAATTACAATATTTTGTATTATATTTTATAAACTACAGATTGTTCCTGAATCGCGGACATCTTGAAATGCACCCAACAAAAGATAATTGTCTGCGTAGTTATAATTAAATTTTGTGAAGTATAATGATTAGATATTCGGTCATATCTGCTTAGATTAGTAAGCGGACCTCGGGCTCCTAGGCGTGTAAGTCTTGGATGGAACCGGGATAACGCTAGGACTATGATGATGATGACTTGGATAATTATTTGAGTAGACACTCTTTAGTTTTGTATAGGTCAATATTAGCCTTAAGCTAAGCTTGTTTGCTCAGTTGAGTGCTCTTGAGTGTCTCAGGGTCTATTTACTAACCTAACCACATTTGACTGAATATAAGCTTTAGCACAGTGCGACTGCCGTCTGACCTACGCAACCCAGAGAGCGATAGTCCATGGTTTAGAGTTTACCCTATGTAGGAACACGTGCACAGCTGCGCTTATGTTTTTTTAAACCACGTTATAATACCGGAAGGTTTACATAAGCGATACAACTGTTAACGATAAAAGTTCAATATTTTAACCAGTAGCCATTGTTTTATTTGTCACCAGGATTACCACGGCAAGGACATATTTATTGGCGTGACGTCAATAGGTATCGTCGTGTTTCAGAACAACATCAGAGTGAACACGTTCTCTTGGAGTAAAATCGTCAAGATTTCCTTCAAGAAGAAACAGTTCTTTATACAACTGAAGAGGGAACCCGTAAGTACTCAAGCATTCTATAAGGTCAATTTGTCGTTTAGCCATGTCAGGATAAAATGTGATTTCGATGAGATCTGTTTTCTATTTTTATTTTCTCTTGGCAATTTGTTTTTGGGTCATTCACCCACACGGGAGCCTTATGTAAGGTCTTAAAATACCCCTTGCAAAATGAGGGCTCGTCGAGCCTTTGGCCTCGGAAGGTTAAGAAACAGCCGCGCCTTAGCGCCTGTCGCTCTTAAAAGGATAAGGGCTAAGCGCTGGAAGTAAGATTTTGAAGTTCCAACAGCTCTCAAACAATGGTCGACGATTAGAGTGTGGGCGCGTTTTGAAATGGTCGCTCCACTATGAAAAATGTGTGCGTCGGTCAGGTCGAAGTGGGTCACGAAACACGCGTACGCATAGCGCCTGCGTCGGCTCACGTTGATGCAACGCTCTCGCGCGCGGACACTAATACAATACTTGGATGTGTTCCAGTCGGAGTCGTACGATACAGTGCTGGGCTTCAACATGCGGTCGGGTCGCGCCGCTAAAGCGCTGTGGCGCTGCAGCGTGGAGCGGCACGGGTTCTTCAGGCTCAGAGCTCCGCGGCGGAGAGCGCTGTTGGCAGCGCTGGGAGCGCTGGCGGGGTTAGGGGCTCCGTCCGTGCCGCGCACCGAGACCATGGCGCTGCAGGACGCGCGCCGCTCGCGCTCCTCCAACAGGAGCTTCGTCAGGTACATATTACACATCCAGTCCTGACAGTTATATATGTATTCTATATCTGCTGGCCTCGGGCCTCTTTTCTCACTATGAGAATGGTAGGGCCATAGTCCACTCAGCTGCTCAAGTGCGGGTTGACAACTTCATTATATCTTTCAATAACATGGAAAGCTCGGAGTCTTCAGATTCTAGCAGTCAGTCGGACCCTCCACTAGCATCACTACTTGAAAACACGTATAACCAATATATTTGTGTCCTCAGACGTAGCGGGTCACTAGTCCGCGAGCGGTCAGCCAGTGCGGCGTCTCCATCAGGCGGCGCGATGCGCGGGTCGCGCGTGACGGCCAACACCGAGCCGCCGCCGCGGGCCGCCTGGACCGAACTGGAGCCTGACACTGACACACACACGCACATACCGTACGTATTACGTCTCTATTTTCTAGCGACAGGACAGGTTACAAGTACCCTTAACCGATAAGCAAGCATTAAGAGAGTGTATGAAGCAAGAGAGATATGTCAGGATCGTTGGAAATGGCGTTCCGTAGTCTCTGCCTACCCTTTCGGGAAAGAGACGTGAGTCTATGTAGTTATGTATTTTCTAGCGGTAGCTTCATACTTCTGAGGCTATCTCTTGTACGACGACGGAAAAATCATCACGGCGCATCTAGCGGACACGACTGAACTAAAATCTCGAATCGCGCAAGCAGAGTTCGCGCATGTGATGATTTATATACGACTTCTCAAATTCATCCGTCGGTCTGCAGTCTACCAGGCACGACCACCTAGCCTGGTCCGAGAATTCTCCCTCTAGTTGTAGGAACACCACACCCTTATTCTTCCACAACAAAATCTAAAGCTGAATTTCGATCGCAAATGTTTCTATAAACAGTTTGATACATATTTTCTTAATAACACAATATGTTGCCAACCCAAAAGTTGGCAATTTTTGGAATGGAGACAATTAAATGGAAAGCTGAAGCGCTGTGTAGCGGCCCGCAACGTAACAGGATCGTTTTGTTGATGTAACAAAATTAGGCTGCCTGTTACGTTGCGTCGCCAAGCCGACACAGTCGGTTTACCTCTGTCGTTCCTCGTCGTACTGTGTTGAAAATATATGTACTTATTCAAAATTGTGGTCAAGATACTATAACAATAATCGTAAGGGTTGAGCTACATCTATCAGCACCGCATCGCACTATACTATGCTTCTATCCTTTTCTGTCACTTCGGACCGTCATTTACTAGAGCGAGAAAGAGAGACGGAACGCTTCAGCACGCCTCGGAATCGAAAAGGCGATCGTGTTCCCTCTCTCTTTCTCGCTCTAGTAAATGACGGTCCTAAGTGACAGAAAAGGATAGAAGCGTAGGCAAGTGCGATGCGGTGCTGATAGGTGTAGCTCAACCCTTAAGTGTAATTTGAGTTTTACTGATGAAGACCTTAGCAACCTTCTGAGAGTCAGCAATTTGTGACACACATAGTAAAGTCTAAATACAGTGAACACGCGCCTTCAATAGTAACAACCTTAAGGTGCCAAACGCTGGAATGGAGATGGAAGGTCGCCATAGGAACTTTACAATAAAACGACCCAACCCATCGAGATTGGGCTTGTCTTTTCGTAATGAGGAGTACTCCAATATCCTCAGCGCATATGAAAGCTAGTTTGAAAAAAAGTTTTTCTGTTTTATGTATTTATTCTATGTACAATGTTCCTTACAGTGAAGGCGACTTATTAGAGCGCGCGCTACGCATCCCCCTCTCATACGTGGACGAGTCAGAATCGGCTTCGGAGACAGAATCAGCTACGACCGGTACCGGCGTGAGGGTTCGCCTAGCGGCGGGCTCGGACGGGCTGTTCGGGTTCAACGTGCGCGGGGGAGGCGGCGCGCCCGTACTAGTGTCGCGGGTCGCCAGTAGAACGCGCCTGCACTTGCAGGAGGGAGACCAGGTAACGTAACACTAGGAAACGATCATGTTTTCGCAGAATTACTGATCTCTGATTGGTCTGCTAGACAGCATTCTGACGACAGACGAATACGGGAGACGGGCTAGACCACTGACGTTTTGATAGTTCTACAAGATTCGTACAAACTTTCCTGTCGATATTTGATGTAGTGATTTTAGTGTAAGCTAGCGGGCCTAAGCAGCATTTTAGTGTACTTAAAAGCATATTTTTAGTTTCGTGCAAACTTCTCAGTATAAGTTTGTCTATTTACGTTACAGGTGATGTCAATAAACGGCACAGATGTGGACGAACTATCGCACGAACAAATCGTACAAATGATTAGGAACACGAGAGGCGTTCTCACCTTGATTGTTAAACCGAACGGTGAGTTGAATTGTAGTATATTACGACAAGAACTAAAATACAAGTATTTAAAATTGATTCACAACACAGCGTGGTCTAATGGCCTTACTCCATCGTAGAGAGTTATTAATTGTAATCGCTGATTCATGTCCGGCTCGAAGGTCCAAATCTGTTGGATAGTACGTTTGATAAAATGAAAAAACATAAAATTTATTACTAAATAATGTATATAAACTGGTAAATTAGTAAAAATAATTGGTGGCATGCGAATAAGATGGCCCACAACGCACTTGGTAATTGTTCGTAAATTAAAATGACCTATTATACATTCATACATACATAGACTCACGCCTGTTTCCCGGAGGGGTAGCTATTATACTATGTTATAAATGAGTTTTTGACTCAGTCAGCGTGTAATGCTGAAACTGTGCGCGTGCATTTTATGTAAAAACGCAATTTTACTATATTTCGTAAAGTTAATCTATTATTCTTAGACTGCTTCCGTGGTCCAGTAAATAGCGTATGCGACTGCTGATCGGAGGTCCCGGGTTCGATTCTCGGGTCGGGCAAAAAGTGTAACTGGGTTTTTCCGAATACTCAGTAGCAGCCCGGAGTATGGTGATGTGCCCGGTAACGGCAATAGGCTCGCCCCCTATTACGTGGGACCTAAAAATTCTTGGCGAAATGTGGGTATAATATTTACACCTCTGCCTACCCCTTCGGGGATAAAGGCGTGAGACTATAAATAAATATAAAAATAATCTATTATGGTTTATGAGGAACAGCTCTCCGTCAAGCAGCTGGGATTAAGATATGATGCGCTGTTACCACGCTTCGGGTACCTACCGAATTTCAAAAAACTAAACATGAGCTTACGTTATCCATGGCCTTACCTTCCCATACTGAAAAACTGTTCGTCTGCTGTTATACCGAACTAATGATAATGATTATGTTGTTACCCAGTGGTATACGAACCAGAAGACGGTCCAGAAGAGCCTACCGCATTCTTCGCACCTTTCGGCGCGGAACAGTTCGAGGGCGATGCTCTAGAACAATCCATGCTGTTGCTAGGCGACGGGCTGGCGAGTGGCGCCGCGCTCAAACAGTACGACACATTGTTACGAAGACTGCCAGAGGAGCCTACCGCCGCGTCCAAGCTGCCGCATAACTTAAATAAGAATAGATACAGGGATATTGCACCTTGTGAGTATGATGATTAAACTTGACTTATTAAATTTTATGTCAGAAATTGAAAATATTAATTGCAAGGCGTAACATACCAATTTCACCTAACAAAAATCTATTATTTTCGCAGACGATTCAACACGAGTAATATTGAAAAACGGCCCAACAGGCGACTACATCAATGCGTCATATATCAATATGGAGATTCCCAGCTCTGATACTGTACTCACATATATTGCTACACAAGGTATGTTCTATACTTATAATCACTTTTAGTAGCAGAAAAGTAGTTACAGCCATTGCAGTTTGCAAGCACGTAAAACCTAAGGCAGGACAAAAAATAATGCACCTTTTTTTTCATCGTGGGAAAATCTAAACAAAAAGGAGCGTAATGTATTCTCTTTTTTCGAGTGTATGAGCTGAAACCTTACGAGTGTGATATTGAAAATTCACCAATACGTCTCACCGTGCGTCGAAATTTCCGTCGCATAAAAAATTCGTGCTGGCCGACAACCGATAATGTGTCGTTGAACAGCGGGATAGCAGCCTAGGGCTACTGACCCTGCTGTACAGGAATGCCTAAATGCTAAGGGCCTAATCTAACTTGTTAACCTATACTATCCTAGAGTCGTAGCCTATCACCTATACCTAATATCCTATCCTAATTATCCTACTCCTTATACCTATATGTATCCTAAACCTATCCTAACTTGTACCTAGCGTATAATGCGTATACGCTTGGTGCTCTGTGGTATTCTGTGATACAGACCAGCACTTATACGCACCTACTACTAAAGATGGGCCTCGTTAGCCTTGGTTGGCAACCTGTCTAGGAGAAGGAAAACTCCGAAATTAAACCAAACGTTCGGGGAGATGGGCCTCGTTAGCCTTGGTTGGCAACCTGTATAGGAGAAGGAAAACTCCGAAATTAAACCAAACGTTCGGGGAGATGGGCCTCGTTAGCCTCGGTTGGCAACCTGTCTAGGAGAAGGAAAACTCCGAAATTAAACCAACTTTCAGGGAGCATACCCGGCACAAAACCCCGATCTCAGGTGTAAACCGACCCGTGCCGAGGGATTCGTGGCCAGAGGGCAAGCTGGTCTCAAACGGAGGGTGCCTGTGTTGGTGGTCACAGGGCACAGCTAGGATTCCATCTTACCCCCGTACAGGGCTCTGCGGGGATGGACCTTTTAAATCCCTATTACTCGTGGGAACGCTATGAGGACAGACATTAATTATTCTTCAAATGGCGGCGACACGGTTCGCAACCTGTCACCTCTAACGAGACGTCGCGGGAAACGTCCCGCGAGGGCGAAAAGCGGCCTACGGAAAGCCGATTTGCAACATTGAATGTTGGCGGTGGAATGGACGGAAAATTGGATGAAGTATGCCAGATGATGGATGATAGAAAGATTGATGTTCTGTGTGTGAATGAAACGAAAAAGAAAGGATGTGACACTACAAAGCATGGCAGCTACACGGCGTATTGGTCTGGGGTAGATAGTACCACCAGAGCCTGCAAGGGAGTTGGCTTAATACTGTCTGCGCGAATAAATGAGTGCGTAAAAGAGTTTGAATGTGTAAATGCAAGGCTACAATGGATGAGAATGAAACGACTGAGAAAGAATGAGTTGGATACGAGAGTTTTTCGAGGGATCGGCATCCATACAGACCACTTTTTGGTGTTAAGCCGGATAAGTGGGCTCTGTAAAGGATGGCGACACCGAGAAAATAATCGAGAGAGGGTCTTGGAAAGAATAAAAGTAGAAAATCTGCAAGAGAAAGATGTGAAAGATGAGTATAAACGAAGATTGATAGCAAGATTTGAGAGGTTCGATGGCATAAATGATATGGAAGAGTTATGGCATTCCTTTAAAAAAGAGGTAGTATGTGTAGCGTCTGAAGTATGTGGTGTGATCAAGAGAAGGAAACTACGACAGGTTAAGAATACATGGTGGGACAAGGATGTACAATCAGCAGTATCAGAGAAGAAGAAAGCGTGGTTAGATTGGTTAGCTGCCAGAGCAAATGAAAGAATGGGAAAGGCAACGAGTGATGACATAGATGAAGCAAGAAAGGAGTTTGTTAGGTCTAAAAGAATAGTGAAAGAAATGGTTAAAAGGAAAAAAGAGGAAAAGAAAGATGAGTTTAATAGTAGATTATCTGACGACTTTCGGAGAAACATTAAGTTTTTCTGGAAGTCCGTTCGTGCAGTTCGAGGAAAAACTCAATCCTCAGAATACACAGCAATCAGAGACAAGAATGGAAAGATACTGAATGGTGAATCGTGTGTGCTGAAGAGATGGAAAGAGTATTTTGAAGGATTATTTGAAAGAACGACGACAGAGACATCAACAGGTGAAATGAATGGTAATGATAGCAATGATGAAAGCGATATTGGCGTGGATGAAATTTTAAAGGCACTGGCCAGTATGAAATTAGGTAAGGCTGCAGGGTATGACAGGATTACAGTCGAAATGCTGAAGGCTGGACAGGGCATCATAGTTAGCCAGCTGCAGCGTTTATTCAACGTGTGCTGGAGCACCGGCCGAGTACCTGATGACTGGGCCACAGCAGTAGTTGTGCCTCTTTATAAAGGAAAAGGCTCGCAACAAGTCTGCAAAAACTATAGAGGCATTAGCCTTCTCAGCATTGTTGGCAAATTGTATGCGAAGGTACTGATTGAAAGAGTTATGAAAGTAACCGACAAGAAAATATGGGATGTACAAGCGGGATTCCGAAAGGGTATGGGGTATACGGATCAAGTCTTTTCCTTGCGATGCATAGCCGAGAAATTTTTGGCGAAAGGTCGAAAGGTCTACTGCGCATTCGTGGATTTGGAAAAGGCTTACGATAAAGTGGTGAGGAATGAAATGTGGTCGGTACTGTCGATGTATGGGGTGAATAGCAGCCTAATTCGAGCTCCGAAATCCCTTTATGAGGATTCTAGAGCTTGTGTGAGGATAAACGGGGCATACACTGACTGGTTTACCATCAACACAGGTGTTAGACAGGGATGTGTAGCGTCGCCGTGGCTGTTCAACGACAGTTGTTTGCAAGACTTGAAACATAGTGATTGTGGATTAAGGATGAATGAGTTACTTGTCAAATGCCTCCTTTATGCTGATGATCAGGTTATACTTGCGTCTTCAGCGGAGGAGTTGCAGGAGATGGTAACAATCATGCATGGTGCGAATGAAAGTGAATGTAAGTAAAACGAAAGTTATGGTTTTTGAAAAGGAGGAATGCGTTACGGCTTGTAATGTTATGATCGATGGACAGCGAGTGGAGCAAGTGAATGAGTTTGTATATTTAGGTACGCTGTTTACAAGAGATGGTAAGAATGTAGAAGATATTGAAAGAAGAGTTAATGCAGGTAATAGAGTGAATGGAGCTCTGAAGGCGTTTATGAATAGCCAAAACGTGTCCAAAAATGCACGTTTGGCTGTTCATAGAGGGGTGTTAGTACCTACTCTTATGTATGGTAGTGATAGTTGGGTATGGCAGAAAAGTCATGAAAGTAGAATAAATGCTGTAGAAATGAGAGCACTGAGAAGTATGTGTGGTGTCTCTCTGACTGACAGAGTAAAGAATTGTGTGATAAGAGAGTGTTGTGGGGTAAAAGAAGATGTAGTGACAAGCATCGAGAAAGGTATGCTAAGATGGTTTGGGCACGTGGAGAGGATGGATGACGAAAGACTGACCAAGCAGATATATAAGGCAAGTGTGGAAGGGACAGGACGAAGGGGAAGACCTAGGCGGACGTTCTCTGATCAGATTGGAGACATCCTAAAAACAGGACAGGTGAGAAGTACCCTGAACAGAAGAGCATGCATGAGGAATCTGATGGGAGTGAATGAAGCAAGAGAGATATGTCTGGATCGTTGCAAATGGCGTTCCGTAGTCTCTGCCTACCCCTCCGGGAAACAGGCGTGAGTCTATGTATGTATGTATGTACTACTAAGCGCCTAACCTATGGCACGTACTATCGTGGTACTACTGTGGTATGCTGTGATACAGACCTACGATTCGTACGCGCCTAGAACCTAACCCTATTTGTCCCTACAATCCCTATTAGATCCTAGCCCATACACTATACGTATTTATATATACTTATATAGATAGGTGCGGGATATCTGCCACCGGAGACCTATGATGGCAGACGGACTGTGGGTAGGAGTTAGGTATGGTGGAGATGGTTTTCTGACGGCCAACTCGACAGACTCACCGAGCTGATCAGTACTGATGGCTAAAGGTGTCTTGGCCACCGTCAGAGGTATGGGAAGGGTATCGAGTCAAAGTCGGATTAAACTTGTGACTGGTTTATTTCTTATAATACATAATCTTATATACTAAACTTATCCTATGTACATACACGCAACTTTACAGTTGTGTGCTGTGTGTGTAAGGTGCCATCTCAGCGGTATGTACCTTAGGTGAGTACGTGATTTTCTCTTAATTTAATAAAAATCACGAACAGAGGGTCTAGTCCGAGTTTGCACTCGATCGTCACGATCGATGATAGCTAGTCGACGGGAACAATTTCCATACATTTTCTAAATGCGCCCCCAAGCGGTCTCTATCGATCGCAACACTCCGTTAGGTGGCGCTTTTGGAAAATGTATGGAAATTGTTCCCGGCGACAATTCTATCGTCGATCGTGACGATCGAGTGCAAACTCGGACTAGACCCTCAGTCTGTGTTCCAGTAAATACTCACGTAGGATTATATCGCTGATATGGCATGTTCATGTGTGAACAGTCGTTGAGTTCCAAAAAAAATCATCATCATTAGGCCTATATACTGTTCCACTGCTGGGCACGGGCCTCTTCTCACTGTGAGAAGGGTAAGGACATTGTATACACGGTGCTCAATTGCGGGTTGGTAGGCTTCACATGTGTTTCGAGAACATTCCTGAGAACGCTCAGACATGTAGGTTTCCTCACGATGTTTTCCTTCACCGATTAACAAGCGATAATTAATAATGTAATATGCACTCAACTTCGAAAAGTCATTGGTGTGTGCCGTGGATTCGAACCCGATACTCTCCCAAAAAATGCAATTTTATATAAAACTGAATCAAGCTTAAATTAGGAGTCACAATAACGTAATCGCTCCTTTGGTGTCACAGCCTGTTATACATGTACTCCCCTTCGATACATGAAGGACGCATTGCGTTGGTAGCCCAAAACCTCTCCAGTCATACGTAGTAATAAGTTGCTGCTTGCCAGGCATGCCTCGGTTTCTTTTCTGTAGACGGAAATAAATAAAAATTAGCAACAGTGATTTAAACCATTAGATGTGCCCTGCGCTTCCAATAACTGTTTAATTAATTCTGGCAATGCACGCGCAGTATTCGTACTGTGTCGAGAAGAGTGAGCTCACTGTTCCCAACGATGATACGTTTTCGTGCGCCTCATGTATGGTATGAGGACATCTAACGATTTAAATCTTTGATTTACAAAGTATGTTCTTCTTCCAACAGGTCCTCTAGCATCAACGGTAGGCGACTTCTGGCAGATGGTATGGGAGTCAGAGAGCAGTCTGATCGTGATGCTAACGGTCCTCACGGAGCGGGGCCGCGCCAAGTGCCACCAGTACTGGCCGAAGGTTGGCACCACGCCGCTCAAGGCTACCAACACGCTAACGATACACACGAACAGCGAGCAGAACCACGGACATTATATTAGGAGAGAAATGACTATGAAGGTTAGTTGACAGTGAATACTTAACTTTTTAAAATATTCCTTATCTCTGTCGCAATTATAATTCCTATATCAGTTGTTGAATTTAGGCCTCTGACAATAATTCAATTTGATATTGCTGCGACCGCCTATACTTTTCTTACTTCGTTGTCTAAATGATAGACCTACATAGTTGTTAGTTTTGTTTCGCATTGCGTGCCGATTTGTCCGATGACATGAATGAACGAAAGCGCAATTGCAAAGCGATCCGATGCTAATTCAATGCCGTGCCGTATAATGCGAACTCTGGCCAATGTGCGCGCGTATCGCCCTCGCCAGCGCCATGAGTGCGTCGCGTCCAATTCCCGCGGAATTATGAAGTCAAGTGAACGTTTTCAATATAAGTGCCGCAACGCAGCGCACTTTACGTGCGTTAGGTCACGTAGGCCACTTCAATAAGTATCGACGGTTAGTGCGCGGCGCGTTCATATCCTGATGGTTAATGTAAGGCGCTACAAATCGGCTTAAAACATGTAATGCTTCAAGCAAGTAAAGTAACAGTACCAATACCGTTGCGTTTGGTTCGGTGAGCGACAGTACCGGAGGCCCCATCCCCTATTCCTTCTCTCGCATCCCTCTTCTCCTCCTATCCTTTTTTCACCAACCCGAAAGGCGGCAACGCACTTAAGACTACTCTGATGTTCCTTATGATCATGGCCGGTGGTAATCGCTGACCATCCGGCGATCCGGCTGCTCGTTCGCCGCTATAACTAAAGGATGGCCGCAGCTGCGCTCGAGAATTTTTACTAAAATGTACTATGATATGTGTAGGAGACAGGCGGGGCATGTCGCAACGTGACCCAACTGCAGTACACGGCGTGGCCGGACCACGGCGTGCCCGACGACGCCGCCGCCTTCATCGGCTTCACGCAGCTGTGCTCCAACCTCAGGAACCATCGAGCGTGTACGTATATATATGTACTATACAACGTGACCCAACTGCAGTACACGGCGTGGCCGGACCACGGCGTGCCCGACGACGCCGCCGCCTTCATCGGCTTCACGCAGCTGTGCTCCAACCTCAGGAACCATCGAGCGTGTACGTATGAGGTCCCACTGCTGGGCAAAGGCCTTGCCCGTGAATTTGCACAAATCTCAGGCCAGAAACTTCTTTGCAATCTTTGACGAAAAGCCCTCAAAAGCGTCTAGGTCACCCCGCCATCTCCGTTCGGGACATCCTCGTCATCGCTGACCGCCTGGTACCCAATCGGTAGCTGCATGAGCCAACTTTTCTGGGTGCGGCCAGCAATAAAATGTGTACAAGAACAGCGGCTTTTCGGCGCTAATATGTATTTCAGAATAGTGTAGAATAATATTCAGTTGTCCATCGCGCTGAAATTAGAGCGTAAAGTCTGCATTCCATGCTGCGTGGTGCACCATGCAAATTCAAATATTTTTGCCTTTAGTTTATATGGTAACGCGTATAAATATGAAGAGATTGTCCCACTTGATTACTATCTTTTATGGGATTTGTGTAGCGTAGGAAACTTTATCGGCTTTTAAGTCGGGGTGAGATGAGAGCAGTATTCAAACGCAAGACTGAACCTGAGTCTTGTGTAGCAGGCACAACTGCTCTGCGTGATAAACTTTCTCTCTCTTTCTCAGGACTCCGGAAGTTTACGAGATGCTATTTAATGACACTCTCGACGAAATTACTTTGGTTGAGATTATGGCGTGTGTCCATGCCAAGGCTATTGAGACGGTCTTGTAACGGTAGTGGAGTGTCCAGAAGAGAGGGCTGGGGAAAGAAAGGAGACACTTTTCTGAGAATGCACACGCCTGTGTTTTCTTGGTGTTAAACTCGACTAGGTTCTCAGCACCCCACTGCGAGACCCTGTTCATAAGTTCAGCGACAAGTATTCGCCCACTTGCCTTAATGTCGGCTTGCTTATCTTCATAGCAATGTATGCTCCCATTAGTGAGCATAATATCACTGATATGCAGAAGAAGTAGTATAGGCGATAAGACGACCCTTGGGGCTAGGCATGGGCGTTTTCGGATTTTTCCGCAAACCGATACAAATTCGATTTCAGATACTGAAATCGATTTCAAAAACCGATTTTAGAAATCGATTTCTGTAGCGGATGTCGGAGCGACGAGCGTAGTTACTAGTTGCGTAGACAAACGCAAACAGTCGAATTCTTATTGTATTGTCATGTCATGCGTCCATATTTCGCTTGGTTTGCGTGACATATTGAAAAAGAAAACCTACTAACTACCTAAAACTAATTGTTAAAAAACTCAGTCGCCAAACAAACTAAAATTACACAACACGAATTGTTTCTATTTATTTACACTTTACAATCCTAACCTACTAACTACCTAAAACTAAATGTTAAAAAACTCAGTCGCCAAACAAACTAAAATTACACAACACGAATTGTTTCTATTTATTTACACTTTACAATCCTAACCTACTAACTACCTAAAACTAATTGTTAAAAAACTCAGTCGCCAAACAAACTAAAATTACGCAACACCAATTGTT
The DNA here is from genome assembly GCA_944739405.2 of Euclidia mi. Taxonomy (NCBI): domain Eukaryota; kingdom Metazoa; phylum Arthropoda; class Insecta; order Lepidoptera; family Erebidae; genus Euclidia; species Euclidia mi. The sequence continues at coordinate 62,763,990 of OX123190.2, forward strand.
TATATTTATTTACACTTTACAATCCTAACAACGTAACAATAAAACTTTTTAAATCCTAATAGTATAACTTTCACGAAAACCAAATATAGGTACTTAATTTTATTATTATTACGCGCGCACCGCACTGCACGTGTCACCTAGGTCAAGTGAACAAATAAACATTGATCAAGTCACAACTCCAAACATAAATCCCTAATAACTATTAAAACTATTTGCAATTTTCAAAACAAACATTAAATAGTTGCAATCTGAATTAGATCTTATCGCCTCGATGTTTAGTTTTATTTTTTCTATTCAATCTGCAATTCACAAAACCGCCAAAATCCATAACGCACTAGGTACTACGACTGGCTTGCTTGGCAACGATCGATATTCGCTTCATCTCTTTTGCTCTTTAAACGGATCACTAAGTAAGAAAGAAAAAGATATGAAATTCGCTCTCTCTCATTCTAACTAAGTAGTCGTTGGGTAGAGTGAAAGAGAACGAATGAATATGAAAACTATCGAAAACGTAAGCCTTAGATTTACTTTGTAGTTTGGTTGCGCTTGCACAGTTTCCGTTTGGTTTGGATTAGATTGTTTGCGTTATCGTGGTATTGTTTTACGTTTTCTAAAATCGGTTTTCTCATATTGGAATATCGATACGATACGATTTCTGACCGCAATCGGATTTCAGTTTCGTTTTGATATATCGGTCTCATGCCTACTTGGGGCACACCAGCATTTACCTGGAGAAACTTTGATGACCGACCGTCACAAAGGACTCAAATACACAATCGAGGTTGCAAGCCCTAGAATTGAACCTTAGAAAGAAGCTCTCGGTGCTAAACTCTATCGAAGGCATTACAAGTGTCGAGGCTAATGGCCAACGACTCCCCATGTCTGTCCATAGCCTCACCCCAAAGGTGGGGTGACATTCGCTAAAAGATCACCAGTTGATCGTTTGAGTCTGAATCCATATTGGCGATCACTGATGGGAGAGTAATCTTCTAGGTAGCGAATAATTTGAGTGTTTATTATTCGCTCAAACAACTTGCAGAGGATAGTAGTCATAGCATTTGGCCTGGATCTGAACGCTCCCTTGTTTTGGGAATCGGTTGTACGTACGCCTCTTTCCAAGACTGCAGCACTACACCAGAGTAATAACATAGGTGATATAGGCGTGTTAGCATTGGAGACAACTCGGTAGCGCATTTCTTATGTATATGTACCACCGCTGGGATTCCCTCAGGGCCACGGGCTTTCCAGGCATGGAGAGACCGCAACGTCGTACAAACATCGCATTGCCTGATACGAATATCAGACATGGAGTAGCCACAGTGGATAATCGAAGGCGGCTGTGAACCACGGTCTTTGTTAGGCCGCAAAGATTGGCCGCAAAGAGATTCACAAGCTAGTCAGCTTTCTCTTGCGCTCCATGGGCCAGTGATCCATCAGGGCATCGTAACGGGAATTGGAATGCAAAAATTGGATTGCACGGTTTTGGCAAATCGCCAGTATTCACGGCTGGTCGTAGGGTGCCACAACAGTTCTTGCCCGAACTGTGCAATATGCTGAACTTCCACACTGCTGTATGCAGACCTTGGTGGCTCTATTGTATGCGGCCTTTACAAGATGGACATTCGGATCGCGACGACACCGAGACCTGATTCAAGCGCGATAGGTCGACTGTTCGTGTTTAACGGCATGGGCGTATTCACGATTAAATTAGGGCCGAACTCTGACGACTGTGACGTCAGTGGATGGGTTATAATATTCCATACCCAATAAAATTTCCGCAGCGACTGATGACTTATCAAAGCCACGCTGAGACCATGAGATGACTACAAAAGGTTCTCACCTTTTGTAGTCATCTCATGGTGCCCTCGTTGTTGCAGTAATCTTTGACTGCAACAACGAGGGCACTTGTCCCAATTTATTTGGTATCCTGTTGGGCTGGGGTTTCAGTTGAGTCAGGTCAATTGAGTCATGCGTGAGAGCGAATGCGTGTGCAACACGTCTCTCGTGGTCGGTTTTGAAAGAGCTCAGCCAGGTCTCATAGTGGGCATTAAAATCTCCCAAAAACATATATTTAGCGTTAGGGAACAGTTCAAATAGCCGGGTTGTCTCATCACATCGGCAGGCGCGGGGCGGAGTTCATTTGTATTTTTCGCCTTGCTTCGAAGCGTTCATCGGCTTATTTGAAGTAAATAAAAATATTGCTACTACCGCGACACGGTCTTATCGCGAGTGCCTTATTCATTTGTTATACTTACTTTGCTTGGAGGTTAAAGGATATTTTTATAAAACCAGACTCCAATATATTTGATTGTACTGAAAGAGGAAAACATTTGCTGCGTTCAGTAGGTACCGAGCTGCAACGCGTTGCGAACGAATACGTGAACGTGTTGAGGTTACGCGCGCTCGTTCGACTACCGTGATAATGAGCTTTTACTCTATGTTTTATTTTCTAAAATATATTTTTTTGTTCACAGTAATACCCACGGTGGTCGACCCAGGCGACGATACCGAGGAGCGTTTACTGGACCCGCCGATGATCGTGCACTGTTCGGCGGGCGTGGGACGCACGGGCGCGTTGGTGCTGTGCGAAGTAGCGCTGGCGCTGGTGGCGCGACGACAGCCGCTCTACCCGCTCGACCTCGTGCGGGCCATGCGCGCGCAGCGACCCATGTGCATACAGAATGCTGTTAGTACTTACGCTTGTATCTAGTAGCCATACATGCATACATACATGCACTCACGCCTGCTTCCCGAAGAGAAACACCTTTGTATCATTCGCTACCGTTTAATAAATAAACAATGTTTTCTACAGCACGTTTCACCTTTTACAGTAGGCCGAGATTCTCATGTCATTAGGTCGTGTTAAGATCTGTCGTACTTGCAGCTTGAACAGCGCGTGTGTCTTGTCATAATATGACAAAAAAGCTATGCACCGGACGCACGGCGGCGGCGCACGGCATGCGTAAGCGACACATTCGCGGCACGTTCGCCACGACCTTAATGCTGCACATACTGCTGGTACACGCAATGTTTACATAGTCGCTTGCGATACATGATTTATTGAAAAATTAGAAACATATAAGGACAAACAACTACACTATTATTATAATACTAACTGGCCCGGCGAACTTCGTACCGCCTAACAGTCGACTCTTTAATTTATAAAAAAAGAATTATCGAATTGTTTCATCTGCTCTCGAGATTTGCGCTTAGCAACACATTCAGCGATTTATTTTTATATTAGAGATATTATAACAACAGACTGCCTCCGTGGTCCAGTGGATAGCGTATGCGACTGCTGATCGGAGGTCCCGGGTTCGATTCCCGGGTCGGGCAATAGTGTTACTGGTTTTTTCCGAATTCTCAGTAGCAGCACGAAGTCTGGTGATGTGCCCGGTAACGGCAACAGGCTCGCCCCTTATTACGGAGGACTTAAAAATTCATGGTGAAATTAGGGTGTAATTTTACACCTCTGCCTACCCCTTCGAGGAAACAGGCGTGAGTCTATATAAAAAAAATGTTACTTTTTCCAAATAATTTTATATTTTAGGGTTCCGTACCTAAAAGGTAAAAAACAGAACCCTATTACTAAGCCTCCGCTGTCTGTCTGTCTGTCCGTCTGTCTGTCTGTCTGTCACCAGGCTGTATCTCATAAACCGTGATAGCTAGAAAGCTGAAATTTTCACAAATTATGTATTTTGGTTGCCGCTATAACAACAAATACTAAAAATTAAATAAAAATTAGAATATTAAGGGGGGTCCCATAAAAAAAACGTGTTATTTTTCGTATTTTTTGCTCAAAATTACTAACTGTAACAGGTAGACGCTTTATTTTTTTTTTTACAGAATATGTAGTTTTATATTACCTTTCAAAATAAATAATTAAATTTAAAAAAAGTAAATAATAAAGGGGGGCTCCCATACAACAAACGTAATTTTTAAGCAATTTGTTACTCAATCTTAATAAACAGGTAGAAACTTCAAAAGTATTTAAGTATACATACAACGAACGTGATTTCCTTTTATAGATGATGGTACGGAACCCTTCGTGCGCGAGTCCGACTCGCACTGCCCAATTTTTTAAACTTATTAATGAAATCCGTTTCTCTTGTTCCAGAGCCAGTACAAGTTCGTGTGCGAGAGCATACAGACGGCGTATTCGCAAGGTTTGACGAAGCCGGCCAGTGAGAACGGCTCAAACTGATAGTTAAGCTCCCTTGCCAATTATTATAGTGTACTCTTCTGTAAGACCCAGACTGATCGCGTAAGGATTCTGTGTTGACGATAGAGACGAGCGTTATTTGTCTTCTTCATGACTATTAATAATTAAGAATATTACATTTCGCCGGCTTTGGTTGTCCACTAGCCACAATGACTTATTCTGGTCGATCGAGTAATATTTGTACTTAGCCCTCAAACAAAATCATTGATACATAGATTTAGTGTGTCATATTTAGTCCGCCTAAATATATAAATATTTGTACCATTCTGTCTAACAAATTCCTAAAATTATCTTAATCTACTTATATTGCTATATATTCCAAACTAGTATTAGCCGATCCTTTGAAATGTAATGTAGAACTCTCGTGTCTATCGTCAATAGTATGAGTAAAACAGTGTGTTCATGGATTCAAGAAGTATATTATAACAATCTATTTACATGAGTAGAACGCTGTATAGTCAGAATAATATAATGAACTAGTTAACAGATACAGGTAGAATATGTTTGAATAAGAATTATTAGATTATTTTAAATATGATTTCTTTGACAAACCAGGTTCCACAGTTATAAATCGTCTCAAATTTAAGTTCGAATGGAGTTTGTCAAACTTGCGTATGTTTAAAGGATCTGTATTTTACGCAATTCTCGATATTATAGTCGATAAGGGATGCGTTAGTATTAAATTTGTATCTTCGAAGTCGAATAGTATCGATGCATTTTTACGCCAACGAACGACTTTCGAGCAATTTCATAGTTACCATGATAATTATCAAATCTCCATACACCAAGTCTGAGGCTATGACATGAGTCTAAGGCGTTAAGCGGAGCGGAAACGACAGCGGTGCTCAAATGATAGCGGGGCGGAAAATATAGTGGTCTTTGATCGCGACACGGCTTGCTGTCCCGTCGTTGTTCACATGCATATACGTATTGAATTATCGCTCCGCTTCCGCTAGCGGTTATGCTCCGCTCACCGCTTTATTCCAGGACATGTCCTTAGACTGATTTTTCTTGTCGATACTTTGTGAACTATTTCTACCACGTTTCTTAAAAATATTTAAAACTTGTATCTTTTAACTATTTTCTAACTGTAAGAAAAATAATTTTCTACGAATATTATTCAATTTTTTATTTATTTCTAGTGTATTCGACCAGTGTTTGTATAATTGTTAATTTATAAATTTTATAAAAGTTTGTTTCACTATGTTATCGATTGTCGACGAACTCGAATAATCGTATCTACATATCAACTGTTGATAAGATAAATTTATTATTTTAATATTTATTATTTATTTTAGTTTATAATTTTTGTCTAACACTTGCTGTGATTTTCGCTACACATGATATTAAGTAATAAATGTAGGTCTTGCCTTTCCAACGAATTTAGTAATTTATGGTTTTGAGAGTTGTATTCATTTGTTAAATAACTTGTAACTATTTTGAGATAGTAATGACCTGTAATGTTTTCAATGTAATGTTACAAAGTATTATAGAGTGTAAAATTATATGTTTTACAACCATGCGCCTTGTCACAATTCAATACTCTTGTATGTTACATGACAATGTTACAGTTCATTATACAATTTAAGGTTTGTAGCGACAGGCTTTAGGCGTTTTTTGTATGTAAGTGGATAGATTACATAGTAATGATCTTGTTAACAATGTGCACCTGAGACACATTTTTGAAGTACCCTTGTATACGACAACGACAGCTATTCGAAGTTTATGTATATAACGAAATGTAACATAAAATTATATATACGTTTATTTAACGGATTTGAATGGCACCTACTAAAAAGTTTTGGTGTTTACCTCTGTTTTCTTTGGCGATCTTTCCATCTGACCACGACCGTTCTAAGCCGATCTAATAGCGGTACAACAGAAATTCTTATACCTTTAATTAGTTTTTTAATAAGATTAAACCCATTGAATAAACTTATGGCGTTTAAAAATTGCAAAAGTGTGGACTAGCGAAGTGATTTTACTATGTTACCTGTCTTTTATATGGCCTGTTGCTACAAATTAACATCGCTTCTTTTCCTGTGCCATTTGTAATATAACCGTGAGATATTTTGTACATTTTAATTTAATATATTTGTCAGAAACTATTTGATTGTATTTTTATGTTTATCGGCACTTGCCGGCAACCGGCAACCCAATAACAAAATACATAATATTTTAAAATTTCATTTAATTAATGAAAATTTTGGTATTTTGGGACCCAAATTACGATTTGTATGTAATGTTAAAAAATAAGTATTATCAAGTCCCCGATAAACGTAATGAAATTCAATATTTTGACAGTAAATAAGTACCCATAAATATTGCCTAGTTAAAAAAATACTCTTTGAAAATATGTAGGATATTATTTAATAATATATGGGGTTATTCGATAAGTGGAATGGAAGCAAACCGAAAAATGACGTATTTGTTATGTAGGTACATTTTACCAAATATAAAATTAATTTTCTATGAAAATAGTGGTTATTTCGTATGCATTTTCGGAAAACAGACAAATGTAATGTACCTACGTTATATTTTTATACTATGGTTCGCGTGAAGTGTAATAATAGTGTTTTAACTATACTTTTCCCAAATGTTGCTTTCTTTAATTTTATTATATACCTAATATTTTTTGTTATGATTCACCTTTTTCGAATAATCCTATACTTATCTATGTATTACTGTTTTTCAATACGTAATTCTATCGATACATAAAATTAAACGATAAACATACTCTTCATAATTTACAACGAAGTATTTAAACTATCTACAGTTGATATTCAAAACTTCAATGAACAATAAGCAATTTGAAACATATTCACGGGTAGATATTGCAGGACATATCAGTTAATGATATAACGTTTTAGTCGCGTGTACCTATGTATGTATAAAATATAAAATCTAGGTTATCTATATTGCCACACATTCAATGGTAACTATTTCAATAACTCCAAATTCGAATACCTTATGTAATAAAATTAGATTGCCTTATTTGAGAAAACGCACTGTTGAACGTCGAGTTTTCCCACTCTTCGCAATGATACTACTTGGTTCTTGTATTTTCCTTAGACGCCTCTTACGACACTCGGTGATTGAAATTGTGCAAGCAAGGCGATGCCGCGGTTATACTTGTCATTTAAATTTGACCTTTAAATCGTAGGTCACAAAATATATTTCATAACGTCAGCATAATAAGCCGACAGAAGGCTGTCGGCGCGTTGGCTCCTTGCGCAAAGCGCCTTACTTCAGCTGCGCCGTGATGAATTAAACTTCTTGATTGTTTTCGAACACGTGGATGTACGAATGTTGCGCACCGACCCTTTTAGCCCGCACGCCGCGTAACGCGTTATTTTATAAATCCAGTCGCCTGCCGGGTTAAGATCCTGAGAATATCCGTACCTGACTAGAATTTAATCCGTTAAAAAAATCCTGAAACTTTAGGTACATTTTTTTAATCCACCTCTTGACTGATATTTCAATAAAACTGAACTGTTTCAATTCACATTCTTCTTTTTGATACATGTTACCTGAATGTGTGGCTCCTATAATACTGTGCCTCTAAGATTAAGTGATGATTGCCATAATGTAATTAGTAGTATGTGTGTATAGATACGTAATATTTATTTCATATTATTAACCCATTATTAAAAGTAATAAATTACTTGGATTGGACTCCACTTAGCAATCATTAGCAATATGCAAGTCAGTAGTTGGCAATTTCGTGTAATTTTCATAAAATTAATCAATTGTATCTAAATCGTGTCATTTGAAAACAGAGGTTCAATAAATACTGCTTAAACTTATTATTGATTCACCTTCGTTTATTTTAACAAAATTAAGAAAACATATCTAGTTACTACTAAACATAGCTAGTTAAAGCTATGAAAGTTCACTCTGCTTTCTAAAACCTGTTAGTTGTAATATATTTTTTTAAATACGGTTTGCTTGGATGATTGTTGACGCTTTGGCCTAAGTGGAGTCCAGCTTATATCTATGTACGTTTGTTTTACTTTCTTACCGTACCTTGTTTTGGCCTATATAGTTTTAAATCACGGAAATAACCAACATGTCTAATTCTTATGAGTGACTTACTAAATTGAGTGCACGGATACCGAAATAGGTTCAGACGCACTAGGTTTTTTTATCACCACAGGGCACAAAACCGATGCGATGTTCTTATAATTGTTGTGTGATTCTATTCACTAAGCTTATGGCTTATTTACGACTGAGTCGTATATTTAATACCCGTGTGTACCTAAAGCAAATAGATCCGTATGACATTCAAGTTATATTTTTCTAGTTGTATTTTACGTTTTCATTGCGCACAACTGTTGCATTTTTTCTTGACACAAAGCATTTTATTTCAGTTATTTTTTTTGTAACTTGTAGGAATTACTATTGTGAATATTTTCTTTAGAGTTAGTTTGTTTAACTGGTTAGTTTAGCTAGTAAGTTTTGCAGGTAATAAATGTTTATGATATGTTTTTAATTTATTACTTTGTAATAAGGCTTCTCTCAGATTTCTAACAAGGATGTAGTAAGATTAAGACGAAATATTTTTATTATTATAATTTCCGAATAATAATCTAGGTAAATAAATAGTAGAAGTGTTGAGCTGTTGTATAAAATCAGATTTTTTTATTAAAGTGCATGATTTATATTTTTGCAATGGCACTTATTTGTTAGCGGTTTTATTTTCAATAGAGGCACCCACTAATATTAGATAATAAGCTATCACAATATAATTATTTCATAAGCAAAATCTGAGTTCCTGAAGCTTATTTGATAAAGGCTATATTATCATTTATCATTGGCATTTTCGAACAAAATAGTCATTCATAAGATTTCGCTGAAATTTTAATAATTACTTTTGATTTCCTTTATAAGTTTTCACATAATATATTACAATTTGTATACATAATAATAATAATCAAAATAAACGACATAATTATGTTGCTAAATATTGCCAATAAAATCAATTCACATTTAAGACTAATACGACCGCAATAATTTTTAAATGATTCCAAAATTTTTTGATGAAACCTATCTAGTATTGCTGGTATTCATTTTAAAGATAAAGGTTATAATTTATGAATACTACAGTGTGAAATAACAATACTTGAAAATATAAACTTCTATAAATAATTAAGGGTGAATGCGAAAAACTATTAAATAAATTATTTTATAAATAGGTAAAATCACAGATACTGAACTGGGTAAACATCGCTAAACAGGCACGAGAATAATGTACCTACGTAAATAAGATGAGAAAAATACTTACCGAAAAAAAGGGCTGGTCAAACAGCACTACGGACCTACCGTAGCGCCGTCACGGGGTCTAGTCCAGTAACTGTCAGCAGAGACCACCGGTGGCGCTTTTAAAAAATGTATGGAAGTTGTTCCCGTCGGCACCCTCTGAACTGATAGCATCTCTTACCTTTTTTAAATTGATATTTAATGGTATAGTACCTATAAAGAAAGAAAATTACATTTCTGCGCTAAGAATAATAGAAAGCATGGTAAAATCAGTGGGAACTGTAGGCTAGTATGAGAGTACTAGCTAAGTATGTAGGCTAGTTTAGCTAGAACGTCATCACACTTCAGTTAATAACGTTAATAAATGTTGCGGGCTATATGCTTGTTCGTTTCTTACGATATTTTCACAAATTCAAATACTTACAAAACAATTCTATCCCAACCAAATATGCTAAGTTAAAATGGATTTTTATCACCTCATGAATTCTTGCATTTAAAATCTTTAAATATTTTAACTAACCTGTCTGATCGGTGTTTACGTAGTTTATTATCTGTGGTTCATAATAATTAAGTCTTGTAAGAGTGAATGACTGACGTAGTTTTAAGTGTTGTAATGTTCAATTATTTTGTAGGAGAGTGCCCGATAATGTAATGTAACATCCTTGTAATGTATTACAATGTAATGTTTTCTACCTTGTGATGTCTATGAAGTGCTGTGCGTTTTATTTTATGTCAAATAAAATTTTATTGATTCAAATATGCTGTTTTATTTCATCTTAAACTTTGGGGCTTTATTCACAATTGTTTTCCAGACTAACAGGATATTCATTCTAACTTTTTCTACTGACTAGACCAGATTTGCTATTCTTACTAATAGTTAACTTGGTTCTTATGTTCTACACAACATTGATCTACACAATAAGATGGCCATCTGAAGCAATGTGTGCAATTGAACGCCTTTTGCAAATCAGTATTGGGCTTAACCACAAACACTCGTGTTAAGTAATAAATAATAAAATTATTACTAAGAAAGGAGGTAGCGCTTATATGTGTATGTGTGTAATTTTCTTTAATGGACAACAAATGTACCCATCGGAAATGTGTGGATAGCGCTTTACTTTAGCAACTCGCATCGCTTCTACTTAGTACGCATATATCTACATACAATTGTGACACATCGCTTGCGCCGTGTCTCGGAGAGTACCTCAAATCGTCGGTCCTGGCTATCATGAAGATCTTAGACTGTCGTTATATGAGAATACCTCCAAATGAATTGACACAAGTTCAAACCATGGAATATTGCTATCTCTTTGTGTTGCGGAGGTCAGACGGCTCTTGAAAAGGTAACATTCAGTCAAATCCGGTTAGACTAGTAAGCAGGGCCACCCCCTCCCCCGTGGGGTCTCCACCTTGTCCTGGTGGGGGGGCTCAGTAACCGTGGATTGGTCATCCGCGGTGAAGCTAAGAGGGATCTTGGAGGGGCCTGCGCAGGATGCGTCCAACGGCGTGGGTGCGGGGGACAGTTCTGTCTGTCCCTCGCAGTCGGGCGCGGTCGCGGGAGGAGAGGCGTGTCGGTGTTGCGTTGCCGCACGCCCTATCTCCCGCGACCAAATGGGGGCGCCCCATTCGATGCGTCGCGGTGGGGCCGCAGAGGAAGAGGAGATATGCGGTGTTGCGTTGCCGTCCTCCCTATCCTCTGCGGCCGCTGGGTGTTTTGGCGGCGGAGTCCAACACCTTAATCCGCCGCCAAGGGAGTCTTGTTCGGGGCCCGCCTGACCATCTGGTGGGCCAATACCCGTCGCAGGGCCGCGACGAGTGCTTCGGCGATGCCCTACCCTCTGACACACGGGTACACGGAGAAAGTTGAGGTGGTTTTTAGGTAATTAACGCTTTTTACCCAGCACGGGGCGCCCCTATTAGTCTGGTGCCTGTGTGCGCCGCACACATTGCACATAGGGGCGGCTCGGCCCTGCTAGTAAGCGAACCCCAGATTGCAATTGGGTTAACGCTACGGCGCTGATGGACTCGAATAAAGTATCGGGGATTGGGTCTTAAGGCGTACTCTGGGAGAACAAAATGTCTTGCCATGCCACCTCTGCTTGGCCCCGGTGAACGGAGTAGACCCAAGAAATGCTGGCTTGACGTCGTGAGCGACGGTATGTGTGTGCTCATGGATGCCATTGGCCATTGGCGAAGACCGGGGAATATAGAGACGGAAGAACGCTATGGCGTACCTACTTGCCTACTTTCGTGGAGACCTACATCCAACAGTAGATTGGGACAGGTTGATGAGATGAGATTAACTAGAAAGATTTTTTATAACTTTTCTGTATGTAAGTACCGCGTATCTTACGTGGTACTTACACACAGAAAAATTAAATACACCTTAATTAATTCAACATTATATGTACAGCGATAGCCTAGTGTAGAGACCGATTAACTGCTACGCAGAGGGCCCGGGTTCAAATCCACAGCGCGCACCAATGACTTTTCGGAGTTATGTCCGTATTCAATTGTTAATTATCGCTTGATACTTAAACGATGAAGGAAAACATCGTGAGGAAACCTGCATGTCTGAGAGTTCTCCATAATGTTCTCGAAAGGCATGTGAAGTCTGCCAACCCGCACTTAGCCAGCGTGGTGGACTATGTATGGGCCTTACCCTTCTCATAGTGAGAAGAGGCCCGAGCCCAGTAGTGGGACAGTATATATACCTACAGGGCTGATGATGAATTAATTCAACGTAAATTCAACCCATACGGGCTTTGATCTATGTAACTAACTATGCATAGGTAGGTACCTAAACTATGCAACTTTTGCTATTGATGTGCTCATGTTTATCTATTACCTAACCAACAATTCGCTTCCAAAGAATCAAACATGAAATCCTCGTATAAATCATAAAATAAAGTTAAAGCCACGTGGGATATTGTAAAGCACACCATGGGTAGCACGGCACGGTAGGTAAATCGCCTAAGTTACAAGCCAGATGGGACGGGCCATATCGCATAATTACCAGGATGAACGACGTCACCTATCGAATCCAGAAGGGGCCGCGAGGTGCACCGAAGATAGTTCATGTGGACCGGTTGGCTCGTTAGGTACTATGGGTCCAACGATGTTCGAGACGAACACCTCTAAGAGGGGGGCAGTGTTATGAATGGCAATATTTGAAAATAACGCCATCTATCGGTGAATGAGAGAACGAGACGGGAATGGATATATTGGTAGTTTAAAAGTGTTTCATCTATTTTCTAATAGATGGCGTTGCTGTTGATACTAGAACAATACCAGAACGCTCGTTTCTGTTCCCGCACGTTACGAGAACATTCCAGAAGCGACTAGAACGATTGTATGAGTGCCTAGCTCCAGTGATGTGATGCTGGTGGTCTAGGCTAATGAAAAGGCTTCGATAGTTGGTAGAAAGACTGTATTGCATAGGTCGCAAGTACAATAATATATGTAAGCCGTAGCGTGTGTGCGATGCGATGTACGACGAGTGAGTGCAGTGCGGCGCGCAGGCGGGGTCGGCCGAAGAACCGGTTCTCACTAGCCGGCCGCGGCGGCGGCCCGGCGCGATGGAACGCAGTAACAGATTCCCCGGTTGAAGTGTGGAGGACTTCAAAATGATGTCATCAGGACACTGGAAGAGGGCATATATTATTAAAGGCCCGAGTTATGATGCCCTTTTTCGTGCGTATGTTGGCGACTCTACTATGTCCGTCAGATCCTGCATTGACGGCGATGACTCTGCCCAGCAGCCAAAGAAGAGGTGGCAGATTGGCGTCCTTCACCAAAACCATCGTGCCTGGCTTAAGTAAGATCTTGCCTTGACGTCTGCCATTTTGTCCGCTGCTGAAGTGTAGAAATGTATTCATTTGAATAACGTTGCCAAAAATGTTGGCGTAGCTTCTCGATGCGGTCAAAACGTTGTAGCCGCTGCATATTGCGGTCATCTATTTGAGGCCGGGGAAACGACGTGAGAGTCCGCCCAATAAGGAAATGAGAAGGAGAAAGATAAGATAAATCGGAAGGATCTGTGGAAAGGGGTGTTAAAGGCCTGGAATTTAAAACAGCCTCTATTTGGACCAGGCATGTTGAAAGCTCTTCATAAGTTAAGTGAGTTAAGCTCATGACTCTACGTAATAGATATTTCGTTGATTTGACTGCTGCCTCCCAGATGCCACCGAAATGCGGGGAGTAAGCTGGAATAAATTTAAATTCGATACCATGGCTGGCAATGTCTGATTCGACTGAATGACGAGACTCTTGAAGGAAGCGTGAGAGCTCGTTGAAAGCGCCTACGAACGTGGTGCCGTTGTCGGAGTATACGCGTTGAGGTTTACCACGACGGCTTATGAACCGACTGAAGGCTGCAAGAAACGCCTCCTTTGTAAGGTCGGAGACCAGTTCGAGGTGAACAGCTTTGACTGCGGAACATACAAACACGCAAATATATGATTTAAGTAGCCTACAACCTCGACCTTTGCGGTCGGCTATCAGCACTGGCCCGGCGTAGTCAAGACCTGTATTTAAGAAGGGAAACTCTAAGTGCGTCCTGTCACCAGGCAGGTTACCCATTATGACCTGGACAGGTTCCGCTTTGAAGCGAGTACAACGTACACAGTTACGCACAGTTTGCTTAGCTAGGTTTCTCGCAGCTAAAGGCCAGTAAGTAAGCCTAATATGTGCTAGAAGTAATTGAGGCCCAGCATGAAAAAGTGATTTGTGTTCTTTTTGAAATATTATTCTTGTTAAGTGGTGTTTGCTACACAGTAAGATTGGGTGTTTGACGCTAAAACTGTAATAAGAGTTTTTAAGACGCCCACCGACACGTATAAGATTTTCAGAATCAATAAATGGTGATAAACTAATAAGTCTATTTTTCTTTACTAAGGTCTGTTTGTTTTTAAGAATTGTGTATTCCTCAGGGAACATTTCCTGCTGAGAAAATTTTAATATTAAGTTCTGTGATGTTTGTAATTCTATGTATGTAAGGTGTGATAGTATTTTTGTGTTCTGTTTCTTGCAATTATGTAGAAATCGGTGTATATAAGCGACGATTCTGATTAATTTTGTAAATGATGATGTATTGTGTATTAAATTTACGATTATATTATTATTTTTATTCAAACTATTATCCACTTTTGTATGTAAAGATGTCTCGGGTAATAAATGAAGTTGTGTGTTAGGTACTATAGGAAATTGTATATCGTCCTGGTGAAATTGTATATCGACCACCAGAGAGCGGATGCGCTGATGGAATCAGCCTTCACCCCCGAGTTGCGAGATCAGCGGGATTACTCTTGGAAGGTACGTAACTCCATTTATGGCCGGTTGTAGTCTCCTGTATTTCGAATAATCTGTTTCGAACGAATTGTTCAAGTCGGGTTGGTTCTTGCATAGAGAGCCAGCCGAGAACTATCGTCGAGTCACACCAAAAGAAGCATTTATGGATTTGTAATGTAACTGATTCACGTACTTTCATGAAAAGTCGTGAACCAATTAAACAACTGCAAAGCTCTTTACGTGGAATGCTTAAGGGCTTTATAGGAGCAATCTTGCTTTTGGAAGCTAAAAGGCGAACGCAAACTGTCCCGTCTACTGTCACTGTCCTCACATAGACACAGGCGGCGTAACAACGCTCAGAAGCGTCCGTGAAGGTATGAAGCTCGACTACAGATGGATTGCTACAGGAAATCCAACGAGGATTACGAAGAGAGTTAAGACATGAAAGAGATTGTATAAATTCAAGAAATTGTGACTGTATACTTAAAGGTATGTCTTCATCCCAATTACATTTAAGAATCCATAATTGCTGCAATAATAATTTGGCTTTAACTATACATGGCCCGACAAGACCAAGTGGATCAAAAACTTGACTGATTAAAGATAATATGTTACGTTTTGTAATTTTAATTTCTGTGTATTCTAAATTAACTGAAAATAATAAATGGTCTGATTTGCAATCCCAATAAAGACCAAGCGTTTTACAAGGAGATTCGTCATTTAAATTCAATGTTTTATTTGAATTCTTTGTGTCAGTGTTGGCGATAGCCTCTAAGATTTTTGGACTATTTGATTGCCATTTGCGGAGATGTAACTTAGCTGATTTGAGAGTAATAATGACACCTTCGCATAATTCTATGACAAACTGAATTGAATCTCCCCCGCCTAAATAATCGTCGACGTAAAAGTCTCGCTTGATGGACTCACTTACTTTAGGATCTGAACATTGGTCAGCAAGAGATACTAAGCATTTGGTAGCTAAGTACGGTGCTGATGCCGTACCGTACGTCACTGTATTCAAAGTATATGTCCGTAAAGGCTCTGAGGAATCAAACCTAAAGACAATTTGCTGCAACGAGCGCTGCGAAGGATGAATTAAAATAGCTCTGTACATTTTTTCAATGTCACCTGTTACAACAAATTCATGCTGTCTGTACCTTAAGAGTATGGACAATAAATCCTCTTGAACAGTGGGACCTACTATCTGTATATCGTTAAAGGATTTGCCTGAGGTGCTGGATGCCGATGCGTCGTAAACTACTCGAAGTTTTGTAGTTGTACTGGACTCTCGCACAACACCATGATGAGGCATGAAATAATTAAATTTAGAATGTTTTAATGATGAATTTTGTGTCATGTGATTAAGATCAATGTATTCTTTGATAAATTGTAAATATCTGTTTTTAAAGACAGGGTCACGATCAAATCTTCGCTCTAAGGATATAAATCGACGCTTGGCCATCGCATAAGAGTCACCTAAACACTCAGGCGATTCCCTCAATGGAATGGTGACGACAAATTGACCAAGCTGATTACGCTGTGTCGTCTCTTGAAACAACTTTTCGCAAGCTTGCTCTTCTGTAGAGAAACTATTCTTACTGGACACAGATTCAAGCTCCCAAAAGCGAGTAAATTGCTCAGACTCCTTGTCCGTTAAGAAATTACATAAGGCAGGTTGGTGAAGGCGAGACTGATATACACAGCCCGAAATAAGCCAACCTAACTTTGATGAATGTAATTTAGGTTTATGTTTACCTAAATTTATTGAATCGGAACCTAAGACGTCCCAGAAGACCTCGGCACCAACAAGAATGTTAATTGCTGAGGGTATGTTGAATGTTGGGTCTGCTAGCTGAAGGCCTGGCGGGATAGATATAATGTTTTTATCTACATAAGAGCCAGGTAGCTTTTGCGTAATCATCGGTAAAATAAGACAGTTTATGCTCGCCCGATAACTACCATAAAAAGATTGCACAGTAAGACTACAACTCTCGGAGGTACTAGAAATAAGACCGTTAATACCTGAGATGGTTGAGCTAGTGCTTCGTTTTACCACGCCAAGCTTATCACAGAGGCTTTCAGTGACAAAATTGGAAGAACTGCCGTTGTCCAGTAGAAGTCGGACTGTATTGAGCCTCCCATTGACGTCTGCCACCTTTGCCAAAGCTGTGGATTGTATAGTGTGATTGTATAGTGTTATTGTTATGAATTAATGCAATATACGTATCTCGGAATTCAAGCCAGTGCTGATAGTCCCCGTTGAAGTGAGGCAAGTCTATCTTGGGTAGCCTGACGAAATTGTGCTTGCAACCAGAGTCGTGTTGGATGGTATCGTCTGCACCGTTGGCTGAAGCTGGCGCAGAGGAGCACGAAGGCACAAGCATTGCCTTTGCGCGGCCCAACTGCGCGTAGTACAGACCCTCAAACTGTTCACGCTCGATGTACTGGTCGCCCGCATTATCGGACAACATCTCCAATTCCTTCTGTAACGCGTCGAATTCCTTATATAGTATCTCCATTTGCTCAAGCCGGCATTGAAGCTCGAATTATTGAAAAGCATCTAAGTCGGCACTTGGTAAGAATTTAAGAAAGGTTATAAAAGACGTAAGCTTTGCTTTATAACTGCCACGCTTCCTTACAAGATCCTTAAGTTTAGCATCAGACATATTAAGAAGTTTTAACTAAATGTGCAAAGTGCAAAAAAAGCGAAAGGTATGTAGGTAGGTAAGTATTAATGGAAAAATCGGCAGCATAAAATAATGTTATAATGAATTTATGTAACTTAATGAGTTAGGTACGAATGCCTGATTAGTTTGTGGTTCTGTGTTGGTAGATAAAGCAATATTTTGGTCATTGATTGATGCTGTATCCTTGTGTAAAAGGGTATTATGTCTGAATTTGCAATATTTGCAATGTGAAAGTTTACAACGGTTTTCTGTATGACCAGGACGTAGACAATTCATACAAAAATTACATTCTGAAGCTTTTTTGACTCTTGAGTCGACATCAAGATTTCTAAAAGATTGACAATTGAACAAAAAGTGACTTTGAGAACATATAGGACATGTTACCTTGTCAGTTTTAGTGTAAATAGGTTTTGTATTTGTAAGGTGATTTGTTTTTGTATTTGTATCGTAGTTTTGTTTAGTGTTTGTGTTGCAAATAGATTTTATGTTTTTATTGTCATATAAGGTTTCGAGTAAGTCTGCTCTGTTACATAAGAATTTTGTAAAATGTTTTAAATTTGGAAATGTATCTATAACGTTTTTATGTTCTTCCCACTCTCGGCTAGTGACAGAATCTAATTTCTTAGACATCATGTATATAATTAAAGTGTCCCAATGTTCTGTGGGCTGGCCGAGAGTGTCAAGTGCTCTTAAGTTTTTATTAATAGTGTCAACCATGCTACGTAAAGAACTGCAAGATTCTTTTTGAATGGAGTTAAAATTAAATAATGAATGTAAGTGGTTATTTACAAGCAAACTTTCGTTATTGTAACGTTCTAATAACAACTGCCAAGCGATGGCATAGTTGTCAGATTTAAAATCGATGCTTTTGATTACTAAAGATGCGCTACCTGTCAAAGCAGCACGCAGATAATGAAATTTATTAATTGATTGTATAGTGTTATTGTTATGAATTAATGCAATATACGTATCTCGGAATTCAAGCCAGTGCTGATAGTCCCCGTTGAAGTGAGGCAAGTCTATCTTGGGTAGCCTGACGAAATTGTGCTTGCAACCAGAGTCGTGTTGGATGGTATCGTCTGCACCGTTGGCTAAAGCTGGCGCAGAGGAGCACGAAGGCACAAGCATTGCCTTTGCGCGGCCCAACTGCGCGTAGTACAGACCCTCAAACTGTTCACGCTCGATGTACTGGTCGCCCGCATTATCGGACAACATCTCCAATTCCTTCTGTAACGCGTCGAATTCCTTATATAGTATCTCCATTTGCTCAAGCCGGCATTGAAGCTCGAATTATTGAAAAGCATCTAAGTCGGTAGGGTAAATACGCTAAATGTCGGCCACCTTACGGTTTTTTTTGTTTTGGGATCGGTCTGGCACCATCAATTTGCAACAAAAGGACAGCTTCCGATGCGGTTTTGGATAGTTTGATAAATCTTTTTCATGTTTATGGGCATAAGATTGACATTTCTACTACAAAGAAAAAGTTCTAAGGTTTTGTTGCGTTGAGAACGAAAAAACCCTAAAGTCGGCCGCTCACGGTCCATGGTCGGTCGCGTTTTTCCCAAATGTCGGCCGGGTATAGGATGTTTTAAATAAAGACTGAAAAATATTATTAATATGATTTATTTTGGCAGGAGTCTCACTAAGTATACGTTATTAATCGTTATTGGTTTAATAGTAGGTAAAGTATTTTTTTTTATTTGCACTTAAATAATGTTAGGTATTACAATTTTTATCAAAGTAAACATCACAATAATTATAATTAGTTCTGGATGTCTTTTCAAAAATAATTCATACCATTTTTTGCCCGGAGTATCATCATTGAATAGATTTTGCCTGTTTTCGGCTTTCATATTTTTTTTACACTATTAATTAAATCTGGTTTTTTTTCTTGCGAAACCGCACTTCGCGAGTTGTATTAGCCATTGAACTAGTATTTCTTCTTTGGCTGGATTCAAAACCGAAGGACGTCCCATTTTAAATGTATGTATGTCTATGCGACCAGCCAATCTATCCTGCAACGTCGTCGTTCGCGGGACGCCAAATAGTTAAGAGGCTGCACGAATGGGCATTCCATTATTTATTGCCTCAAGTGCTTCCTTTATTTTTGTGCGATCGTAACTGCATAATTTTCTTTGTTTTCGTGAAGGCCCTGGATCTCCCTGCTGTCATTGTAGTACCTTAAATTAAAAGCATTAATTCTAAGGGCAGCTTTTTGTGACATGCAGGTTAATTATTGAATGAAATATTCACGACCAACCATTTATATTTTTTAAGCTAATTAACATGGGTTAAGGTAGCAAGTTCCAAAGAGCAATGTATATCTTATATTCCCATACCATAATAAGCTACCATAAATGTTTTCAATAATATCAACTCCTACATTTAAACTTAACTCTTTATATTATTAATAAATAAATGTATAATAAATATTTAATTTTGAGAAAATAAGAAAAAGTAATCAGCCTGTATAGTTGGGCTCGAATTCGAGGCTGGTCGACATTACGATCTTTAATGTTTCTAAAGCCGGCCCCTATTTTGGGTACATTATTTCTCGAGATTCAACTAATATCACCCCGGCCGGTATTTGGCGATTAAACGTAAAATAGATTTATTTGCCTATATGCGTTGCAAATTCTCTTATTAAGCCAATGGAATAAGTACAATTTGAATTTATAAAACAGACTGCATTTACTTTAAGTCGGCCACGGCCGAGAATCCGGTTTTAATTCAAAATTTGTATTCTATTGGCGGCCTCCTATTTTCTCTTTAAAACAATACGTAAAACATTGGAAAAACTATCTCAAAATATAGTAAAAATCACTAATTACTGATAATAAAGCTTAAAACAAAAAAAAGGAATGTCTGCCCGTTCTAATATCAATCCCCGAAGTGTGGGTATTCACAGCAAGTAAGGTACTTTTAATATAAAATTGACGCTTCGACGGCGCAATCGCTACTGATGCTCAGTGTGCGAAGAGTGAGTGGCGTAATCGGAAAGTAACGGTTTGTACATATAGAGCATGAACTAAGGTTGTAATTCGAGTGGCAAATTTGTCACTTCATTACGTTTTAAATGAACGCAAGCTAAAAATGTGCAGACGGCCGAAGTTTGGGGGGGGGCCGACGTTTAGCGTATTTACCCTACTTGATAAGAATTTAAGAAAGGTTATAAAAGACGTAAACTTTGCTTTATAACTGCCACGCTTCCTTACAAGATCCTTAAGTTTAGCATCAGACATATTAAGAAGTTTTAACTAAATGTGCAAAGTGCAAAAAAAGCGAAAGGTATGTAGGTAGGTAAGTATTAATGGAAAAATCGGCAGCATAAAATAATGTTATAATGAATTTATGTAACTTAATGAGTTAGGTACGCAAAGCTAACGGAGATTCACAGCTGTTGCGAGAACAATAGACGGGTCATAAAACCGGTCGACACAATAGATCGTAGGTAAGCGACGAAGTTCAATAAAATCATTAAACATAAAACTATTTGTTATTGCATAAATAAAGTAATAATGCGAATGCTTGATGAACGTATTTTAATATTTTGGCAATATTTGTATGATTGCTATTATAAAGAAATGTAAGTAATAACGAAAATGATTTATAGCTGTAAGAATAGGCTATTATGAAGAGATCAATATGCCTGATCCGCAATAGCACTATTTTAAATTCCTGGAATAAAGGCGAAAACAAGGTAATGAAAGGATATGGAACGGACTCACTCAGAAAATTTTTATTCCTCGGGTAGATTGTCCTCCAAGTGACCTCCAACGTGTTCGTTGCGCAAGCGGCCGGCGGCAATCCTAAGTCCACAGGAAAAAAATTGCTTGAAGACACACAGCTTTAAGACGGCGCTTCTTGCATACGAAGGACCATCTGTATGAGTGCCTAGCTCCAGTGATGTGATGCTGGTGGTCTAGGCTAATGAAAAGGCTTCGATAGTTGGTAGAAAGACTGTATTGCATAGGTCGCAAGTACAATAATATATCGACGACGATGTTCGAAGACCTCCTAACTAACAAAAAGCAAATTTTACAGGAGGCGAAAAAAACGTTTTATTTCTTTTTGTACCTATTTTATGAAAATATGTTCTAAAGCAAGTTGTTATTAAATGGGGCTGCGAAATTGATGCTAACATTGATTTTACGTACAGACAAGTGGTTTTCAAGTTAGTGTCAGTTAGGAGTTATTAGTTTCACTAATGTCCATGTCAAACTTATTTTGATGAAGTTAAGAGGTATTACTTAATAAAAGTTTTAGGAAATAATTACGAAATTCTTTATTAGATAACCAATAAAATAAGTTTTTTACTCTCTACTTGTAATTGAAAACCTATTACTTAAGCCTCACAAAAAAATCACTTTAAATTACTCAGTCTAATTCACATGAACTTAAATGTATTAAAAAATACTTGTATTGAAAAATCACATGCATGTTTTGTACTTTCATTAAAGAAATAACATAAATTTAACTGTTTTATACCTACTCTCACTGAAAAAAACATATAGTTAAGTACCATAAAGTAACACAACATAACATAACTTTTTCCCTTGTCTTACTAATCATTATAAATTTTTCATTTATATTTTCTCATTATATAATTAAGTAGGTAGGTTCTTATTATACAATTAATTATTAGAAATAACATAACCTAGGCGTATCTCTTTTTAAGAATAATGAATTTGTACGTTATAACAAACTGAGTTCTTTAACACAATAATACTAAATAGATAGGTAAATAGAGTTTGGTTTAATCATAATTACACTTTCTTAAAGAGAAATGAGTAACAATAGAGCTTTAATTAGTCAGGTAAGTAAAATTTTACAGTTTATTAATTATATTTAGGTAAGTTATTTTCATTTATACTTTCTCATTATACACGCTGATTTTTAATTGGTTTTGGAGCGAAAGCCATCTTATTACTTATCGTTTACAGAACCTAACCAGCTAGTAAAATTTGAAATCTAAGCTATAAAAATCGTAACAAAAATATTAAATTATTGGTACGAGAGTTCGTAGTTATGAAAGAAATCGCGCGCGCCGATGTATGTTCGATCGTGCCACACACATACTGGACAAGCTAGGGCCTAACCTTCGATAGCTCTTAAGTATAGCCCTAAGCTTGCACGTACCTAAACCTAGACTTATCCTAATTTAAGCCTACTGGTTCCTATATCTAGCCTAACCTATCTTATGATATACCTATCCCTATTTTAGATCTAACTCTAACCTAACTCCCTAGTCTACCCTAGCCCTGTTAGGTATAGTGTATAGCGAGGCCGTGTACACTGTGGTCACACAGACTGTCGCGTATACAACCCTAATCCCTAGTTCCCTAGCAGTCCCTGGGATCCCTAGGCCGGGATATCTGTCGCCGGGAGACGTAAGGCGACAGACGGAAAGTGGGTAGGATTAGGGTGTAGTGAAGTGGGTTTTCTCACTGCCGGTCGAGCAGACTCACAAGACCGATCATGGTGACGGCTAAGGGTGTCTTGGCCGCAGTGAGAGGTGAGGGGTAGGGTATGAGTCAAAGCCGGGAGTGAGCTAATGACTGATTTATTTCTTAAAATTATTGTCTTATATACTAAACTTCTTCTATGTACACATATACACGTATTTAGTTGTGTGCCGTCGGTGTATTGTGCCGATGCAGCATGTCTGAGCCGACCGCCGTACGTGATAAATTACATGATCTTAAAATATCACGCATCTTCCTCGGTGATAAGTTGGATGTGTGTTGGAATGCCAAGAATGTCATGTTCATGTTTGAACATTCTGGCGTCTCTCCGGGATAGGCTTCAGGAAGGTCATGTTCCGGCGTGAATATTCTAGCGCCTCTCCGGGGCAGGCTCTAGAAAGTTCTTATGTTCAGGCGTGAACATTCTGGCGTCTCTTCGGCGTAGGCTTCAGCTCAACGTTAACGGCATCTGTAGTTTCTTGTTCACTGGTGATTCGTTTTCTTGACGGCTTCGGTTGGCTGGCTGTAGGCCATGTATGATGCGGTCCTGGCAGCGGCAGCTTATTGCGTTGCTTGCTGTGGAACCTTGAGGATCGTTGCGGTGGATATGTTAAGTACCTATGTGTAGTAGGAAAAAACAAGGTATATTTTATATTTAGTCAACATGCAGTTGTTTTGTACCATTGCATGTTATTCACCCCTCCAGAAATTCCATCCCTTCTCTTATTTAGTAGTAGTAGTAGTAGACGTTGTAGTAGTAGTAGTGTAGTAGTAGTAGTAGTGTAGTAGTAGACGTTGTAGTAGTAGTGTAGTAGTTGTAGTAGTAGTAGTAGTAGACGTTGTAGTAGTAGTAGTATTTGTTGTAGTAGTAGTATTAGTAGTAGTGTAGTATTTGTAGTAGTAGTAGTGTAGTATTTGTAGTAGTAGTAGTCGTTGTAGTAGTAGTAGTAAACTTAGTATATTCGTAAAAAATTAGCGCCCATGAACTCTGATCGCGCAGAACTCGTATACAAGTGTGTATCGCGGCTGTGGCAGTAACTTGTTACGAGGACGATGGCGGTTTGTCAACACTGTGGTTTTCTGGGAGTCAGGTTCGATTGGACTTCATGACTTGTAACATGTTCTTAATTGTAAAGGTATGGGTCCTTGATTTGTTTATCTAAGGCCCTTGTTATGTATTCATTGTTATTTGCTTCCTCTAGCCAATCCTAACTTGTTTACGTAGATATGTCTTTCCCTAAACTTGTTTGCAATCTCGTCCTCGAACGGTAAGTGCGACTTCTCGAGTACCGGGGCGACCCGCTTGTGGGAGACCGATACCTGATTCGCTACCGCCCGACGCAATCAAGTTAGTTAGTCTCTTACTATACCACGAGACTAATGCGATTGAGGAACATTAGCCCGCAATATAATAAGTGTCAGTCAGTCAACTAGACAGCCTACGGGAACAGGAGTTCCAGAGATGTTATATCGCCTTTGGCTCGAAGGACCAATGGACAAGCTAGGGCCTAACCTTCGATAGCTCTTAAGTATACCCCTAAGCTTGCACGTACCTAAACCTAGACTTATCCTAATTTAAGCCTACTGGTTCCTATATCTAGCCTAACCTATCTTATGATATACCTATCCCTATTTTAGATCTAACTCTAACCTAACTCCCTAGTCTACCCTAGCCCTGTTAGGTATAGTGTATAGCGAGGCCGTGTACACTGTGGTCACACAGACTGTCGCGTATACAACCCTAATCCCTAGTTCCCTAGCAGTCCCTGGGATCCCTAGGCCGGGATATCTGTCGCCGGGAGACCTAAGGCGACAGACGGAAAGTGGGTAGGATTAGGGTGTAGTGAAGTGGGTTTTCTCACTGCCGGTCGAGCAGACTCACAAGACCGATCATGGTGACGGCTAAGGGTGTCTTGGCCGCAGTGAGAGGTGAGGGGTAGGGTATGAGTCAAAGCCGGGAGTGAGCTAATGACTGATTTATTTCTTAAAATTATTGTCTTATATACTAAACTTATTCTATGTACACATATACACGTTTTTAGTTGTGTGCCGTCGGTGTATTGTGCCGATGCAGCATGTCTGAGCCGACCGCCGTACGTGATAAATTACATGATCTTAAAATATCACGCATCTTCCTCGGTGGTAAGTTGGATGTGTGTTGGAATGCCAAGAATGTCATGTTCATGTTTGAACACATACCTACACAGATAGATATTAAACACACGACACACACAGATAAACATTGCACTGTAGGTACAGACCCCGCCCCCGGCGTACAAGCTTAGCAACGCGGGGCGACAGGGGTAGGGGCGGGGGTCGGTTGCAATTTGTCTATTATGTACTAAACTTTTCCATTGTTAAAATCTTTGTCTAGTTATTCAAAAGATAATGTAGGTACCTATGTCTAATAACGTAACGAATAATTCTTAGTTTATCGTTTTTCTTCTACTAGTTCATCATGATTTCGTAAACCCACAGCTTGTTTCGACGAAATTCTAAGTCCGAGTAATGTTCCAAGAAATTATTGAATAGGTATAGCTATTTAGTTACATACGTTTATTATTTTAATTATTTATTACTGCACTTCATGGTTGGCGTAGTGGTTTAAGCGATGTTTGACACAACACTTTGTGTGATTCATAAATTGTTGTTTCGACTGCTGTGTCCGTTATTGTTAGGTTTGTAATGTCCCTCGTGAGACAGGATTTAGCACTAGGATGCGGCAGGGGTTCTTAAAAAGGGAACAAAATAAGAAAACAAATGTGTTTAAAATTGTTGGCATCGTAATTACCTAAATCGTGTTTTCTAAGTAAATTACGTATCATTATCAGTCCGCACTAACTACCTACAACCTAAAACTGCTGTAGGTAAGCAACAGCTGACGGCTGCGCCCGGCTCGCGCGGCGAGGTCATGACCGCGCGGCGCTCGAACACTACCTACTCATAAACAACCGTGTTTTACTTCTTATTTCCAGCAGTTACTGACTTTTATAACTTTTTTGTTTTAGGTGCTAAGTGAATTTTGATTTTGAATATGAATAGAGCATTTTATTTCGGACATGAGGTTTCTTTTTCCTAAACCAATAAAAAATCAGCGTGTATAATTAAGTAGGTAGGTTCTTATTATACAATTAATTATTAGAAATAACATAACCTAGGCGTATCTCTTTTTAAGAATCATGAATTTGTACGTTATAACAAACTGAGTTCTTTAACACAATAATACTAAATAGATAGGTAAATAGAGTTTGGTTTAATCATAATTACACTTTCTTAAAGAGAAATGAGTAAGAATAGAGCTTTAATTAGTCAGGTAAGTAAAATTTTACAGTTTATTAATTATTTTTAGGTAAGTTATCGTAAAAAGCATGGCAATCTTGAGGTATGACAGATTTAAGCTGTTGCAAATGATTGTATTTACTAGAAGTGATAGGTATAGGACCAGAATGAGGTCTTTGATATATGACATCACGATGAACAACTTGTTGCCTCTGAGGCAAATCAAGCCAATCTTCGTCAAAATCTAGTTTGACCTGTATTTTGCCATCGGAGGTATATTTAATCGCTCGAATATCGGTGACCTGCGCATCCCCTACTTTACGTCCTGGCCGAATACTTTTGTACACCCAAGTTTCGGTGTCACCATAATTCTTGACAAATTCGTGGTCGATTGTGACCACCTCATAAGGTGGGTCATTACGCGCCTCTTTTGACACAGTACTATAATCGCTGGGTAAGTGTATTTCTCTATTCTTCAACTTCCTTTCTATTGCATTATGGACTGAATCGCATTCCATTTGCGTGTGCCCTGGTATCAAAAACTTTCGAGTTATTGTTACTCCATGCAGTTTGCTAAAGTTGAGTAGAGCGTTAGCAAGATTTACGTTTCGGTTTTGGTATGTACATCCGTCAGAAAAAAATATAATAGGAAGTTTGAGAGGCAAGCAGTGTCTTGCTAGATAATCCAATAAGAATGAAACGAACGTATTCGCTGTTAGATCTGCTGCAGTTTCGTTGAACCAATAACAAGTGCAGTGATTGCTAGCCAAATTGTAGACAGTAAAATTATGGCAGGTTAATTTAGTTTTAAAATAGAGTGCGCTTGCTGTAAGATAAGGGCATACCTTTACAGATTGCAGGTCCATCGTAAGTAAAATGCATTCGTTTTTAACTGCCCTCTTTTTGTCGTCGGCTTTTTCTTTCCTGGCTCTGTCCTTCTAGATTAAATGCATTTGGTAATCAGCATCATTCAAGTTTCCAGCCAACCAAGTCGAGCACGTGTCGCACATGTCTTTTTTCAATGTAAGTAAAGACAGATTTTTTTCATTGAATCGCTTTTCAAAGGTATACCTGCAGACAGCCACCTTATTGTTCGAGGAGCAAAATTCTTTATAGAATTTAAATAAATCTGAAAGTGACTTAAAAACTGGCTCTAAAAACAGTTTGCTGGTATCCTTGCGAGCATAATGTGATGGCAACTTGGGTAAATCGTTGAAAAAGGTTTCCAATGCTATCATTTTTTGCTTACTTTCTTCATTACGCTCTACTGTCCGTGAGGAATTCTCTTGTGAAGGAGTCATGCAAAATTCAGACTGCTTTACCCATGACTGGACAGTGTAAGACCCTAGAGATAACGTGTTCCAAAACATTTCTCTGCAGACTTGAACTTTTTCGGCTCCTTTGCTCGACAGCGGTAAAGAGTATTGTAGAGTACCTTGACGTCTCGAATTTGTCTTATTCTTTACTGTTTTTCGCTTCGTGTCGGCGCGTGTTACTAGACCGTTAACGAAAATCTTGCGTTGATCCCAGGTAAGCGTCTTCCAAAAGTGACTGTGAATCTTTTTACGATTTTCCTCAGTAATCTGCGAACAGCCCCTTAGTTTGCTTCGTTTACAAAAGTCTGAGTTACATGTTTCTCCTAGTTGCCTCGCTGATCTCACAATATCATGTGTTTTGCGCTGCCCAGGAAGTTTTTGATATCCAACATATTCTTCCCCTTTCATTCGCATTATCTTTGTTTTATTCCTGGACCATTCACGAGGTTTAGCTTTGCGTCGTCGGATTTTTCCCTCGTCAAGATCTCCGTAAAGATTTTCTACGGTACTTTCGCAGTCGGTTCTAGAGCACTCAAGATCATTACTCGGGAAATACTCCTTGTCATCATCTGACGATTCAGGAAGTTCATAGCGTCTACTTAAATGTGTACTAATAAAAGTACCTGTCACAGCCGTGGTCGACTTACATTTTCGGTTAGCGATCGGTAACTTCATAATGTCTGATGTTAAATTCGACAGCGAAAGAGATTTCCATTTCTGAGATGGCTTTATAATTGCTTCATCAGTAGTTTTAGTTGACAGCAAGGTACTATAATTATTCAAGGTATAACAGTTGGTCTTTTCCATGGCAGGGACTGATTTACATCTGGTAAATTTATGTTGGACTTCCGTATCTTGTGTTAGGTCGGAAATTGAAAGAGATCGCACCTGGTGCATTGCAGTATCAGCCTGTATAGGTCTCACTAAATCCAAATAATTTTGTTTTATTGTAAACTGTTAACATCTTACTGCATTGTTAATGTCTTTGATATCAGCGAACAAAATCCATACATTCTCATTAACAGGTTCATTATAATGTCCGTGTATCAAGTCTGACTTAAATTTTCGATGGAGACTAAATATAGCTTCACTGTCTTGTGTCAAATCAGAAAGAGAGACAGATTTTTTTAGGCGACATATGGGCGACAAAGGCATTGAATCCAAACATTTTTTTTCACTGCTAGAAATTTTGCTAACAGGAAGAGACATTTGCGCCGCCGGTAACGACTTTGTACGTTTGCAAGAAATTGGTGATTCTGCAATATGCTGACCACGCGGGCGCTTAACTGGTGTTCGTTGTTGGTTGTTCTCAATACCAATATTTTCTTCCTTTTTTTGAGCCTTTAACTGCTTAGTACCTAAAATTACATAATATTTTTTTATAACTTTCCTACAGTAGAATGTAAAATGGTTAATAGACAAACAAATTTAATTTGATAAAAAAATACATTTAAGTACTTACGTTTTGTATCAGGAGCACTAATATTATCTGACGGTAAATTTAACGCACGAAATATTTTACGTGCTCGTATTCCTTCCGTCAGTCTCGCCCTCGACGACATTTTGGCTAAAACAATCAAATCTATCAAGTAGGTATGTTCATGACACGAGAAACAATAAGTTAAATTACATGCTAATAACTTCTATCAAACAAACAATTATAATATTTAGTTCTAAAAATAAAACGAATAACTTCTATCTGCTAGTTAGAAATCAAAATGTATTTGAAAAAACATGATATTAGAACTAATAGCTCCTATCTACTAGATAGGTATTAGTAGGTTCTAAGTAAACTTGGAATAATTAAACTAATAGCTCCTATCTACTCCTAACTAATTTTAAATTTGTATTTTTAGTTATTTAGGCACAATAAAATACGAGCTATCTAAACATACTACATTCATTTCGTTAATATGAGGATAAATTGTAAGCTAAATTGGAAATTTAACTACTTCGAAATGTACGCGACTGCTTGTGAGCCGGCAAAATAAAATAGAAAGTAAATCGATGAGTTTTTTAAATGAAAAATACGTTAAACACCATTAGTTTCGTCAAATACATAAAGTAATTTACTTACCAGGGTAGTATCACAATTATCACAAAACACAACAGTTAATTACTCTTGATTTTACATAAATATTGACACTAAATGAAAAAACCTGTTGTCTCTTGACAAAAAACAACGACAATGGCCGCCGCACGCGCCTCCCGTGACGTCGCACCACCTCACGCCACTCAATAGTTTGATCTCTTTCGCACACTGTTGCCAATTCGTCAGTTCTCCGGCAAGAACGAGCGAGATTAGACGTGTTTGATGGTAGATAGGAGGTATTAATACCTCCTCAAATCAATTTCTACTCATTTTGCTGCTAATTAGCAGCAAAATGAGTTCGGAAGTAACTTAGGAGATATTCATTTTGGTAAGTTAGAATATATTAGCAGCAATTCAGGCTAACACGCTCAAAGCGTAATATTAGGAGGTATTCTCATTATGAATTTGTGGCGTTATTTATTACAAAATCACTTCGGAGTCTTTGCCAGTCGGTGCGAAATTGAACTCTAAGTACAGTGGCATAGATAACTTATTTTGGCCCCGGGTGTCAGTTAGGAGGTCTTCGAACATCGTCGTCGATATGTAAGCCGTAGCGTGTGTGCGATGCGATGTACGACGAGTGAGTGGAGTGCGGCGCGCAGGCGGGGTCGGCCGAAGAACCGGTTCTCACTAGCCGGCCGCGGCGGGCGGCCCGGCGCGATGGAACGCAGTAACAACGATCGAGTTATGTTTTCCGGCCGGTATAAATACCGCGTGGACGAGCGAGATCAGACAGTACAGTTGAATAAGCGGAGGGATCAAGACCAGCGAAGGATCTGAAGAGTCAGAAGTAGGTATTTAGTGGTGTGAAATAGAGTTTTTATTAGCGTGTAATAAAGTGTTTTTGTTTGTAAAATAAAGTGCAGTTTTAGTGGCACAGGAGTTTAATTTATCACCGAACCCCAGCTCGTAACAATAGCATCTTTATTAAAGATATACCATATTAAAATAACTAATAAGGTTATACCACGAAATGACTTAATTATTATGATGCCATTGCCTATGAAATAATCTCGAGAAATAATGGTAGCAGTAATATTAGTAGGTATAGTTGGTGCCACGAGAAGATAGACTTTTTGTAAAAATCTTCTGTGCGACTAATAGTTTGCCATCTTCAATTTTGCACCCACTTTTCCGAGACGCCCCGGCAGCATGACGAGCGTTGCGACACCATAAACTTGCATTTAACTTTAAACTAACCTCTTCTTGACATCCATATTTTTTTATAGACTCACGCCTGTATCCTCGAAGGTGTAGGCAGACGTGTAATTTTACCCACATTTCGCCATGAATTTTTAGATCCCACGTTATAGGAGGCGAGCCTATTGCCGCTACTGGGCACATCACCAGACTCCGTGCTGCTACTGCGAATTCGGAAAAACACAGTAACAGAAAAACTCACAACAAATATTTTTCATCCTGTAATAAATGCCCAAGAATGTAACATTTTAATGGATTAACGGAAAATGTGGACGTTCCAGGCATCTGACATGTTCCAGTACCACAAAACACTGTTGTCAGCGCATATATCGATAAAAACCCGATCAATTGACATATTACTTTACAAGGACACATATCTATGTACCGTGTCTATGTTCTCGTGGCACGGGCTATAGATTATTTTAGTAGTCCAGGTCAAACGTAGACAGAGAAACCTAGGTTTCTCTGTCTACGAGGTCAAAGGTGTTAAGTGTCAATGCTTGTCACGTAGATATTTGATCCGTTTCCTTAACTCTGTTGGCACGGTAACGGTAAATTTGGGCATTTTCATAAAAACATGTACATCCTGAAATTTTGGTTGTCCCATGTTTATTTTTTTTTAACTGAAGTCAATGCATCTTTAATAACTGCAACTTCTTGTATATATTTGAACGACCTTCCGGACATTCGTTTACCATACATAAAATATAACATTTATTGATTAAAAGACATGAAAATTAATTTCAAAGTTTGTCAAATATTCTATACAGTACTGTCCCATTTCTACTAAACAACTTTTGAGTTGCCAATTTCGATGATTTTTTCTATAAATGCTTTATAATTTCTAACTTTTCTATGGCAAAATAAATTTCTACTTAATAAAAACACATTTATGCAGTTTTATATCTTAATTATAATTTATTTTCTAATTTTAAATATTGTCCCATCGTTTTATTGATAACGGACATGTCCTGCATTGTTACCGAAGTTTAAGCAATGTAAAAATATTTTCTATAATTACGTTGTGTTTTATTAAAATGGTAACACCAAAGTCGAAGCCGTCATTCGCTGTCGGCCATTTTAGCGTCGTGTCAGGAGCCGGCCGGAGCTTTACAGCAGGCGATCCCTCGTTTTCCTATCCGATTGTCCGGTAAGTAATCACAATTTTACCAAACAATCACTATCACCATCAGTTTGATATGTATTGTACCATACAGGTTAGTTAATTCTACAGCAAGATACATTATTCATTATAAGAAAACAAAACAACATTTTTGATTATTAATAAAGTTTTGCTAAGTATTGTGATTCCGTTACGTCCTGTCTGATACCATACAAAAGGTAACGTATAAGCCGGACCAAAAAAGTAACGAACATGACCGCATAAAGTTGCGACACACTAGAAGCTAAGTGCTCATGGTGCCACGGTGGGTGTTTGGTGGATTTTGAATCAACGAAATAATTCTAATTTAAATGAATCGTATCAAATAGTTATCATTATTAATGTGATTAAAAAAAATAACACTCTGTGTTTATTACACCATTCGAAAGTATCGCTGGTATCGCTACTAAGGATGATGATGATGTTTCGTTAAAAATGAGCACTTTCCGTTAGTTTGCCATATGTTATTACTTGCCAGAATTTGAACCTTATTGGCGACACTTTCGAATGGTGTTATAATATAGGATGTTTTTTTACAAACCAATCGGTTCGATTCCCGGCCTGGCAAAAAGATTATCAAAAATATAAATATGCAGTTATAGTTTTCATTAAAATCTAGACTCCTTTCAGCTTTTATCGATATTTCTCATAGTTTCGGATTTGGCCATCCACGCACATTTGAAAAATTTGTATACATACGCCAAAAGGGTTGAACCATAGTAAAATAAGAATAGTAGGTGAGCTAAGGCCGCTCAGCGAGTTAATTGCCTACTCTTGCGTTGACGCACGGGTTGTCACTTGTTTACACCGCGGCGCCAGCTTTGTCGGCGCGCGCGCTTTTTCGCCGCTTTTCGTGATCGCGCTGAATACTTCACAATTTAAGCTTGAATATATTTTTTTCAAATACCTACTGACTACCTAAGCGTTATATAACTATCTAAATGCCTTTTATAACGAGAAAAAAGTAACAAGTTTAATTTACTATCGTTTTACACATTTTATAAAATTAATAACGTTTATTACAAAACTGAATTTATATAAACAATTTGAGCGGGCGAGCAGTGTAGTACCTACATGAATGCGCGCGATAACTGCGCGGCGTTTCCGGTATATTATAGTACTCTTTGGCGCGGCGCATCCCGTACTGACGCCGCGCTTGCCGCGCTCGTCTATGGGATTGTGTGCGTGAAAAGTGTGTGCGTACACGGCGCCGGCGACTCACGCGTACATACAAACTGGCGGTGCCCGATTTGTATGAAGCTATCCTACTATTCTTTTTATGCTATGGTTGAACGCATTTTAATGAAATTTGCTATGAAGATAACTTAAAGCCTGTGAATGGTTTCTAGGTACTTTTCATCAAACATCATCATTTATTTTTATCAAAAATCGCGGTCCGTTTATTCAACTATAAAATATTTCTTTCGTTGGGAGCAAAACTAAAACTTGTATTTTTTTTGGTTCTAGGTATACTTTAACTCAAACTAAAAATGGCTCTTACAGCCGCAGAAAAAATGCGGCGTTATAGGGAACGCATCAAAAATGACCCTGAAAGATACGAAATGCAACGTAAAAAGGACTTAGAGCGAGTTAAACAAAAGCGAAAGAAGGTAGCTGAATTAAATAATACACAAAAAAATAAATTGAGGGAACAATGGAAAAATCAGAAACGAAGGCAACGTAACAAAACGAAGACACGAGAGAATAATCAAACCAATATTATAAAGAAACAAAATGAAAATGATAGTAGTGGTAGTCAAAGAAATAAAAATGACTCAGATGTTACTTCTAAACTGAGAAATTTAAAGAAAAGGTATGATTGCTTGTCTAGAAAATGCAAAGGATATGAAAATCGAGTGAACAAATTACTAACTATGCAAGAAAGACTCAGAAAAAGGCACTATCGAATGAAAATAGAATCAGATAAAAAACTTAAGCAGCTTGAGAATATAATCGAGAAAATGAAGGCACGTGAAGAAATTCTAGAAGTGTCACTGAAAAATACGTATAAAAACTGCAAGAAACGCTCAGAACAAAGACTTATCAAGTCATTAGTTACTAATGCAAAGGCTAAGACGTACGTAGCCCAACTCATCGGTCTGACTGGAAGAGTCAGACCTATGAAGCAAAAGGCAAGGGCAATAGAAAACAATTGTGAAATAGTAAACTTTTTCCTCAAAGATGATGTCAGCAGGTGCACAGCAGGAAAAAAAGAATGTAAAACTAAAAATAAGGAAAAACATCAAATTAGATATTTGCTCGACACATTACAAAATCTTTATCAAAAGTACCGTAACGAAGGTGGAAAATTTAAATTTACTTCATTTCATAAACACAAACCCTTTTATGTTTTATCACCGCACCTTGGATCCAGAAATACTTGCCTATGCATAAAGCATAATAATATTGAATTAAAATTTAATACTTTGAAAAAACATCTAATACTACAGAACAACTTAAAAGAAATCCTTGCATCGCAGTCTTGTGATTTAAAATCATATAAGTGTATGCATGGCAAATGCAATGATTGCAAAGAAATAAATCTTAGACACGGTGCCAATGATGAACAATTAGACCAACATGTTACCTGGTACCAATGGGATCGAATCGATCATCAATACACCAAAAAAGAAGGAAATCAAACTAAAAATGTTACTACAAAGAAAACAGCAAAATCTGTAAAGACTGGAACTCTTAGAAAACTATTACATGAATTTAAAACAGATCTCATAAATTTCAAAAAACATTATTTCAACGTTTACCACCAACAACTGAAATATCAAACAGCCGTTGCAGAGTTAAGAGAGAACGAAGCTCTAATTATTTGCGACTTCTCGGAGAACTACGAGACCAAATTAAGCGAAGAAATTCAGAGCATGCACTTTGGGGCATCTAAAACCCAAATTACCCTACACACGGGTATGGTGTATTTTAAAAATATGTCACAGTCATTTTGCACAGTTTCCCAAAACACTTCACACCAACCGCCAGCTATTTGGGCACACTTACAACCCATCCTGAAAATGATAAAAGAAGAAATTCCTGAAGTCTCTATTATTCATTTTTATTCCGACGGGCCGACGTCTCAGTACCGCCAGA
Organism: Euclidia mi; assembly: GCA_944739405.2. NCBI lineage: Eukaryota > Metazoa > Arthropoda > Insecta > Lepidoptera > Erebidae > Euclidia > Euclidia mi. The sequence goes on from OX123190.2 coordinate 62,799,060, forward strand.
AAAATAACTTTTATTTGACTGATCTGTTTACCGAACAGCTAAAACTTGATTATACTACGTGGTCATATTTCGAAAGTGGTCATGGGAAGGGAGTAGCGGACGGCATTGGCGGATCGGTGAAAAGGGTCTTAGACCGACAAGTATGTTTCGGAAAGGACATTACAGACGCCTCTGATGCTTATAAAATATTAAGGGAATGTATGAAAACAGTGAAAATTTGGTGCATTACCGACGAACAAATTAATAAAATATCCTCAGTTTTGCCACTACAAGTGCCCACTTTAGTAGGCACCATGCAGCTTCACCAAATTATTACAAAAGGAAGCGGTACATTGACATACAGAGATATCACCTGTTTTTGCGGAGAACTGAAAGGGTTATGCAACTGCTTTGGAACAAAAACTCACCGTATCAGACTGGGTGCTGCATCTGATATTACTACTAACTGCAAAGAAGATGCTACTATGATACTTCAACAACAGACAACATCATGCTTACCTGCGATAGAAGACATCATCCAGGACACCGAAACTGATACAAAGTCGCCTTTTGTAGAAACAGAACCCTACTTTTGTCTTGAAGATTCTATCCTGAAAAATGAATCGGTATTTGAACATTATTTACCTATGGATGAAAACGCCGCTATGGAAATTGAAACAACAGTGTCATGCTTACCTATGATAGAAGACATCATCCATGAAATGCAAACTGATCCAAACTTACCTTTAGTAGAAAATACATTCCCAGATACTACAACTAATGCATACTGTAAGGCCGCCACCCAAAATACATTAATTAGCCCAGACAAAAATTACACCTTGGAAGTGGAACTCAAGAACTTACCTGTTAGTGGAGATACTTTGGATATTAGATCAGAAATAAGCAAGTCAAATTTACCAGTAATAGAAGAAATTGGAAACAGTACTTTGGAACAGGTTACTGACTTACCTACCTTACTAGTATTTCATGACTATCCTGATGTGGAAATAAGTTTAACAGATGATGATACCGGTGAGAATAAGTTCTTAAAGCAACCGGTACACGTTAACAGAGGAAATTCTGTATCATTATCCAATTGCAAAGCAAGTAGTTCGTCGACTAAAAACCTCAACCAGACTATAGATCTTACTGCCAGTAAAAAATCTGAAAGAAATCCTTTAAAGGAAATATACATACCAAAAACATTGAGAACATATACAAAACGCCAGTTTCACTGCGATGGATGCAAAGCTCCACTAACCCTTAACCGCATAGCCAAATGCATGTGCTGCAAAAAATGGTTTTGTTGGCGATGTAGTGGAGACCAAATCATCGTTGACTATATATGTGATATGTGTTTAGAAGGCACTGATTAAATGGTGATATATACGGGTATAATAGAGCAGATATTTTTTAGTAGATAATATTGACTGATTGATTTTAAGTAGAATTTGTAACTATTCAGAGGTTTTACAATGCAACACACACTTATGTACATAAAATACTAATAGTATTTTATGAAAGTGTGTGTGTGTGTGTTATTTTGTGTTTTTGTATTGTTTTAAAGTTTATTTAGTTTATTTCTGGAGAATAACCAAAGTTTTTGTTATTAAAGAACACTGAGTAAAAAGTGTCGTAAGTTGTTAATGTTTGTAATATTTGAGTCAGAGTTTATTTAGTATCTAGCTCAAATGATTTAAACTGTATTTTGTACTGATCTCTTGCCAAGATAGTAAAATTAAAGTAGCGACTGTTTGTCTGTTATTGACTTGATTGTTACATGACTATTATTTTTCGAAGCCACAGCTTGATGGAAGTTTATTTTTATTAATTTATAGAAAACCCAAAGTTTTAAATTAAAGAGCTGATAACTATATAATGTACGTTATTTTGAGAAGTTTATTAAATTAAGCTGTTGCAAACTAGAACTTTTTATGTTTTTGTTTTGTGAAAATTGAAGAAATCGTTTATTTCATTTTTTGCAGGCTAACACTACTAGATATTATGCTATGTTAGATAATAAAAAGCAACCATATTTTTTGCGTTACTTCTAAAATGTCGAAGTGTGATCTCAACTTTACTGTGTCCTGTTTGTTACGGGTAGGTCAGGTAACGTTACTGTCCCTTACGAAAGTTTACTGTATTTGTTGATTATTTCCTATTTTTATTAAGATGTTCCAACTTATTTCTGTAGGTATAGAATTAATAGCTTAGTAAATACTAATAAACCAAAAATTGGATTTTTACGAACATTAATTTATTGAATACATTAAAGTGAAATATTGTGATCCAACGATAAGTAACGGTAAGGACGCATTTATTGCAAAAATGTTAATTAAATATTTTGCTATCAAACAGTTATTCATTATTAATTGACTAACATCATAGGTACAAATTATTGAAATAATTAAAATGTCAAACGAACATTTCGTTTTATTTTATCAACAGTGCTTTTATGAGTAACGAACATGACAAAATTAACTGCACTAAATTCCTTTTAATTCAATTAAAATAAAAGTAACTGAAATTCATCAGTATTCTATGGTTTAAATCAAAGATTATAAAAACGAGCATGCAAATTCATAAAATTTATATTATTTACTAAAGTTTTGGTCCAATCATGCATTTTTGAAATTTTGTACATGTTCTGACGAAAATGCCCTATTAGGCTTGCGTCAAGCGAGAGTTCAAGCGGTTGGAAAGAAACATATTTTACGACCTGGTGGCGTAGCTATAGTGTAACCGACTGCAACGCCAAAGGCCGCGAGTTCGATTACCGTCATCAAAGTTATTTTTTATATTTGGTTTTTCGTTTAGGTAAGCAACATGTCTGTGTCAGCATTGCATTCACATGAAGTAGGTAATGAGTGGCGATTGAGCCCTTGACTAACTGATCTTGAGATTCTATGCCACCATACATGACGTCAAAAAGCCGGCCAAGTGCGAGTCGGACTCGTGCACGAAGGATTCCGTACCATCAATGATGGTATGATGGTCCATCATCGAAGTATTAAAAAAAAATCACGTTTATTGTATGTACTTATACATTTTTTTTAATTTTTGTGTATTAAGTATTTATTTTGATTTTGTTAATATATTTGGAAATACTCACTTATTTTTAAATATTCGAGTTATATATTATACTAGCTTTTGCCCGCTGCTTCGCTCGCGTAAATTTCGATTCGATAAAATGTTTTGTATAAACTATCGCGCCTCTTGCTTAGCAATGCAAATTCTCAAACACATTTGATGAATATTGTTTTTATTTTCAAACAAACTTACAACGACATTGTAATAATACACAGAGTGTAAAAAGACCCTTAACGAAAACTGAAATCCCATGTTGTACCAATCACTACGAACATTTTTTACTTCGGCACCATATACCTGGGAAATTACTGGTTCAGGAGATATTGAGGCTCAAAGTTAGTATGGAATTTTTCTAATTAGGTACAAAACCGATGCATTTACCCCGCCAATGTGTTCTTTCGATGCCCTATGACCCCATGGATAAGTAACTAAGTATTTCGAGAATTGCACGCGCGCGCTTTTAATTGCGGTTTAAAAAATGTGAAAACTTAAAAAACATCGTTACCCAGGTATTACTTTTGGTTAGTACGACTTAGAACGATGTCCACAACGAGTAGACTTCGACTTGGTGATGGGTCTTGTGACAGCCTGTATAAAAATTTCATAAAATAAGGACCCCTTTTTGAGCCCATCCTAGGGGTGAATTCACTAACGTCATTTGAGGAACAAATATGGAAAGTTTGAAGTTAATCCCTTGAAGGAATACAAAGGTTTCATATAAATGTTGACTACCCTTTTTACCCCCTTAGCGTAAGAATTTCCGAAAAATGTTTTACGTGTTACTTCTTTCATTTGAGGAACCAATATACAAAGTTTAGAGTTAATCCATTGAAGGTATAAAAAGTTTCATACAAACTATGACAACATGTTTTACCCCCTTAGGGCAGGAACTTTCAAAAACCCTCTCTTAGTGCTCCCCTACACTCCTCAAGGAACATACATGCCAGATTTCACCTACTTACGCCCAGTAGTTTCGGCTGTAGCGTGTCTGTCACACATATGACAGACTTGCCAACTGGCTTATGATTAGCGTCCTGCTTTTGGTACGCCTATAACATATCTACTTTTTTTTTCCCTTGGTAACATCATTGTTTCTAGCTATCACAGTTTATGAGATACAGCCTGGTGGCAGACAGACGGACAGACAGATAGCGGAGGCTTAGTAATAGGGTCCCGTTTTTACCTTTTAGGTAAGGAACCCTAAAAAAGGTCGAAATAGGGAAGACAAAATCAACTATAATTACTTATTGTCCGTTTCTTCAGTTTAGCAAAATAAAGCCAACATATTAAAACATTATCACTGGACAACGTAATTTTGCATAGATAGCAGGTAGTCTGCGGGCGGCGCGCGGCGGGTTTGTTGGACCCTTCATGGTTGGACCGCCCACCGCGTCGTCCTCGAGGCCCGACAGGCGGCGCACGTGTTCCGCGTGCGCCCCTCGTAGCGTTAGTAGACTACGTCGTTCTTTTCAGTTCGTAGTATGAAATGATACATCATCGTATGAGGGCAAGTATGAAGGATGCAGATGGATGCATGTGAGGGGCGGGGCCCGCCTCGGCGTGCCAGTTCAGGCGGGGTCGCGGTAGTAATGCTAGCGCAGATCCCGTGACCCCGCCACGCGCCATTCAATGGGTTCGGATAAAGGAACACCATGGTGGTTTTAGTGGGTAGTCCCGGTGCTTCTCGTCGGGGAGTCCTACACTCTCCCTAGGCTGAGCCCATTTAGGGGCCCAGCCTGGGGAGGTAAGCCCGTAAATAGTTTGTATCCGTAAAAAAATGGATAGTAGGTAGTAGGTACAAACCATAGAAATAGATACCTACTACTATAATAATATGATCTGCGATACAAACATTATCGAAGCACTTTTTCTGACACGTTGTAAACTTCGTACAAAATAATTTAACGGGTCTTAATCGCGTAAACTTAACTTATTTAATAACGTATAAATACCTATTTGTTTCCGACGCTTCGATCGTCTTGCACCGAGCGTGGTCGCGGAGAGAATGATGAGAGCTGTGCCGTGAGAGCAAGTAAGTCTTGTGCGGGTTTCGGCACCTATCCTCACTTGGTCTTTATTTAATTTCGCAATGTCGGTACTCCGACACACTACACTAATGACGTCTACACACCGTTGAGATTTATCACTGCGGCGATCTATACAATTGCTGATTCTATTTTAAATGATTATTTTGTTTGAATTAATCATTTATATTTATACAGGTATATATTATTATTCACAAGAAGCGCAAATCTCTGGAGTTTTCACTATGGCGAAACGTCGCTAGTTTCTCACTTTCTCCAACGTTTTTCATTTACCGTGTATGTCAGCAGAATTTAACAAAAAGCACAGCAGTAATCAGGTATCATAATATTACGTACCATCTTCTGATCATAGTCATTCCCGCGGGTAGGTATAATCACTCTCATAAACGCCTGCACACCCTCACGGTCGCCTATCAACGGCGCCAGTCCATGCAACAGGCTAGCGACACGGGCGACACCCCAGACATCTGTCTTATCGGCAGTGGCGGATTTGCCCTAAGGCCCAGTAGGCCCGGGCCTAGGGCGGCCAGATATTAGGGGCGGCCAATCGTGTCAAAAAATTCACTGATGATAACAAGAAATAACTCATACTACCTAAATATTCTGGCACATGCACATGGTGAACTGCACTGCATTGCATCGCATCGTTGAACAATAAGCTTCTTTTCACCTTCATATATTTTATATAGAAGAAACCTTCAGCTCTTCCTCGAAGAGCTGAAGGTCACCAAGCGCCTGCTGAATACGTGCCAGGAAAGGATCCGGAGTTTCTTTGGGCACATAATGCGATCCCCGTTGCACAGCCTGGAGAAACTCATCATTCTCGGACAAATGGAGGGGAAGCGCGCTAGAGGAAGAGCGCCAGCTAGATGGGTAGACCAACTCAAAGAGGTGACTGGAGGCCGGATACAGGGTGCGGTACATATGGCGCAGAACCGGACCGAGTGGAGAAAATTGACATACAGTCACGATCCTCAGCATTGAGGGAACGACCAGAATGAATATTTTATATAATAAAAAATAATTAATTATAGTATACTTAATGTAATGTATTATTGAAAAAAAGAATAAGTAAAGTAATTATTTCGTAAATAAAAATTGTACGTATAAGTTATTTCGTACATATAAATAAAGTAAGTAAAACACAGTAAAGTAAGAGTATTTTGTCTCGGGCCCTGTCTTTGAATTATTTACCTACGGCCGCTCGATCAGCTCGATGGACAGGGCCGCCCACGGACTGTGTCTCTTGGATTACGTATTTGAAAATACTATATTATCATAATTACCATAACATTGAAATACAATTATTACTGAACATACGCACTTGTATTAACCTCTTGTATGCCGGAATGCCAGATACAATTAAAAAGCTATTGTGTCTCGCGTGGATATGCGTTCCGGCATACAAGGGCATATGAACGAACGAATTAACGCGTTGGGTCGCATTGATCACACATTAACAATGCAATTAGATGAAGAAATAATTTACTGGAAAAACATTCTAAAAAGAGTTGTTGCATGTGTAAAAGCGCTTGCTTCGGTTGCCTTTCAGAGGACACGACGAGAAATTTGGATCATTTCACAATGGAAATTATTTTATGTCCTTAGAGCTTATAGCTGAGTTCGATCCTTTCTTAGCCAAACACATTACACGTTATGGTAATCCAGGCTCAGGACATACAAGTTCTCTTCAGCAACATGCGAAGAATTTATTCGGCTTATGGGAAACAAAGTTTAGAAGACGATTGTAACGGAAATATTAACAGCGAAATATTTTTCTCTGATCATTAACTCGACGCCGGATATATCTCACGTAGACCAGCTCACTTATGTAATCAGATATGTGCTGCCTAATGGGTCACCTGTATTACGTTTCCTCAAGTTCATTCCAAGCACGGGCCATAAAGCACAGCAAATGACAACTGCGGTTACCTCAACTATAACTAAATTGAGAATAGACATTTCAAACTGCCGCGGGCAATCTTATGACAACGCAGCCAACATGTAAGGTATATACAACGGCCTACAAGGTAAAATTAAGGAAATTTCTCCTCTTGCCGAATATGTTCAGCACACTCGCTCAATTTAGTAGGTGAATGTGCAGCTGAAAGCAGCCAAGAGGCTTGTTCGTTCTTTTCTCTACTCCAAGAGTTGTACAATTTCTTTGCAGCGTCAACTCAGCGTTGGGAACTCTTTCAAGCGCATTTCACCGTCGAAAGTCTATCAACGACTCGTTGGTCAGCTCGTGCAGACGCATGCAAAAGTTTACGCGAATCGTGGCATGAAATCCATAAAGCGTTAATCTCCATCGAAAATGACACACAACAGAAGAGAGCCGTTAAGCATATGCGAAGCAAGAGGTATTCGTTTGAAACTGGAACTTTTAGAAACGGCCATTATGACTGTTTTTGGGGATGTTTTCTGGACCGCATTAACGCCACAAGTAAAAAACTTCAAAGTGTGGAAATTGATATTACCATTGTCATAGAACTCTATGAAATCCTTATACATTTTATTTTCGAAACACGAGATAACTTTGATGATTTCGAAATTAAATTAAAGTTGAGAAAGGGGCGGCACATGGCCTGGGGCCTAGGGCGGCCAAGACTGCAAATCCGCCTCTGCTTATCGGAAAACTTGAAGCTTCCCATTATAAAGGCTTTTATTAACACGATATGTATGCGAAGTAAACACATATTTAAAGAGCGAGCTAAATAAAATTCTATCGTATTTAAGCATTATACAAAATTAATATTACAAACACGACAAAAATGTTTTCACTCCAAATTGATTTAATTTATACAAGAATTTACTCAAAAGGGTGTGTTTGAAATGCACTTAATTCGATTTGCCTAAAAGCTGCACCTTATACAAAAATATATTTTACTTGCAGTAGGCACGATGTCATTTCAAGGGAATTAGCTGATAGTAGGCGGATTTGTTGTGATGGCCGCTACTAAACGAACTCGATTGTTGATCTAATGTGATAAGTTGTGACTAGATGTATGCTTAAGCATTAATATTCGAAACTGACCGTATTGCTCTCGATGTTAAACTACTATTTACCGTTTAGTTTCCAATTTATAAAGATAACCGAATGTTCTGTGAATGTGTTACTTTTAGTTTACGATGAAAGGAGTTTAAAAAAACAAGTAGCTGTAGATTGCCGATTATTCGAATAATACATAGGTAATTATGTGCGTTACACTGGCCACCAAACTTATGATATGGGTATGTTTCGATGGTTTAGGTATTTTTGTAGCACCAGTAGCACCCATCCCACAGTTGCACAGAGGACCTAGCTCGAACGCGTGCAGAAATTATTCGGATTTGTGGGAATAAATACCATACATTTTTTAAGCAATTTTAGCGGATAGTTGTTGTCACTGCAGAAATATTTAAAATAGTCATGGTCCAGACACTATAACCCTGCTGGGCACGGGCATCTTCTCATTATGAGAAGGGTAAGGCCATATTCCACCACGCTGGTCAAGTGCAGGTTGGCATACTTCACATGTCTTTTAAAAACATTCTGGAGAACTCACGGACATGCAGGTTTTCTCACAATGTTTTCCTTCACCGTCTGGAAAGCGATAATTAACATTTTAAAGTACGCACATAAGTTCCAAAAGTCATTGGTGCGTGCCGTGGATTCGAACCCGAGACTCTATGCGTAGCAGTCTATCGGTCTCTCCACTCTGATATCGCTGCTTAACTTCAAACATGATTATTTCTATACAAATGTATAAATAAAAAGAATTAAAAATAGTAATGGTCCAGACACTATAAATAGGTAACCTAAAATCTTACTTTAAGTATGATTATTTATATACAAATGCATAAATAAAAAAATCGTAAAGCTTTCTAATTATTTGTAAAAATGACTGTTCAAGAGCTAGAAGCTTCATGAGAAGAATCTGACAAGAAACTCATGGTCACTATTTTCAATCGCCAAGTTGTTTAATACTTACAATTAGTAAGTTCAATGCATTCATTTTTGTGTAACTTGAACTTGTATGGCTATGATTTTATCTAGCAGATGGTTAATTTTAATAAAAATATAAAAGTATGAAATAAATAAACAAAGAAATGAAAGGACGTGATAAGATTGGAAATAAATAAAATTATTAAGAATAGTATATTTAAACTGTCTATCTTTAATTATAAAATATTTTAAAATGAATGATGAGTTTTTATAATATTTTTTTGTTTTTGTTTGTTTTAATAGGATATTTTGTTCTATTTTTATATTATGAGAAATTTAATTAAATTATTGGTATTTTATTCAATAACCTTATCAAATCTAATGTTACCTCAATTGTTACCTAAATTGTTTTAAAGTTATTACAATTATGTTTTGTTCCTAGACTGCTATTGCTGTAATTTATTTATTTCTTTTAATGAAATGTTTTATAATAGTAAGCTTTTTATTTTATATGAATGATTTTATAACTTTATGATATTATTTTATTTTATGTAGCTGCTGTTTAAATTTCATTAATGTATTTCTATTTTAATTAATATTTATTTTGTTGTGAGCGTACAATCACTTGCTCAGGCTGCAGCTGAAAATCAGCGTTAGGCAGTGGTTTTGCCGCTGCCTAGCATGTTGCTGAGCTGTTGGCCCTTTGGCACACATTTCTTTTTCTTTGTATTAAGAGTGTATGTTGATTTTTTTTCTGTCTCTTTTCTTTATTTTTATTGAATTACTTCTCACTGTTTGTAAATGTACTAACTATTGTAAATTGTGCCAATAAAGTATATTATTATTATTATTATCTCCTTTATTTATTATTTTTCAAATTATAATTACATTTTTAAATATATAATTTACACAAAATAAAAACACATTTAAAAATATAAAAATAACCGTGGGGTCCCACCAGCATCGGGCACAGAGTCCAAGCTGCCGATGGTTAGGGCTCCAGAGACAGGAACTTCCTCACAATACGTGCCGTGTCCAGAAGTACTGCCTTCTGCATCAGACCCTTGACCCAAGCACCCAACGCGACCCTCTTTAGGTGACGGTCGAGGCTCTTGGCTATTAGACCATTAACGGTCACGACTATCGGCATAATAACTGCTGAGTTCACATCCCACATGGCGACAATCACGTGAGCCAAGTCCAGATATTTAATCTGTTTTATAATTATTCATCTTTATTCATTATTTTCTCATCGTCTTATTTTACATAATTAAATCACTGTAATAAAAATAAAAATAAAATTTAACCATATAAAATAGGACAAATTAACACGGAGACCCACCGGGCACAGGGACCAAGCTACCGGTGGTTAGGGCTCCAGAGATAGGAACCTCCGAACTATGCGCTTCGTCTCCAACAATACTGCCTTCTGTATGGAGAACTTGATCCAGCCGCCTAACGAGAGCCTCTTGAGATAGTGGTCGAGGCTCTTGGCAATGACACCATTAACTGACACGACTATCGGTACAATGATCGCCGAGTCCACATCCCACATGTCGACAATCTCGTGAGCCAGGTCCAAATACTTGATTTCCTTGTCTTTTTCCGCCTTCACGAGATTCTCGACATGGGGAATAGTGACATCAACAATCATTGCAAGGCGTTCTGATCAATCTATCACCACGATATCGGGCTTGTTAGCCACGATAGTCCTATCAGTGATGAAAGATCGATCCCAGTACATAGTGGCACGGCCATTTTCGAGAACTGGATCGTGCACATACCTGTAGTACGGTACTTCAAAGGGTACAAGGCTATATTTTAAGGCAAGCTGCTGATGGACGATCCTGGCTACTTGATTGTGTCTGTGCAAGTATTCGCCGTTGGCAAGACGAGAACAACCGGAAACTATATGTCTGAGAGATTCCCCGGGCTGGTGACACGCCCGACATATGTCAACAGTTCCATCCTTCAGAATATACTTTCGGTAGTTATTCGTCATGACAACTGCGTCCATAATTGCACAAACAAAATCTTCGGTCTCCGCAAATAGATCACCAAACCGTAGCCAGGCCACTGATGACATGAAGTCTACATCAGACCTATGTAAGGCCCGATATTATTATTATTATTAGTATGCAAACTTAACTAAAAGTGAGCTGGGTAAACACAATTAAGAAATACAAAAACTATTTGCCCATTACTAAATTACGGATTTAAATGTCAGTTATTGAAAGCCATAAATATTTTGTTATTGATAGATCCAAATGGGAACTGGGAGAAATGATTTTCTTTATGAGAATCGAACTCTTCGCAATCGAAATGGTGTCTAGTGACCGGAAAATTAAATGACCTAAACATATTTACACTAAACATATTTAAAAACATAATAAGGGCGATACACATCTCAGTTATATTAATAGAACAATACATTCGCTATTTAAATCATCGCAATACACGTTATAATCTAAGCGATAATCTGGTGAGTTGGTAGCAGTTAGTAGCGGGCAGAGGTCGGCAGAGCGACGTATCGTCAGTGTAACCGCGACTCCCGGTAGGGCGACCCGCCCAACATCGCCGCCCAAACGCTCCCGGGCGAAACCTACGTCACTTATATTACTTCACCATTCATCACCAGTCCAACACAGTGATTGTGATTGACCCGTGATAAACAAAAAACTCTCATCACTTTTTATGTGAAGTTTTTTTTTCATTTATCCGATATTTTTTATTTACGTGAACGGTATCTTAAGCCCTACTTATAACACGCCTACATTTAAAAGCTTTTCTGTAAATATTATGTAGCCTTTGATATGACAAATAAGTAGATACGTAATTATTTAATGGAGCGCTCGCCGTAAAAATATATTTGTATATTTCAATACATCTTATTATGTGTTTGCGGTTTATTATTAGATAAAATTAATATTTGGTTACTTATAAAATCTGAATACAGATGTATTGGGCTTGATGTATAATGTATAGGAACGCGTAACAATGTACATTGAAGTGTTTAGAGTAACAGCAACAACAACTTGTTGAATTTTGAACTTGGACGGCGTAGAAGGTCTGTTCACAACACTCCGCACCGCTTAGCATAAACTGTTACCGTATGGATGACACTGCGATGGTGCCGACATTTCCTAGGAAACCTAGCAAGACTGATACATTTACGGCATATTTCAATAAAATAATAAAATATTTGTGGAAGTCCGAAATTTTGAACATTCATGTTTCTTTCTATGCACCAATTTGGGTAGTTAAACTAAAATTGATAAGGTATCATCATCATCATCAGTCTTTAACAGTCCACAGCTGGACAGGCCTCTCCTTTGAAAGGAGGACTTGGCCTGCTATACCACGCTGGCCAAACGGGTTGGTATAGGGTTTGTATCAAGTTTTCCTTCTCTTACAGTGCTGTTCTCTGCATGATATGCTCTCTCTGTCGGCTCTTACGACACCCATGGGATGATATGGGGTGGTGACATTCCGTATTCTTAATCCGTCACCACACGGAATTGATAAGGTATATTATAACAATATTTAAAGCAACACACGGGCTGAAATAAAATTTAGATTTGATGCCATAGTTGCACAATAGGTAGGTACACTGGTTTAAGTAGTTGCTTCGGCGTTTCATATGGCGTCATGTAGTGTGTTCGATCCCCACAACTGTCCACGAGATTAATTTGTTGCGATCCATAAATTATAGTTTCTGGGTGTTTCAAGTTATAGTCGACAAATGTTGATGGTACCATATTTACAATAAACGCGTTGCGACAAAGAATATCTACCTATATCAGTTCACAGTCAATAAAAAATAACGGTGTAAACAAATAAGAATATATTAACTCAGAGACAAACGTTTCAGTTGAGTTATTTAAAAACTTATGGTTCATTATTTTTAAACAAAAGAGCTTATATTTAATTAGCATTATTTTAATTAATCACCTTATTTTTGTATAAGTGCGTAGTTAACTCGGCTGTCCCAAATCAAAACACAGTAAGGGACATTTTTGTCGAAATCAAGATTTTTACACCATGCTTTTAACACAGTAAATGCCCACAATATGCAAAAAACCTTTTTTTCAATAAAGGTCTCCATTCCCAATATAGCGATACCATAAAACCTAGTAAGTGCACAGACTAAACCGCAAACCCCAAATCAAAAACCTAGTAAGAGCTGATAACCAGTTCAAAACACAGCAAGGCACACGTACTTACTTTGTTTTGGATTGGGAATTGCCACTTGCTAGGTTTTTGATTTGGGAATTAATATGTCTAAAAGACCATAAAATCTAAAATTTACACTGTATTGCACACACCTGTCGGAGTTTCTATCTCCAGGAATTAGGGTTTAAATTAGTGAGAAAACATCTAATTTCGTATTTTGAGTCTATCTGTTTTTGTTATTAATTCCACGTTGTCTACTATAATTTGGAACTTTTCACATTAAATTACTTCACCTTCTAAGAATTAGAATAATAAACATGGTTATTTCTCGTTAATGTGTTTTGCTGCAATAGTTTTTAGATACGAACTTAGAATATTTATTTACTCATTTTCTTTATCAAAATAACTTTTATCATAACTAGAAGTTTAAAAAAAAAAAACAATATCTAATAATGTCTTATTACTTACTGTGTTTTGGTTATTTTCCATGGGCAATGGTTAGTGTTGGATCCCATTCCAAACTTAGTAAGTGTTATACAACGTGCATCGAAATATATTTTTAAAGTTTTAGTGTGCAAAAATGTAGTCAGTAATCTTATCGACCATCTCCAAGAATCATATTCAGCTGTAGATAAGTTTGGTAAGGCATAATAAAATAAGCTTTTTTTGCCCTCCTGTAAAATTTGCTCGAAGTCCCTTTCTGTGTTTTGATTTGGGACCGCCGAACTGTGCTGTCGAAGTTTATAGACCACCTCACTCTTCGACTTGGCCTAACCGTTTTTGTTCTGTAATAAGAAGCGGGACCAACGGTTTTACAAGCCCTTTGAAGCACAACCGTCCGTGTGGTGACGGATTAAGAATACGGATTTTCACCACCCCATATCACCCCATGGGTGTCGTAAGAGCCGACAGAGGGAGCATATTATGCATAGAACAGCACTGTAAGAGAAGGAAAACTTGATACAAACCCTATACCAACTCGTTTGGGCAGCGTGGTATAGTAGGCCAATTCCTCCTTTCAAAGGAGAGGCCTAGTCCAGCAGTGGACTGTTAAAGGCTGATGATGATGATGATGAAGCACAACAGCCCTGTGATATAAATGCCACACAAGTCACCCGTCGTGTTTTTCGTTTCCAAGAATATTTGCAAGCATTTTATGTGCCTTATATGATTCATATGTATGATTCGGTCTCTAGTGATGAATGATGGCCAGTATCGTTAACATCATTAATTACAAGGTATTTATAATAATACCCTAGAAAATGTACACACGGCTATCTTATGCTACACTAAGCAGAAACTATTATTACAAGATAACTAATAAATTTTACATATTTTACTCATGTATCTGATATAAATTTATACTGTACCTAAATTATACCCAGCTCATCACTCATTGACTTTTCCTTTGTAAGAATCGAACCCTTTAATCCTAGGTTTAGATTATTAACCACTAGAACACCAAGCCAGTTATGAACACAAGTCTAGGTTAGAGCAGAAAATACGAAATGTCTCTTTTGTACTTTCGTTTGTGCAGGTGTGATCGAAGCCTAATTTTATAAGAGCCCAGGTTTGAGCCCTAATTGGTTTCAATTTAAGTGGTTCTTAGTTCAAGTTTAGGTACAATTAACCATGCAATTAAAGTCAACTTTTAATATTTGAGACGCAATACTATAATGTAAATTATATATTAATACGTGAAACAAACCTTTACGTACCACTTTTTCGAAAATTACATGAACGGAGGAGTATGTGGTATAGCTAAAGTTCATATGTAGAGGGAGTATAAAAAGCAACTATATTTTCACAGGCTTGTCTTGGTGACGGTATTTTTACACTGATCACTTCAAAATTATTGGATTTTGAAACAAACTTCTTCAGATACGCGAAATAAAGGTACGTGATAATTATACCTCGAAAGAAAATTTAGACAATATAACACAAAAAGGGGTTGTGAGAATACAACCCCTATTTTAACTCCCTTATGGGTGGAATAAAAATCACATACTTATATCATAAAGGGACTATTTATGACATTTCTTTAGGGTCGGTTGACGAAATAAGTTAAATTCATTAAAAACAGCTCGTAGTTTACGCTTTAAATTAATGTGAATCGTAAAAGCTCACTGAAGATATTATCATGACGATAAATGAAAATCTCGAAGAACCGATGGCCGTTGGGGCAGAAAGGTTCTGGAGTGGCGGCCACGTACCGGACGACGCAGCAGAGGTAGGCCCCCCGCAAGGTGGACCGACGATCTCGTCAAGATCGCGGGAGGCGGTTGGATGCGGGCGGCTCAAGACCGGTCTGTGTGGAGAATCTTGGGGGAGGCCTATGTCCAGCAGTGGACGTCGTTTGGCTGATATGATGATGATGATGATATGAAAATCGATGCTATGAATATCAAGAGGCTAAACTTGTCTGGGACCACTAGTACTAACACGTATTACGATCTAGCTTTTGTAAGACATGTTGATATGCACTTAGTTATGCCCTAACAGTAAGTGAACTATTTCACTCTTACATAAATTTAATGTATCCCCTAGTTATGTACAAGATTTGCGTCTTTGTATAGAAGTTTATCATTGTGTTACTGTTGACAAAAGCCAAAAGAGCACTTAGACCGGTCCAGTAGTTCCCAAGATCAAGACGATCAAACGAACATGCACGTATAACGCGCAATAGGCGGCTCATGTGTTCCTCATTATGGTAATTATTTACGAAGCTAATGTTTGCGGTACAAATTATCGCCGCGGTTCAAGTAAACTTTATCATGGCCGTACACTTATGTTTACTAATTACCTTTACCACAGATAATATAATACTACCTTTACTAAGAGCAGCATGATATTTAGCGATGGTAATATAAAGGATCAAGGAATATTGTTGATTTTCTCTGATAGAGATAATTATCATTAAAAGATTCCACGGTTCCACTTGATTTATTTGACGAATTTTATGACTGACTATAATTGATGCATTTATAGTATACGTAACTTATTTAATACGATTTAAATTAACCATATAATAGACTAATTTTATACATAAATATATACATAGACTCACGCCTGTTTCCCGGAGGAGTAGGCAGAGACTACGGAACGCCATTTGCAACGATCCTGACATATCTCTCTTGCTTCATTCACACCCATCAGATTCCTCATGCATGCTCTTCTGTTCAGGGTACTTCTAACCTGTCCTGTTTTTGGGATGTCTCCAATCTGGTCAGAGAACGTCCGCCTAGGTCTTCCCCTTCGTCCTGACTCCTGTCCCTTCCACACTTGCCTTATATGTCTGCGTGGTCAGTCTTTCGTCATCCATCCTCTCCACGTGCCCAAACCATCTTAGCATACCTTTCTCGATGCTTGTCACTACATCTTCTTTTACCCCACAACACTCTCTTGTCACACAATTCTTATTCACTAATTTCATTATTTTAAATTTGTGCAAAACGCACCTATTTCTTGAAAAGTAGGTTCCTATACAGCAGAAATTAAAACAAAGCCACAGGCCATTTCTGTTAGATTATTATAATCTTTACTTACTATATAACTAAGTATGTAATTACTTGCCTGAGTGATTCTTCAACGTAGGTAGCGCTGAAACCACGAAACCGTTGTTATAGCTACCTTGAAATGTTGTAGTTGATGCCTTTTATTTTGTTAGCGAAGGATTACCTACATAATTAGTTTTCACACACTAAGATAATATTTTTTTAAATTGTATGCGATAAACAGCTTTCATGAAATGCTTATTTTTTATAGAATCATCATCATCAGCACTGTTTTTTAAATCTGTCCAACTGCACAGGCCTCCTTTTGTTATAAGCACGTTTAGATCATAGTTCACCACGCTGGCCATGTGCGGATTGGCAGACTTCATATGTCTTCCGAGAATATTTCTGGCGAACTCATAGATTTGCAGGTTACTTCACGATTTTCCCCTTTACTGTTTAGCGAGCGATAATTAACAATTATATACGCGTTTAAGTTCCAAAAGTCAGTGGTGCGCATCGTGGGTTTGTACTCGAGACCTGCTTAGCAGTCTGTTGGTTTCTGCTGGAAATAGGTTAGTTTTCAAGAACTAAATAACTTTGAAAACTCACAAACTTAACTCAAGTTAACTGTGAAAAAGTTTCCTTCGCTCTCTAAACCCCTCGGTCGACCGAAGATTTGCTCCACCTGGACACTTAGGTACGTACTTACGTATTTTTGCTATTTGATTACATATTTTTGTAAATTTGCTGTTTCATTCAAATAATTTAAGAATATTTTGGCAATTTTTCGAAGTTACATGATTCTACTTCAAAGGTAATTTATATTTTGAAACCATAATAAGAACACTCTTATTCTAATGTTATATATTTCTGCGTTTCAAATTAGGTACCTACTTCTAATCTTAAATAAATTATTTTTGAAGCTTTTGATTTGAAACGCAGTGACCACGGTTTGTTTATCTAATACTTATATATAAAGCTGAAGAGTTTGTTTGTTTGTTTGCTTGAACGAGCTAATCTCAGGAACTCGAGAGGCTCGATTTCAAAAATTCTTTCAGTGTTAGATAGCCCATTTATTGAGGACATATAACATTACACTATGAGCCACGGGAGCGGAGCAGTAGCCTTAAATAACGCGGATGTAACCGCGGGCTAATCTAGTGAGTCATAAATTGAAACTCCACTAGAATTTAGATGTCTAAATATATAAGACATAACAGTTAATATTTAGAAACGAGACACTCTTTCTTCTTCTTCTTCTTAGCGTGTCGATGGCAATCTAATTTGCGTCAGCCCAGAACTTTCCTACGAGTATGACACCCGAAGCACGGTAACGCAGCGTTTGCTGCTCCCGACGCAAGTATCGTATCCACCAATGCTCTTTCTTTATAGTCAATGAATTCGTTGTTTTTAGAATAGCTCCTGTGTCCACAAGATAACAGAACCGAGTACTTCTATTTGCCAGAATCATTTCTTACCACCGATAACTAATCCATCACAAAACAGTGACAACAGCCACTAAGGCCGTTGCTCCATTGAGAAATTAAACTTAAGAAGACAGAATCAAAGGCAAAAATTTACGCAAAGTTATACCTATCACGTCACATGATACGAACCTCAATGATTTTGATACATCAAAATTATAATTTCACTTTTGCCACAAATAGATCATCACGAAACATCTCCCCGATGTTGTTTGCATATTTTCACATAAACAAGACGTGCTAGAATTTCACAAACACTTCATATTGAATTTTTATGGCGATTCTTTCACTGAATAATATTTTCCACACGTCTGACTCCGAGTATGTCAGAAATAACTTTAATATACAATTTTGATTAATTTACAATATTCAGCCAGCTACCTGCAGTTACACTGTTGCCACGAAAAGCCACGACACGCTAAGCGACAAGCGATTTCATGAATTTGCTTTGCGGTTTGATGTTGATGCACTCACATCGCTCCTGATATGATACACGTCACGTTATTGATGGATATAGATTTATTTTATTTGGTTCACTATTTTTACTCGCGTGGGTATCTATCGCGACAAAAGGCAGCTTTTACTGTATTTTTCTGATGCTTATGCTTTTTGTCTGCAAAGTTTCATCGGTTTTTAGTTTTTGCGTGTAGGAGGAACAAACAAACTAAGACACTTCGTACTCACATTACCTATTTAGTCCGTCGACTTATCGGTTAGAATCTCATTGACTACAAAACAATCATTACAAAACAGCGATTAGCTTTTCGCAATTTATTTTATTTATTTATTTATTTCTTTATGCACAAACATGGTGTACAAAGGTGGACATAATGCCATAAGGCATTTTCTACCTGTCAACCTTAAGGTGGTGCAGAGATAACAGTGGTAGGTGCATTTTATTAAGTTAAAATTTAAATACTAGTTATAAGGAAAAACAATAAAATAGTTATATACATAATAGGGATAAAATAGATACAATATATTATATATTTCTATAAATACATACATAAACATAAATCTATATACACCTAAATATATATACATACAATATATACATAAATACTTATAATAATGGATGAGATTGATGTGCTGATTCCTTCAATCTCTCAAAAAGAAGCTCTCGAACTTTCATTTTGAAAGCATAACGGTTGGTGGACAATCTGATTTCAGGAGGGAGTGATATGATGGATTGGTTAAATTTACTTATTTCTGAATCTATAGAATATACAAAATCTTATTCTATCTGCAAATATCTATAGAATCACATAGGGACGCACTCGTGATGGTGCGTTACAATAATCCGTACGAACATTCTGCGCAGTAGCTAAATATTGAGGTACATGCAAGGAACTTATACCTACTAACGGTACATGTACGTCAACACATCAAACAAAATACATATGTTACTGACTGTGTTATAGACAACGCACAGCAAAACTACTGGGCGCAAGAAGCTGTGTATCATGTAATCATGTATGTACCTCGGCAATTATAGGGGAGCACTAAGAGATTTTTTTTGGAAAATCTACCCCTAGTGGCGTCACAATATCAAACGCGGGCGGAGCCGGGGCCGAGGTCTAGTGAAATATAAAATTCGAGAGAATCCGAATGAAGTCATGTACATTTAACGTTGGATTCGTTGCCTTAAAATTTATACGATTCTTAATTTAAGTCCGTGATACGTAAAATGTCTTTCGCTGAATAAGAACAGTGAGGATAAAAATCACTTGTTGACATTCGCCGCCTAAGCCAATGTTTGAGAATTTGACTACCGGGATATCCGGGACACGGGTCGAGCGCTACAATACGCACATCTTCAATTACATGGGATTTATTTTTTATAGATATCACGTTAGAAGTAGCTAGGGAAATATCACAGTAAGGTTAAGTTTACCTTACGACGGAAGTGCGTATCAACAGAGGTGCTTTGCTGTAACATGTAGAGATGTTTGAAGTAAGGGAATAGGGTCATACACAAAAAGTGAACATTGCAAAATATTTAAAATAAAACTTCACGATTTTTTATGAAACATTATATTTATTTAAAGTTAGCTAATGTTATGCTTACAAAAATATCACTAGAGATCAGTCTTGAATATTTTAGGAATTAATCATGTTTTTAGTTTTTTCACGTCTATAGAAGAGATTGAGTTGTCTACAGAAGGGAACAAAAATTTACGTTACATAATCATATCAATAAGATCAAGATTAGAAACAATAAAAAATAACTTAAAATGGAGTTCTCCTCAACCTCCAAACAAAACATAATCAAAATTCTATACCAATTCAGTGCAAAAAAATTTAAAAAAATTGTCCACAGAACAGACATTATGCTTTTGTAGGCAAATAAAGGAACAGAATATTAAAATATATTATCCTCGTCAGAATCATCCCACATGGAATTCGTCGGCCGTTTTTTATGTGGTGAATCTTCAGTAGCTTCAGAGTCGTCTAAATAGATTCTTCTCTTCTGGGGTTTATTCCTTTGGTTAAATATTTCGATAGAAAGATCTGGAGTCAGTCTATCTGAGAGGCCTGGTAAATTTGGCTCAGTTGGAGCCTCAGGAGTAACTGGAGCCGTAGGAGAACCAATGAAGAGTCTGGTGATCTTCATCCTTTAGGGCAAACAGGTGACAGATTGTACAAGGATGAATTGCTCGTGGCATAGTAACTGAAACAAAAGATCGCTGCAAGCAACATTATAAAATACTAAACAAAATGGATATAGAATGGAATAATTAAAAAGCAAATAACGCTATTGTTTTTTTTGGGTTCCGTACGTAAAAGGTAAAAGACGGGACCCTATTACTAAGCCTCCGCTGTCTGTCTGTCTGTCTGTCTGTCACCAGGCTGTATGTCATAAGCCGTGATAGCTAGAAAGATGAAATTTTCACAAACTATGTATTTCGGTTGCCGCTATAACAACAAATACTAAAAATAAAAAAATAAAAATATTAAGGGGGGTCTTATACAAAAAACGTGTATTTTTCGTATTTTTTGCTTAAAATTACTAACTGTTACAATTTTCCCAGAATATGTAGTTGTATATTACCTTCCAAAATAAATTAAAAAAAGTAAATAAAAAAGGGGGCTCCCATACAACAAACGTATTTTCAAGCAATTTATTACTCGATCTTAATAAACAGGTAGAAACTTAAAAAATATTTAAGTATACATACAACAAACATGATTTTCTTTAATAGATGATGGAGCGGTCCGACTCGCACTTGCCAATTTCTTTTTCAAACACAGTGAATTTCTTTTGCCTATTCACTTCTGTTGACATACGTCTCTTCTGTAGATACAAAGTCAAGTAAAGATGTCTACACGAGAGACATATTATCATAAATCAAAGATGGCATCCTTTATTATGAGGTTATAATTTAAGCAATGCGGTATTTGCATACTGCGTCCATAAGCTTAATCTATCTTGATGTTTTTATTTATTTGTAAAGGCTTCTTACTTAGATATCCCTTGCATAGGAAAGACACACTTATCTCGACCGAAAACTTGTGTAATTAAATAAAGTTTGAATTTTTAATGTCACACGCACTTTACGTTAAATCACAACCAAGCAAATGACTATTAGTTGCAGTTCTATAGCAGATGTTTTGACTGATCGGTGAAAACAGTACATCAGTGGTCAGATTAGATATAGGTGTCACTTTAAGCCAATTCCGCAAAATACTTACACGGAATTCTAAATCAATGACGGACTTTCATTCAATCTGTGATCTAGCAAAACGCCCTGCCCCATGTAATGGATACTGGCCATAATAGAACTCGAAAAATCTTACACTTCTGGACCGATCTGTCAAAGCCCCCGGTACTGTCAACCTAAGCTATCAGCTATTGCTAGTACATCTGGAACTACTACTCCTTGAAAAACAAATTAAATCGTTAGTTAAGCTATCACGCATACTTGCACAGTGGATAGCGTTAATTCCTTGCTCACCGTTCCTAGTAATACCACGTAATACTCACAATGAGTTCTATACGCTCGTGATTTGCAACAGCTACTTGACTTTTAATTGTCTATGTTGACGTACTTATGACGCACACATACGCAACACGCCAGCCTTAATTATTGTACCGAACAAACAATTTAATTACACATTAGCCCACAGAGTGGGTGTAATATTACACCTCTGCCTTCCCCTTCGGGAATACAGGCGTGAGTCTATAAAAAAATAGCCCATAGGCTTCAAAAATATGAAAAATACACTCCATGAATTTGGCTATAAATTAAATATTAAAACTGCACACTGCACTTTTATTATGTAGCATGCATGTAGTTTTATCTATTTATGGCAAAATATTTATTATTAAGGGGCAGCCTATTATTATGAAGAAAACTATTGGGCGCGTGACGCTGAAATTCGGCATGTTTGTTCCTTGGGCACTAAGGAGAGATTTTCTTAAATTCCCACGAGATCGGGCAGAAAAGGTAAAACTAAAATAAAATGCAAAAATAAACCTGCAGGCAATCCTCTAGTTAGTTAAAAATAATATTTGGAACTTGCTCAATATTTACCTATAAATGATCACCATTCGAAACAGTCTACTTTTTATTCACGAAAATATAATATTGTTCGTAAAACAGGTAATGGAAATTTTGAATTCAATAGACGGATGGTATTGATTTCTTGTCATTTGAACCTTGCGATCTTCAGTTGATATGATGTAATTATACTGACCTAGTTCTGAAGAGTTGCCAGGTGCTATTTATAAACAAGATTAGTACGCGATACAAAAGTTAGTTCCATTGTAATAATATTAATGCAACGGGTCTCAATATTTCTCAATCTACGGCTAGAGTAGGTAGGTATGTCGAACCGACAAAAAAAACAGAAAATGTATATTTTCATCTTTATTTTTAAATAATAAAGTTATGCAATTCAGACTCCGTACCCTATTATCTACTCGTGTAAGTATGTATGTCATCATCATAAATATATGTACTTATATAAAATTGATCACCTAAACTAGGGTAGTTCTTCGAAATTTCATTCTTCAACTGATTCATCTGGCCAAAATTTAATTTCACTTTCAGCACTGCATTTCAGCATGTTCATATGAAAATAGGTATACCAAAGAACATATATTTGAATGAGGGACTCGTTTTTAGGGTTCCGTAGTCCACAAGGAACCCTTAGAGTTTCGTCATGTCCGTCCGTCTGTCCGCCCGCAGCCTAGCTCAAAGACGCCTGGTGTTAGAAAGCTGATATGTGACATGAATATAGACATAAGATATTGCAACAAAACTGTAGAATAAAATTTAGGAAAATATTTTTTTTAAGGATATCTCGCCTACATAAAGTGAGGTTGAATTTTTTTTTGGTTGAGTACCCCATCATGTGGGGTATCATTGGACAGGTTTAAAAAAATATTATTAATTTGCTCAAATCATTTTTCGATCAAGTCATTAGTTTATCAAATATCAAGCTTTGAAGTGAATAAAATTGTTAGACTCAAGTGTCCCCCCCCCCCTCTGCCGGCTAAACTATTAATTTGGAAGAGGTGAAAAAAATCACAAATGTGGTACATATAACGAATTTAAAAGGAAAACTATCACAGCTAAGTAGATATCACTAGTTAACGAGTAATTGTCGGTTAACTTACAAATACCTATTTCTGTGAGTTTACATTGGGCGCGCTGGCTTAATCTTAAAGATATACGTACTTTGGTATGTAATGTACGGTACTACGTATGTATAGTAGTAGTATATATTGGAAACCACATTTTATGTTTACAATACATGACTGGATACATACCTAGTATTTTTCTAAACAAAACTTAGGTTCTTATAATAGTGCTATTAAAATTATTTTTTCAGCAAAATAAACAGTTGTAGCAAGTCATTATGGGCAACTACGGAACCCTACATTGCGCATGGCCCGACACGCACTTGGCCGGTTTTTATAAAGTAGTTTTCAAGATATCGACGTTCAAATACTTTGTGCCCAGATGAATCAGAAACAGAAATTAAAATGAAATACTTTATTTAGAAAACAATCATATTTTAGCAATTACAATAATCTTTTTATAAAAACAATTGTCCGTGATCATATCGCATAGAAAAGCACTTTAGAAACTCTAAAAAGTTGTATTTTATGGGCAAGCGAGAATATTGTAATATAACAAAAAAAAAGAAACTTTTGCTAATATTTGTAATACAATCAATTCTTTTAGGTACAAAAAATATTACACTTAATTGCTACAATATATTATTCTCTCTGTTTGATTTTTTTTCCGTGTACAACTCAATAGTCATATGATACATATGTTGTTTTGACCGTTCGAATCAGGCACATTTGAATCAGGATTTTGCCTGCAATCACGCATAACTCCTCATACATACAGACTTTAGTATTGAGACTTTTCTACACGAATCTATAACTTAAAAGCGTCTCTCGAAACGCAGACTGAAGTTGTAAAATAATAAAATAAAGTTTATAAAGTAGGCATTGTAATCAGCATGCCATCTGAACCAAGCACAGATGAATCAGCTATTTACCTTCTTAACACCGGGATCTAAGCCATCCAGCCCCAGGTACACCTTCTAGCTCGTCCGTAGCACGACTGGCTTCCCCCCGCACGGGAAACCAGACTCTCATAATCATTACCCCACCAAGTACGGTCAAGAATAGCTTACGTCTTATTAATCAGTATTACACGCCGGACACTTCTTATTTATAAACACATTAATGTATTTATAATAAATACATATTTTTTATAAGACTAGGCGGGGGGGGCTAGGGGCTATTCATTTCCTTTCGATAATATATTAATTTATATTGATTTATCAAAGGGAAATGCAGCATCGACTATTTTATGCCGGAAAATGGCAGACGGACACGTCATGTGAATCAGAAGAACGTGGTTTAAATATTTTTATTTTGTATCTAGACTACAATTAATTTAAATATATAATTTGGCCAAGATAGGAATAAAACTAAACTGTACAACAAAAAAAATACAGATCGTTTTGTTAGTTGGTTACAGAAATATTCCCATAGACATCGTAAATTTTGCCTGTGAAGAATTACCCACTACTGGAATTAGAAACGTGAAATTCGGACAGCAGTTTCCTTTTATGACGAAGGCGCACACTTAGGAAAGTTTTTAAAATATTCCACCTGCAAAGAGATAATAGGGAAAACAAGTTTGTTTGAAAATCCAACTTTTGGAGCTGGGCGCTATTAAAATGCGGGCAAAGGTTAGTATTTTATGTAAAAACCGCAAAAATTTAAATGTATGTTCAAAAAAATAATGCCGATGTATTCGCCACTCAACCCACAGAACCAAGAACATAGATCTAGTGAAGCACTATACCAATATATATTAAATATTGTGTGCTAGTGAAACAAACTCTTCCAGCATTGGTTGAATAGCATGGTTTCTGGTTTCTACATTATTTGTAGTTCATAAGCATAGGCTACCCAATTTATAATCAGAGCCGCTATAGCAATGAAAAGCAAAAATTATACCTACATCAAAGTACAGAAATTCTCTTAAATTACTCTATACTCCTATGTTATTGCTTCTTTTTAACTCAAAAGTCATACATATCTGTTTATAGTTTAAATACCTTTTTATTACACAGGAATTAGAGATGAATGTTCAGAAGAAAAGTAAAAAATATTTTACATTTCGTAAAAAAAAAAATGTGAACATATGAAATGTTCACAACATTTTTGTACATCGGATAATCGCGTTTCTTACAAATATTTATTACAGGAATTAATCTATACATATAATAAATCTGTAAGTGATCGATGTCTGCACATGGAAGATATTTAGGAAAAAACTATTTTAAGGTGTCTGTATTAAAGAATAGAACCCAAAAATATAATTATTAGAATTTTTGTCTGTTTGTCTGTTTATCTGTTTGTACGCTAATTTCAGAAACGGCTAATCAGATTTGAATGCGGTTTTCACTGATGTATTGTGGTAAGCCTCACTCAACATTTAGTGTTTGTTTTATACGAATCGGTTCATAAATAAAAAAGTTGTGTCAAATTAAACATTACGATGCATTTGTTCGGTTAAATTTTATTCTATAAGAATGTAAATAAGTAATTCTTTAGTTTAATTGGTTGAAACTTAATTTATAACTAACATAATCCTAAACATGCCTGGCGAAATGTGTGTGACATCCCCTTCGGGGATACAGGCGTGAGTCTATAAATAAAATAAATAAAAAATAATTAATTAAAATGTAAAATTACGACGGTTGAAAGATTATAAACGGACATTTCCGAAAATTTGGATTTACCAATTTAAATTGAGCTTAAATCTGTAATTTTTAATCTGTCTTCAATATGTGATTCATGTATATAAAGCTCGCAGAGTGACGAGTCATTAACTTGATGGGGATCAGTATGGCCTGCCTGAACCATCATTTGATGGTGTACGTATGAATTAAGTTTACGCGATGAAAATATAACCCATTATAACTAGCCCAAAGTTTGCAAAAAGATGTCTCGAGACTTACTAAAGAATAGCATTTAATATTACATGAGCATGCACATTTTTATTAAATTGACAATTTCTTCCCTATCTCATGGGAAATTTGAGAAACCCATAGTACAACCGTCCGGTCCCAAGCAACATACATGCCAAACTTCATGTTCTTGCAACTAATAGTTTTGGCTGCGCGTTGTCTGTCAGTCAATCAGTAACGCAATAATTTAATATATACAGACAGAACTTTGTTTTTCATAGTATTTGTATTAATGACCATGTTATATTTGCGGTTTTTGAATCTGAGCTATATGTTTTTATTACCATCTGCGGCATATATATTTTTTGGATTTGTCACTTTCTTACTTCAAAAGTTTGAGGGTGGAGGGGGGGGGGGGGGAACGACACTCATTTTACCTCTTTGGAAGCGTCTATCTTTGAGACGATTGACTTTGCGAAATTATGATTTTAGGAACCCCACAATTAATTTTTACAGATCTAGACATGCCACATTGTAAAAATATTTTCACGTCAGCTCCATGTATGGAAACGGCCCCTTGACTGTCATTCCTTTTTATGTTTGTATAAAACTCGGGAAGAGGTTCAAACTAAGGACAAAGATTTTACGTGATTGTCACCTACATATGAGGCGGATGCACGATGGTAAACCGTGAAGCGGTTTAAGCATGTAGATCGCAAACTAAGGAAAATCAAGCAAAATGACGAACCCATTGGCAGCATAACAATACTTTTTCATGGCGATTTTCCTTAGACTCTGTCTGTTAGACCACCATACAAAATGAGACAGGAGCTGATGAAATTAGAGCCTGTCTAAAGAGTTCTTAACTATGGGATTGTATTACTGCTATGCATTTCATATTAAATATGCGAGCGCGATTAGGAGGCAACGAAAATGCACAGGACTTCTCTAATCTCTTACTCGCGATTGGTAACTTCGCAGCGTGTACTCGCACGAACAAAAGAAAGTCAGTCTACATTAAAACCTGTGTTGCACATTTTCATCAATGCAAAATCTCATATCACCTGTGTACGGCCACCCAACTCAAAACGCAGCTTACGATAATTCCTGGTTTTCCGAAAGAGATATTTTGATATCGAGTAACGACTAAGCAGCAGCAATTAACGCCGAAAATTTAAGCTTCGTTTTCAGTGGTTTTTTTTAGAATCTGTCATTGCTCCTGGATTGCCATCTCAAAAGACTAATTTAAAAGACGACGTACCGTTCTTGGAAATTTAATCCCACCAAAGCTTTGTAATGGTGCCAGATTAACAGAGACCAATTTACAACGAAACGTGATCGAAGCAGAGATTTTAACAGTGTGCGGAGCAGGTGATGGAGTTTATATGGCCCAGGTTAGACAAATTCTGTGGGAATGGAGCCGCGGGCACAGCTAGTATTGAATAAAATTGTACTGGAAATTAATCTCTCGGGAAAGTTGAGAATAGCTGTTTTAGAGATGAGTACACCTTTTCTAAAACATGACGTCATAACATGACACCATATTTCTGATGAAATATTTATGTAAGTAGGTGAATATTAATAAGTCTAGACTACATAATAATTCTAGACACGTTCATAGACTAAACTACATTATAGCTAATTTAACTGAGTATCTACAAGTAGCAGCATTATATCCTACTAATATTATAAATGTGAAATTTTGTGAAGATGTATGTATAGACTAGCTTTCGCCCGCGGCTTCGCCCGCATGAAATTTTAATAAAGAGTAGCCTTTGTACTTACCCAGGTTTCAGACTATCCATATCAAATTTCTTAACAAACGGATCTGCAGATTAGCCGTGTAGCATACATATATTATAAACAGATAATAAGTACTTAAAATTACTTTTGTTTTTATAGTCGTCAAACTTCAGGTAAAGATTAGTATGTAGTGTATATTATTAAAGATATTGAAGAGCGTATATACCTACTGAATAGAATTGCAGCAGAAATAAAAACTGAAAGCATTACCAGAAAGTACAAAATCAGACCGCCCCTCTCTAGCGCTTTTAATAACGCTGCGCTTAGGTCAATTATATCGTAAGCTCTATTCTGCCAATCAAGCCCTTTCATTTTACCACAAATAACTCAATATGGGTATCAAATGAAAGGGTTTGATTGGTAGAATGGAGCTCATTATGAAAAATCCAAGATGGCCGCCGCCACAAAATGGCCGATTACTTATTTTCCACAAATACCTCAATATGGGTATCAAATGAAAGGGCTTGATTGGTAGAATAGAGCTCACTATGAAAAATCCAAGATGGCTGTCGCCGCAAAATGGCGGATAACATATTTTCCACAGATACCTCAATATGGGTATCAAATGAAAGGGCTTGTAAGTATGTAGAATAGAGCTAACCACAGAAATAAATAGTAATAGAACGGTGACATGGGCGTGGTGCGCGTGTCAAACTATTGCACTATAGCGCATATGTTTACACATGTTGTACAACATTATTCTGCCTGACAATCAGCAATGGTCAGTTTTTATACACGCTGATTTTTTATTGGTTTAGGAAAAAGAAACCTCATGTCTGAAATAAAATCCTCTATTCATATTCAAAATCAAAATTCAAATAGCACCTAAAACAAAAAAGTTATAAAAATCGGTAACTGTTGGTAATACGTAGCAACGCACGATTCTCTCGAGTTTGGTATGTTCGAGCGCCGCGCGGTCGTGACCTCGCCGCGCGCGCCACCGGGCGCCGTCAGCTGTTACCTACAGCGGTAGTTACTTAGTGCGGACCGATAATGATACGTAATTTACTTAGAAAACACGATTTAGGTAATTACGATGGCAACAATTTTAAACACATGTTTTTTCTTCTTTTGTTCTCTTTTTAAGAACCACTCCCGTACCCTAGTGCTAAATCCTGTGTTCCGAAGGACATTACAAACCTACCACTAACGGACACAGGAGTCGAAACAAGAATTTATGAATCACACAAAGTGTTGTGTGAAACATCGCTTAAACCACTACGCCAACCATGAAGTGCAGTAATAAATAATTAGAACAATAAACGTATGTAACTAAATAGCTATACCTATTCAATAATTTCTTCGTACATTACTCGGACTGACGAATAAGCTGTGGGTTGACGAAATCATAATGAACTTTTAGAAGAAACACGATAAACTAAGAATTATTAGTACCTACATTATCTTTTGAATAACTAGACAAAGATTTTAACAATGGAAAAGTTTAGTACCTACTTGCGTATTTCTAACGTATTTAAAAGAATGTAATTACTGTAGGTATTCAAAAATGAATAAATCATTTACCTTAGCTGTCTGCTGCCTACATCACAATCAATTTACACCTTTCACACAGTTTCACTTGTTTCGTTCACCTTATCTTATCACCTATGTATTTTAACTACACTTCGAACACGTCGCTTCTTCCGTGTTATCTCCAAACACGTAATAATTAGGTATATAGGGACCATAATACTCGACTTATTACGTAAGACGGACACAAAGTGATGGGATAAAACGTGACATACAACTATCTCGCTGACCTAATTTCTTAAGACTGAAGTTCAAGGCTACGGACTACTGGTCCATGCCAAATGAACCCGAACACAGTCGAACGTGATTGGATACGAGTGATGCATTGCGCCCGCGTCAAGCCACCGCTATTGGCTGGCCCTGTGTTGAAATGCAAGCGAGGCGCGCGCGCAGGATGGGGGGGGGGGGGGGTCGCAGACACCGCAGTTGAATGACCAATGCCTAGTACCTATGTGTGTATATGACACGATCGAACGGATTTCGTTAGCGCACGGCAATGGTGATACTTCGTGCTCTCGAACTATTAAATTATTTATTTTTTCAATATTTTTTTAGCTTATATTTCAAATATTATTAGCTGGTTAGGTTCTGTTAACGATAAGTAATAAGATGGCTTTCGCTCCAAAACCAATTAAAAATCAGCGTGTATAAACAATAACATAATTTCATTTTCCACAGCTACATCACACACATACATCGATAACAATTCCTTAGTGTCCCCTCATTATCTATACGTCACTGTGGGCGGGGCTTGCTGAAATGTGGCACGCGCGAAATGTACGCGATGACGTGACATTCACCGTTCTATTACTATTTATTTCTGTGGAGCTAACTATGAAAAAGCCAAGATGGCCGCCGCCACAAAATGGCAGGTTACCCATTTTCCACAAATACCTCATAATGGGTATCGAATGACAGGACTTGACTGGTAGAAAAGGACTCACTATGAAAAAATAATGAGAAGTATCAACTAACAACAAAACTAAGAACTTGAAAATAAAATTAACTAAAAATTTGTTTTGGGCGCGTATCCAGAGTAAACATTATTAAAAAAATTCACTTGCCCAACGATTTTATATTTGTCTGATCAATACCCAAAATTGATGACAAGATTGGTGCGATCTGGTAGCTAAGACTTACCGAATTACTTTTTAGCTTTTAGTACATAACCTTACTACATCATTTTTATTGTAATAAAAGAATATATTTATGTTTTTTACAATGTCATTCTAGGGTAGTTATCAAATTGTTTTCAAAATTGATAGATTTATTGCCAGATCAGTATTTAATGTAGATGAACTTTGTCTTCTACAGTTAGTAGTTTGGAATCATGATATATTTGACCTAAGCGCAGCATAATTAAAAGCTTTCTATGAGTTGGCGCGCTTAAAGCACAGCGGGGTGGAGGGACGATCTGATAATATGTACTTTGTGGTAATGCTTTCAATTTTGATTTTTGCTGCTGTTATATTCAGTAGGTATAAAAGCTCTTCATAGCTTGAATAATATACCTACACACTAATCTTTACCTGAAGTTCGACGATTATGAAAACATAAGTAATTTTTAAGTATTATCTGTTTATATGTATGTACATATGCTGCACGGCTAATCTGCAAAGCCGTTTGTGATGAAATTTGACATGAAATAGTCTGAAACCCGGGAAAGAACATAGGCTACCCTTTATTAAAATTTCATGCTGGCGAAGCCGCGGGCGAAAGCTAGTATAGAATATTTTTAAGAAACACAGATTTAAAAAGCTATGATGCAAAAACGCTACAATGTCTCGATCTATCGCATTTACGCCAGATATATTTTTCTAAAGATTTACTTAATCTTTGTGACACTAAATTGGTAACGGTAGTATGTTTAAGAAATAAGGCACAATCATTCTTTAGAAATATATATCTGGACACTGAAAATACTTACAATCACAATTTTTCTCTCCTATTTTAGAAACCCCAGCATTTTTACCAAAACCCAAACCAAGTGTGCCTCCCAAAATACCAATGTTCCCGCCAAGTGTATCTGTTATGTGATCAGTGCTAATTGTGTAAAGTGACCAGTGTTAAAGTGAATATAGAATGTGGACACCATGAGGAAGAATGTGACGGTATGGTGTGTGCTCATGTGGTTGTCTCCCTCGCACAACTTCAGGACGCAGGAGATGGGTCTGTTGACTGGCAGAGCCATGTTTGGAGTGACCACCACGCAGGTCTCTACCCTCGACACTGAAGCTACGACTATCAGTGATGGGCTCCTGGATAAAGTTACTACTGAGACGCCGCATCTGTTACGAGTAAGCATTGTTTCTCTGTATTTTAATACGTTATTTATTTTAATATTATTATTTAATTTCATTAAAAAATATATATTATTTCAATAGTTAGGGTATACAGAATCTACTTGAACATACTACACCTTTTTAGATATTCTGACGAATTTCTTTCTCCAAAATATATTTTTTTAAATTTATGATTTCTGTTATCAGTTAATGATAAGCATATATTATTAACTTCCTCGCCAAACTCTCAAGCCAAACGCCCAACTAAACCTCGCCAAATTCAACCCCCCATGTGGCTGCAAGTGGGACGTAGGGGGTTAATGTTGTGGTTGACCCTCACACGAGATAAAACTTTATGAGATCAACCAGTAGTGGTGTCGAGTCTTGGTGTACTTTGTGTCTATTGATAGAATGTTTGATGTCTCTTACGATGTCTTGTCAAAAACCTAGCGGTCACTTTCAACATGATGGCGCTGATAGACATGAGCGTTCACCTGTAATGAGCATTCTAGCGAATGTTACACAACAAATTAGTGTGTTTTAGCGAGCATTCTCACGAACATTCAGGCGAGCCTTAGAATATAGAAAATACATAGAATTCGCGGTACAATGGCGGTTAAACCCAATCAAGGAGCAATCAATATATTTACTTCACTTTGACTTATGATTTTAATGTAGGGAAGAATCTTCGCAGTTTGCCACTTATTTTAACTTGACTAGAGATGGGCTTATTCAGAATAAATATCAATAAAATATCGATTATGTTTACAATAAATCCTTAGATTTGGTTTACTCAGAATTTATTTCAATTGAATGTTGATAAACCCTCGATATCGATAAATAAATTTGAACGTAGGAACAGACACTTGTGTGATTTAATAAACCTGTTCAAATGAAAATCTGCATTTCATTATTTAGAAACGTCATTTGTTTATGTTTCTTACTCTTACTCTAGAAATAATTCATAAGTGAAACTGAAGTAAATAAATTAGATAAAACTGTTGTTCTATATTCTACGGATTAGAGTGTTCGCTAGAATGATCATGAAAATGTTCGGTTCGATAAAACAAAAAACGGCGAATGTTCGCTGTTCTGTTACAAGTGAATGCTCCGGTGTATCAGCGCCATAAGTGACTGCTAGGTTAATGGCACGACTTGTAATGATTGAAAACGGTCAATATTACATATTCAACACCCAATGCTCATAACCCTTGACGTGGCCTTTTTCGCCTGCTAATATATCTTATTTAATCATAAGAGTTCTACCTTTCTTCTAAATAAAACAGTAAAATAATTTGGTAATCACAAACCGAGGTCAAAAACCTTGATAATATGAAGAAAATTACGCTGAAGATTCTCTAATATCTATGACAAACGATAATAGACAATATTATATTAATACGAACTATGAAACAATTAGACCGAATATCATAGGCTGCTCTTTCATATTGTTACGAGCTGGGGTTCGACTATAAATTATAGCTCACTATGCCACTTAAACTGAACTTTATTCACTAACACAATACACTAGATACACACACTTAATTTTCCAACACTAATAAAACACACTATTCACACCACTAGTACAACACTAAACACTTCCGAATTACTTTCTTCGCTTGATGTTGATCGCTTTCCGTATTCAATTGAACTGTGTTGTCTCGCGCGCTCTTGCTCTATTTATACTGGCCGGATAACATCACTAGGCTTTTCGAGACGACTCACGATATTTCTGGAAACGTGTAAGGTGTTTCTAGAATTGCGTAAATGTTCTATTTACACCTACGCCATCTATTAGAGGATAGCTGAATTACCTTCAAACCACTGATACATTCAATCTCATGTAGTTCTCCCATTCACTGATAGATGGCGTTATTTTCAATTCGTAACACGGCCTCCCTCTTAAACGTGTTCGTCTCGAACATCGTTGGACCCATAGTAACGAGCCAACCGGTCCACATGAACTATCTTCGGTGCACCTCGCGACCCCTTCTGGATTCGATAGGTAACGTCGTTCATCCTGGTAATTATGCGATATGGCCCGTCCCATCTGGCTTGTAACTTAGGCGATTTTCCTTTGCTTCGTACTGGGTTATGAAGCCACACCAATTTTCTTTGTTATTTGCCTTCCGGTCGTAGCGAGTCTTCATCTTCTCAGACATCTGTTGTCCAGATTCCCTGATGTGCTCGTATACGTCGTTCATCCTGTTGCGTAGCTCGGTTGCGTAATCCGTTATATTGCGTGGAGATTCTGGTGGAATACCGGTGATAAGGTCTGCAGGTAAACGGAGCTCTCTACCGAAATTGGCAAAAGCTGGTGTTACTCCTGTAGTTTCGTGGACCGCACTGCGATATGACAGGAGAAATGGTTGGATGTGCTTGTCCCAATCTCTTTGTTTGCTCTCCACGACCTTCGCCAGGTACCTTTCCAGTGATTGGTTAAACCGTTCAACCATGCCATCTGATTGCGGATGATAAGCCGTGGTCCTGGTTTTATGTGCACCCATTACGCGACAAGTCTCCTTGAACACCTCAGATTCGAAGTTCCGGCCTTGATCGCTGTGGATTTCCAAGGGCACCCCGAACCGACAAAAGACTTCATGCACCAGCTTATCAGCCACTGTGGTAGCTTCTTGATTTGGGATTGCAAACACTTCAGGCCACTTCGTGAAGTAATCCATCACAACCAAGAAGTATTTGTTTCCGTCCTGGCTCTCAGGAAACGGCCCAGCGACATCCAACGCTATGCGCTCCCATGGAGCTCCCACATTGTACACCTTTAATGCACCTCTGCTTCGAGTATGTGGCCCCTTGACAGCCGCACAACTTGTGCATTTGCGGCACCAATCCTCGACGTCATCTCGACAGTGGAGCCAATAAAACCGCTCCCGGATCTTAGTAAGGGTCTTCTTAACTCCCATGTGACCTCCCGAAGCACCATTGTGATAGAGCTGCAAGACTTCCGGCACCTTAGTTTTAGGCACTACCATTTGCAAATGGCACTGGTTACCGCGAGCGTTTTCCCATTTGCGGCACAGAACTCCATCCTGGACGACCAAGCTTTCCCACTGCTGATAGATGGCGTTATTTTCAATTCGTAACAATATATTCACATATCAAAATATCAGTATAAGGGCGCGTACACACGAAATCCTTTATATAATTGTGGAGGCAGGATGATGAGGACGTTCATCAATACTAGATAGACGTCGCATCTCCCCTTGGCTTCAAGTTCAACTTTGAGTACTGGAGGAAGCACCTCGGGTTTTCCACTTTTTCATCGTGAACACTGAACGAGGTTTGAAGCTTTTGCACGGGCGTAAGTTTTGTAATGCCCCTGCTCACGGACGTTTCTAGTATAATAAATGTCTTGGCTAAACAGGCGAAACCAATTGTGATACTCATAGGCAGGACTTTGCTTCTCAGGTGACAAGAGTGGATGGAGCCATCGTACAAGTGGTTACCGCCCGCCGTTTAGATAGCGTGCGTGGGTGTAGGCCTCAAGAATAGTTGTGAATGCGGCCACGAAAATATTGGCCTGGCGGCCGATATTCAGCACATTTTCCACAGCGGAACGTTTTATTAGCTTAATTCATTCAAGTTCGTGGAATTGCCCACCGTGCCATTCTATTGATTCATGACATTATCTCGCGTAGATCTGCTTTCCGGTATACCAGAAGTTACTTCTATTTTCTATCGCGTTTAACCATGCAAGTTTTTATGTTTGTTTTCCAATGAAATCGTGGGCCTCTTCGTAATTGTTATTTTAGAATCTCATTAGTTTCTACGCCAAACACAAATATGTAAAGTATATTATTCAAATGCGAATGAAAGCTAATATATGGTTTTCTGAAATAACTTATGTATGATTAGATATATAAACATTGAATTTGTTCTTATTATGAGTAATAAAATTAATAATATTTGGATATGTATTGTTTGAGTTAGTGCCGAGGAATATTACCAGGAGGGATTTAACAGCTGTGAAAGTCACTATCACAATGGTTGCCATGGCTGTCAGAATCGCTTTGTGACGTGAGAAGGTATCGCTCGATCTTCTCACGAAGCGTAAGGGCGGTTTCAGATTAGCGTATTTTTCTGCGCGTATACGGTCGTTTCAGCATACGCGCTTACACGCGCGCTATATTACGCGCTTCAAAAAACCAAACTCACGTATACGGGCGTGTTCGCTCAAAACGGTAGTGACGTCTTGTCAGTGTCTACATGGATTCTGACGGCTCGTAGTTATACGAGCTTAGAAGCGCGTCAACGCTCGTACGAGTTGCGCGTGTGCCAAAAGGCGCGCCTATACGCGCCTACATGCGCTTCTAAAAACGAGCTTATACGCGCGTATAAAACGCTAATCTGAAACCGCTCTAAGGATCTGCTTACGCCGCAGAGCTTACACGGTCCGAAAACCGGTGGGTCACGAATGCCTTACCACACTGTGATATACGTCGTCACGAGGAGAACATGTTTCGGAAGTCACACATACTACCTCCACCTGGATTCAAGTTCAACTTTGAGTACTTGAGGAAGCAACTCGGGTTTTCCACTTTTTCATTGTGAACGACAAATACATTAAATATTAATTAGTTCATTATAATGCGTGATAGATATAATATTTTATGGTTTTTAAACGACTTCAGGTAGCTGTAAATCCTAAATCCTTTTTACTATGACCCAATCGGTCCAACCTACTATTCACCTTTGTAGATTGCAAGCCCTTCAACTACTCTCTGCAAAAGCGCCATACAGTCATCTGTATGGCGCTGTTGTAGAAAGTTGTGCTTTGAATATCTGACTGTTTCATAACAGTCAGATATTCAAAGCAAATCAGTAAAAGATAAGAAAAACTAAAAATAAAAGGCAAAAAGTAAAATTGAAGTAAAGGGCGCTACAGACACATTAAAATTTAGTTAGTTATTAGTTAGTTATTTCTGTAGTATCAGGCTAAGTGAAAAGTTGAGTACTTATATTTCGTAAAACGTTAACAGGTCATAAATATAATATAAATGAGTTTAATAGTTAGTAGGTACAGTTGCTACAGGCCTTGGACACAGTGGCGTAGCGTGGGGGGGGCCGGGGGGGCCATGGCCCCGGGCGGCACATTTAAGGGGGCGGCAAAAGAGGCCGCGAAAAAAAAAACCTTTTTTAAATACTTGGCGCGCGCACTGACACGATCCCAGTAGAATCGCGCGGCGGCGCGGGCGCAGTAGAAAGAACAACAATCGAAAACAAAATCATCATGATTTTCATTACGTGAAGACTTGCTTGTGACGTCGGTGATCTGCGAGCCTGTTATGAGTAATTAATAAATCTATATATCAGGGCCGTGCCGCCCCTGTGTGCGACGTGTGCCGCCCCTATTGCTATGGCGCAACTGGCGCACACAGGCGCCAGGGCATTAGGGGCGACGGGTGCCAGATAAAATAATACAACATAATCTTTATAGTTGAATAGGGAAGAAAGCAGGTACAGGTCTCCTAAGACAATAGTCACACCTGCGGTTTTAACTATATGCTATTTGAACTTTGACTCCAATATTTATGATATTTGCGTTAAAATCAGAGCCGATTAATTTACATACTACAAACGCCTTCTGCTAATTTTTGGACGCAATAGCCCCAATTCCCGGCAGCTTCGCTTATGTGTTCTGTATGGGCTACGGAAGGCTACCAAAATCAATTATACAGTATACCTTGCGTCTTATAACAAACATAATCTACGGCAAAAGAACACTTCGCCGAGCTCAAGGTAGAATTATGTCACATAACGTGGCACATACTGCGGTTATCAGAAGTCCGATGACAGGGGGAGGACATGGTAACTCTAGAGTCAGGTGACTTTTGCTGCCATCGAGAAGGCGACCTACTCTTGGGGTGGCGTCGGTTTCCTGCTCAGGAGGAACAGTTTGTCGAAGTCGGTAGTGTGTCGACCCGGGTAGCGTACCTCGTACTTAAACTCACCAATAGGGGCGGCAGAGGGCCTTTTCTTAATGAACTTCTTTTGTAAGAAGAAACCTCACAGGCAGTGGACGCCAAGACGCCAGTGGTGGCCAAACCGCGATAATGTGACAAGCAAGGTGAAATACTATATCAAGACGGACCAAAGCCACATATTTCGGCGACGGCGATCATATACGATAAACACCTGAAGCGATCACCGACGAGTACGAGGCTCTCTTAATATAAACCTCAGAACTGAAAGGGCGCAGTCAATGAAGCCTTCTCTCAGACTAACATTGCTCCTCCCACCGACAGCATCGAGCAGAGGACGGCCACAGTGGTCATGGTATTAGGAGATTCGTCGCGAAAGATCTGCTCTGCATAGAGAAAAAAACAAGTAGTCTAAACTGCCAGCCGAGACTCTCGAACTGATGAGGAAAAGACGCGAGATGCCATCCTGTCGGCTGTCTTCGCCGGAAGGACAGGCCGTAAAACGACAAATAGGTAGGAAATCTTACGTAACGAGACCTACGACTCATTAACACTCGGGCCATCGA
The DNA here is from genome assembly GCA_944739405.2 of Euclidia mi. Lineage (NCBI taxonomy): Eukaryota > Metazoa > Arthropoda > Insecta > Lepidoptera > Erebidae > Euclidia > Euclidia mi. Next base: position 62,837,821 of record OX123190.2, read on the forward strand.
GGCTGCGATCGAGAAAACCCCGGGGATCATAAGTCTTCACTCTGCAGTTGAGGCGACACAATCAAACGACACTACAATCGCGGATGGCCGCATCGTGAACTCGAGACTAGTTCTAGATTCTTGAAGACGTTGAAAGGTTTTATCGACACTTGTTTACCTCGCGGGCAGACCGACGACCACAGTGCCCTACTGACATACCACTACACCGAAGCCGTCCCGAATGTCGAACAGAGCGAGGTGTGGTCGGCTCTTAAAAACAACAAAGAAACTAGTGATGACGGAAATTCATCGACATTTAACTTATTAAAATCCTTTAAGCCGTCTAGGCTTAGACTAAGCTATACATATATTTCAGCAGAGAAACGGCCGCTGCCGTGCGCGACCCATTAACACCGCTGAGAGCTGCCACGTTTTGCCGTAAAATTATTATACCGTGTGCTCTATGATATTCGAGCAAGTGAGACGAATCAAATAACAACATTTCTTTTTAATCTTTAAGCGGTTCAGCGTGTAAAGCCAAACTAAAGGGCATACTGATAATCATACAAACATACCAAAACCCGAAAACGTTATACTCTTGCAGAAACATTGGGGTAAAAAGGGGGCGGCGGATTGCAGGACGGCCCCGGGCGGCAGAAACCCACGCTACGCCACTGCTTGGACATACTTATTATACTGTATTTCAACTCTTTTTCCCCAGGACTGCAATTTAATTTATCTTACTTTACAGGTGTGTTAATTTAGCGGTGTAAATAATATAGAATGCATTGCTATTAACCACTTTATTGATAAAACAGCCACAATTTTTTAGCATAGACTCCTTCTATCAATCAATCAATCTTTTTTTAACAACGTCTAGCCTAACCATGGCAATCAAACCTGCCTGAAACCGTCCTTTTCTAAATTTGCCTATACATATACCTAATCTTGAGAACTTTCAGAGTCCTTCTATCAATGTAACGGCCTACCGTAGTAATATATTGATTATGTGCGTTTCCAAATTGTAGAAAGTCCATAATATAATCTTCTTTTTTTTTATAGACTCACGCCTATATCCCCGAAGGGGTAGGCAGAGGTGTAGTATTACACCCACATTTCGCCATGATTTCTTAGGTCCCACGTAATAGGGGGCGAGCCTATTGCCATACGGGCACATTACCCGACTCCGTGCTGCTACTGAGAATTTCCTAACGGAAAAACCCAATAACACTTTGCCCGACCCGGGAATCGACCCAAAGACCTCTCAATCCCACGCGCACATTTATACCGCGAGACCAACGAGGCAGTCAGACACAGTATTATAATCTACTGTTCAATATATGATTTCGTTGCCCTTTTTACACCAAGCAGTGTTAAGAAAATATAATCGGCAGAAAAAATAACTAGCCTACTTTTTAGGTCATTGGTCCAATAAGAAATAGGCGTTATATTTTACGCTTATCTACTCGATAGGGCAAAACTAAAATCATTCACAGAAAAACATAACAATATAGCAACAAACTATATTTTACGCTTAAAGGTAAACAGATAAGTTATCTAATCTATCCGTACTGAACGTCAGTCGTATTCAAGTGCGAGTATTATCGGCAGATTGTCCCAAAATTGATATCTGTAGATATCTTAATGGTCAAACAATTTTGTTTTTTACTACGACATGCGCACGTTTGTGTAAATAAATTAATTAAAATAAATGTTTTTATTAATATTTTTTTGTTAAAATTGTGTTAAATAATGTGTTTGTGATATTACTTACCATTTGTGTGTTTACTATCTGTGTTTGTAAATTATATGTGTTAAGTATGTGTGTGAAGTGTGTGCTCAGTTTTATCGTCGTAGTGTCGAGTGTGAATTCGCGCGCGCAATGGCACGGACCTATGATGCCACCCTTGGGCATGCCTCCCAATGCATTTGGTCATAGCATGCCACATGGTGATCGGATAGATCCAATTTACGTAAGTCTAAAATAGACAGCAATTTGAACTTTAACATAAATAGTGATCGCTGAGCAAAGTTCTATTTATTGATCTCAATTTAAAATGTGATTATGTAATTTACTATTTGCCAAACAGCCGCAGACTTTACTTTGTTAAACAAATTTTAGTTATAAATCTACATCAGTTTAAAACAAAGATTATGCTTCAAAGAACAGTAATGTTTCAACTTATACACATACAATACACAATATGAAAAAAAATGTACTAATGATTCCCAGTTTTCCTCGTAATACAGTCATAGCTTGCATTCCCACGTACGTTTACACGAGACCCAGATATTTAAAATATCTACACGTGCTGCGACACGGAACACTACGTTCTGTAATCATTTCACGAAGGTCATCATCATCATCATTTACATGAAGGTTAAGCTGCTGTGTGTCAAACAGGTGAATAATAGTGAGGTAATTTTTAATCTAGCCTAGAAACAGGTACACTATATAGACTAGATTAAACCTTTGCTTTCATGTAGGAACTACGAATCGGATTTCTAAAAATATAAACAGAAAACCCAAATATTTCTTATAATCTACCTACTGCTGAGCCCATGTCCTTTCTTATTATGAGAAGGGTTAGACTTAAGTACATAACGCTGACCAACTGCTGATTGACTAACCTTTATACTTTCGAAAACAACATGGAAAACTCGTAGACAACAGCTTTACGAAATCACTGTTTGATGCTACAAATTTACAAGGTCGAAGATTAACGAGAACCTGCATAAATCGATATTTCTTATTAAATATTGCGAAAACCTGTTTATTGTGACATGCCTTCACAGCGAGACTACTGAACCGAATTAAAATGTTATAATCACGTACACCAAAGCTATGTAAGCGTAAAGACAATAAATTCAAATGTCATAAGACATTTGTTATGCCATATGAATTACGTGAGGACGAAGCTAAAATGTCACCTACTAGTGTAAAAGTATTGAATCGTTGGCCACCATCATCTAGGCAGCGATGATAACTGTGCATGCCATATTTCTGAGAAATAGAGTGCATGTTTCATTGCAGCTATAAGACCATTAAATCATACACCAAAACAAAATATGGCTATTCTCTATAACAATGTAAATATTTGAAGCTTTACCATCAAAACAATAATGAACTTTTGTTGTGTTTAGAACGTACGCAATATATTTATCAGATTTTTTATAGCCCAAAGCAATGAATACAAATAAGTCAAGATTAATAGACGTTTTGTCTGTGAAAATCAAGGTCAGATCAGTCACTCCTTAAAAAAATTTTTAGTTATTCTATCCGAGATTCTTGTTCGAAGAGAAATCGAATTCCAGGATCCAAATTAAAGATGATCGCAACTAGGATGAATTTAGAAACTTATATTATGAATTTTGCACACTGAACGTTGTTACATACAACGTTCAGTGTGCAAAATTCATAATATAATAAATAAAATATATGAAATATAAATATATTTTATGTTTTCCACAAATATTATGATTTATAATATGATTACAAATAAATATCCCTTTTTTCCTGATCCCTTGGGCATTTCGGGTAATCCATTCTTAGTGCATCCTATGCTCTCCAAGGAATATATATGCCACAGCTTTTTGTGCCCGATAATTTCGGCTGTGTGGTATCTGTCAGTCAGTCAGTAACGCATAACTTTTATGTATACTGATACATAACACAAAATTCCTTAGACTGAAATTCTTCTGGTGCGTGATCTATCCATGTGACTTTGGATTTAGACAGAGGGATTTGTAGAAAAGCTATACTTTTAATAAAATTGAGTTTAAACTTGAATTGCTTTACTTTACCTACCAGTTTAAATGAAGAGGGCAAATATGCAAACTAAACTATAAATAGCAAGAATATTAATTCTAAAGCAAAGAGAATATGTATAGATATGTAAATAGCGTACAGCAAGAAAATGTTTATATGCATAATTTATACATGATATTGTTGTATGGCAGGCAAACAATGAAGTAACACCGTTCGAGATGATATGAGATGTGTATGTTAACGCAATTTAGCATACTGTTATGATTAGCGAATGTGAATTTTGGCTTGTTGTAAATACCGTGTGGAGGAAAATGTTGATGAAATATATGAACCTTGTTTTGTTAGCGAGTATGATAACAGGAAAAGGTTGGGCGTCAGGCTCTGTTTAGTTTATAAGGAGCAAAACCAACAGACGTGCGTACACAAAGCATTGATATTATTGAAACTTTGAAGTTTGTTCCTTGCATAAGATCATCATCATCATCGTTCGTTATTCCACTTGCATTCAAGGCTTACACACCTTAGATAGCGGACCCCGTGCGGGTCCGCTTTCTGGTCTAACCAGATATGACAGAATTCCTGATGATGTTCCTAGCATAAGATGAATGAAGTAAATTTCTCTCCGGTTTTTTTTTATTAAAAAAAAACCTGTCAAATTGACTTCACGCTGCCCGATGGTAAGCTGACAGTGAAGTCCTATTGGGAAGGCCACCATCCCCAATTGCTGGTTAAGCAATGTGACATGACGGCCCTCACTTTGACGGCCTTGAGAGATGCTTTTTCACGCCCCGCTTAAAGGACCCAGGATCAAGGGAGGAAGGAAACACGTGAGCTGGCAGTGAGTTCCACATCTTTATGGTACGGCAAAGATAAGATGTACCGAACCTTTTCGTACGTGACGGTATCTGACCTACCGTATAAGGGTGGCACCTTAACCCGGCACGTGTTGTTCGGGATAGGAAAGGAGAGGGTGGGATGAGTTGAAAGAGTTCTTCTGAACACTCACCGTGATACAATCGGTTAAAAAAATTACTGTTTTTCGTGGCTCAAGAACTATTGTTATACTGTTTTACATCAGAAACGTCGCATGGGCGAGTCCGACATTTTGACCTAGTATTTGCGCTTGAACAGACATGGAATGATGTTGTCCCATTAAGGACGCGTTTACAAATTTAGTAGGTACAAAATCGCGTCACTACAGCGACACGGCGGCAACAGTACGTACTACGTACGGTAACTTGCGGAAATGTAGTTCAACTAAATAACTTTGAGACTTAGAATTTTTTGTGATATGTATCTATGTGTTATAGGCCTGGCTGTGCGAATTACGTACAAATAAGTTTCTTATTTTTATATACCTAAATGGACATTATTACTTTATTTTTTCCATTATGTTGATTCAGGATATATTTCGGTATTTAGATATTATTTTGTTTCTTGCGTTGAAATCTGGTAAGATTATGTGGACTGATGGTATACCATCCCATTCAAGTGTTGCGAATGGAACTCATAAAAAAATAGACCTAGTTATGCCAGGTTGGGCTCATTTTATTTGTTTTAGTGAGTCCCTACCACTGGTACTAGTGAAGTAACCTTCCAAGGTTATTCGATGAGTCTTACTGGTACTCTTATGTGAGTAGAGCTAGGCATGCCGAGTTTGGGCTTATTTTGTTTGTACATAAGAGACCCTACCACTGGAACTTATGAAGTAACCTTCCAGGGTTATTAGATGACTCTTGCTGGTACTCATATGTGAGTAGAGCTAGGCATGCCGAGTTTAGGCTCATTTTCTTTGTACATAAGAGACCCTACCACTGGAACTTATGAAGTAACATTCCAGGGTTATTCAATGACTCTTGCTAGTACTCATGTGTGAGTAGAGCTAGGCATGCCGAGTTTGGGCTCATTTTGTTTGTACATAAGAGACCCTGCCACTGGAACTTATGAAGTAACCTTCCAGGGTTATGCGATGACTCTTGCTGGTACTCATATGTGCGTCAAGCAAGGCATGCCGAGTTTGGGCTCATTTTGATTGTACATGAGAGACCCTACCACTAAAACTTATGAAGTAACCTTCCAGGGTTATTAGAAGACTCTTGCTGGTACTCATATGTGAGTAGAGCTAGGCATGCCGAGTTTGGGCTCATTTTCTTTGTACATAAGAGACCCTACCACTGGAACTTATAAAGTAACTTTCCAGGGTTATTCAATGACTCTTGCTAGTACTCATGTGTGAGTAGAGCTAGGCATGCCGAGTTTGGGCTCATTTTGTTTGTACATAAGAGACCCTACCACTGGAACTTATGAAGTAACCTTCCAGGGTTATTCAATGACTCTTGCTAGTACTCATGTGTGAGTAGAGCTAGGCATGCCGAGTTTGGGCTCATTTTGTTTGTACATAAGAGACCCTGCCACTGGAACTTATGAAGTAACCTTCCAGGGTTATGCGATGACTCTTGCTGGTACTCATATGTGCGTAAAGCAAGGCATGCCGAGTTTGGGCTCATTTTGATTGTACATGAGAGACTCTACCACTGAAACTTATGAAGTAACCTTCCAGGGTTATGAGATGAGACCCTACCACTGGGTCTCTTATGTACAAACAAAATGAGCCCTAACTCGGCATGCCTAGCTCTACTCACATATGAGTACCAGCAAGAGTCATCTAATAACCCTGGAAGGTTACTTCATAAGTTCCAGTAGTAGGGTCTCTTATATACAAACAAAATGAGCCCAAACTCGACATCCCTAGCTCTACTCACATATGAGTACCAGCAAGAGTCATCGAATAACCCTGGAAGGTTACTTCATAAGTTCCAGTGGTAGGGTCTCTTATGTATAAACAAAATGAGCCCAAACTCGGCATGCCTAGCTCTACTCACACATGAGTACCAGCAAGAGTCATTGAATAACCCTGGAAGGTTACTTCATAAGTTCCAGTGGTAGGATCTCTTATGTACAAACAAAATGAGCCCAAACTCGGCATGCCTAGCTCTACTCACATATGAGTACCAGCAAGAGTCATCGAATAACCCTGGAAGGTTACTTCATAAGTTCCAGTGGTATGGTCACTTATGAACAAACAAAATGAACCCAAACTCGGCATGCCTAGCTGTACTGACATATGAGTACCAGTAAGAGTCATTGAATAACCCTGGAAGGTTACTTCATAAGTTCCAGTGGTAGGATCTCTTATGTACAAACAAAATGAGCCCAAACTCGGCATGCCTAGCTCTACTCACATATGAGTACCAGCAAGAGTCATCGAATAACCCTGGAAGGTTACTTCATAAGTTCCAGTGGTATGGTCACTTATGTACAAACAAAATGAACCCAAACTCGGCATGCCTAGCTGTACTGACATATGAGTACCAGTAAGAGTCATTGAATAACCCTGAAAGGTTACTTCATAAAATGCAGTGGTAGGGTCTCTTATGTACAAACAAAATGAGCCCAAACTCGGCATGCCTAGCTCTACTCACATATGAGTACCAGCAAGAGTCATCGAATAACCCTGGAAGGTTACTTCATAAGTTCCAGTGGTAGGGTCTCTTATGTACAAACAAAATGAGCCCAAACTCGGCATGCCGAGCTCTACTCACACATGAGTACCAGCAAGAGTCATTGAATAACCCTGGAAGGTTACTTCATAAGTTCCAGTGGTAGGATCTCTTATGTACAAACAAAATGAGCCCAAACTCGGCATGCCTAGCTCTACTCACATATGAGTACCAGCAAGAGTCATCGAATAACCCTGGAAGGTTACTTCATAAGTTCCAGTGGTAGGGTATCTTATGTACAAACAAAATGAGCCCAAATTCGGCATGCCTAGCTCTACTCACATATGAGTACCAGCAAGAGTCATCGAATAACCCTGGAAGGTTACTTCATAAGTTCCAGTGGTATGGTCACTTATGTACAAACAAAATGAACCCAAACTCGGCATGCCTAGCTGTACTGACATATGAGTACCAGTAAGAGTCATTGAATAACCCTGAAAGGTTACTTCATAAAATGCAGTGGTAGGGTCTCTTATGTACAAACAAAATGAGCCCAAACTCGGCATGCCTAGCTCTACTCACACATGAGTACTAGCAAGAGTCATTGAATAACCCTGGAAGGTTACTTAATAAGTTCCAGTGGTAGGGTCTCTTATGTACAAACAAAATGAGCCCAAACTCGGCATGCCTAGCTCTATTCACACATGAGTACCAGCAAGAGTCATTGAATAACCCTGGAAGGTTACTTCATAAGTTCCAGTGGTAGGGTCTCTTATGTCTAAACAAAATGAGCCCAAATTCGGCATGCCTAGCTCTACTCACATATGAGTACCAGTAAGAGTCATCGAATAACCCTGGAAGGTTACTTCATAAGTTCCAGTGGTAGGGTCTCTTATGTTCAAACAAAATGAGCCCAAACTCGGCATGCGTAGCTTTACTCACATATGAGTACCAGCAAGACTCATCGAATAACCTTGGAAGGTTACTTCACTAGTACCAGTGGTAGGGTCTCACCAAAACAAATAAAATGAGCCCCAACCTGGCATAACTAGGTCTACTCTTTTATGAGTTCCAGTCGCAACACTTGAACGGGATGGTATACCATCAGTCCAGATAATCTTACCAGATTTCAACGCAAGAAACTAAATAATATCTAAATACCGAAATATATCCTGACTCAACATAACGGAGAAAATAAAGTAATAATGTCCATTTATACAAAAGAAATTTACTTGTACGTAATTCGCACAGAATACGAGAAGTATCAAATTGATTTTAGCGAATATTTTGTATTCGTATATTGCTTTTTTCGTCTTCGGGCTGCAGCGACAAGCGACATAGAGTCCACTCCCGACGGCGCTCAAGCGCAGACTGAGATCTCATTGCAGAATTTGGATATATAAATCAAGAAAGTGGCTAAATAAAACGAACCTTATTACCACATAGTAAGACACACGTATGCGAGCAAAATAGAAGAAAAATGTAAGATGATTTTTTGCTCTTTTTGAGTCAATTTACAATATTTTGAAAAAAAAAATCAAATTGTTTTTGAGTTGACTATATTTACTACCCTATTCTATCTTTGAAAATCTAAATAAATGTAAAAATAGAGAGAAAATTGTACCCAAAAATAGCAGTATATGCCTATTTTTGATTTAAGAGGCCGTTTCGAATCGATTTTACATTAATATTAATTAAATATTTTTTATTTATTTTCAAATTGATTTATAGATAAAAAAGTAATCAATTTATCGTAATCATTAGTTTTATTAGTTATTATCTAAAATTGTCGTAAAATGTACCGGAAATATGTGGTTTTTTGATACAAGCGTAAACGCGGACATGTTGGTCCAATAAAATAAGCAGCCCAAACATTTGTGGTACGTACTAACCAATATTTGTTCCAAGTCTGGGCGTGTTTATTATTGTTTACGCTGTAGCATCATCGTAACATTGCATCTGAATCTGAGTACAGTTACGAGCAAACTTCATCTCTACATTGTGGACAGTAAGAGTGAATCTTCTTTGATTATAAAGTGATCGTTTTCCATATGTTGGCGAATTACGCGTTTGTTTTGTTAACAGTTGTAACAATTTTTGTGTTACAAACTAAATTTAAATGTATAACAAAATGTCTTCGACAGTATGTCGTAGTATCCGTATTCATCATGGCGCCTGCGTAGTAATATACTACATATTTGTATTGTTATTACTGAGTTTTTAGCTCACAGGTTTGAGGCAGGCTTCCTCCAAATTCACTAAAAGGAAAATTATCGCTCCCACACAAGGAAAAATTCCGAGAGATGTTAAGTACAAACTTTTAAACAGCAATCATAAAGAATATTTAGCCTGGAAGAACCCTTTGTAGATCTCACAAAGAGTTGTCGTGTGTGAGGATTATCTAACCGCATTCAGCGCCAGAAGTAATCCCATAAGCCATGAGTGCGCAATACAATATTTATGAATTCTGTAATTACATGTACCTAATAGAATTACTAACTGGTACCTTGCCTGTGAACACCCACATCATCATTATCATCAACGTCCTAGCGTTATCACTGTTGCATCCAAGACTCTTGGAGGCCAGTGTCCGCTTACGGATTACTAATTAGATTTAAAAGAATACTACCTTTTCTACAGAACGAATGCCGTCTGACAGCCGCGACCTAGTATCAGTAGTAGTATTAGGGTTTTGACTCCCAATTACGACTGTCCAAGATCTTCAGGACAGCTCACGAATTTGAGAGGCACATAGCTTCGAAAAGTGGTGCCCACCGCGGCTCTAAATCTGATACCTTTTGCTTGGCAGTCTATTGGTATCTTCGCTATTCTATAGCTCCCTTGCCTGTGAATCCACTATGCTTCAAATTGAACTTTGAGTTCAATTCACAGTTGGGTGGTGGAAGGAGACCCAATCTAGCTTTCTGCCACCGACACCAATAAGAGACTTATTAATAGAAAAGCATGTATCAATCAAACGTATGATCGTACGATGGGTAACGTTGGTTTCCTACATTTGTTTAATGCTTTTACGAGGAGTACGTAGGTATATTTCAGACTTTGGTTGATCGTAATTGGTTGTGTTCAACTTCCTTAAACAAAACTGTACTACGAACATGGTACATTTCCTTCGTAGATATTTTGTTTGCTAGCAGTAAGTTTTTGTATTCATCAATTCTGTAAGTGGTTTTTGGTAAAAAAAGTAGGTACATAATTTTCTTTCTACAACGAGTTACGCAAACATTTTATTCAAGCTTATATTTATAACGTAGCTAATGGGGGCATCAATTGTTGAATAAATGTTATGGAAAGGGAGAAGAGGTCGCGGCTATTATAACACTCGCCTAAAGACAATCTCATAATCCTCTCTCTGACGAAAGGGAGACACCCTTTCGTCAAAAGAAAGGAAGGGATGATGGGAAATGCTGTTCTCAATCAGCGAAACGCAGCAGTAGGAATATTGTTATTTACTTTTACGTCGATCTTGTGACAGCGTGGGAGCATGCTGGTCAAAAGTCTATTCAGAATGTAACCAGTGTAACTGTTCAACTTACATATATCACAATCACTGAAAAGATATCGTTGCTTAGTCGATTTGATAAAAATCTCTACGTACCTGCTACAAGAACTATACCTATATCTTTAAGTAAAACAACTTATTGTGGAATCACTATGTAATGTCAACTATATAATCGATTTCGGCCACGGCGGTTTGTCTATATATGAGACTTGTCATCTGCGCGGGACATTATAGTACACAAGTGTGTGCGCATACTCAAGTGCACTCTCTATTCCCTCACTCTCATAGCACAGTACTCATAGTCCGATGGGATGCACCAGCGACACACGTTAATTCCCCGGGAATCGAACACGAGACCTCATAATCCGTAGTCGCTAACACTACCGCAGGGCCACAGAGGCAGTGGACTATATAATAGTACGTATCGATTGTCATTAGATCACCAGAGCTTACAAGTTTACGCGAATTGCTGTATGCTTGCAAAAGTATCCTGAACATATTAAAAATAAATATCAATTTTCACACACATGCAATCGTTTCATTTGTTTATAGTGGCTAAACATAGAATATGTTTATGATAAATCCATAACGCCAATTCAAATCCCACATGTGATTATCGATTTGTGATGTTGATTTGAAAGAACAATGGCAAGTTCCCATACAACACTTTATTTAAAATCGATTCGAAGCGTCTATGTATGAAAAAATGTTAAAAACAAAGGGGTTCTATTACTTAAACATAATCATCAAGAGTTTTTATTTTAGGAGGCCGTAAACAAAAGATATGAACATTGTTTATATTTTAAGGTTATGTTAATAGAAAACAACTTTGTAACCACACAAATGCATTAAATACATTTAGATAAGGGGTGGTGATGTGCAAAAAGCATTGATAGGATATACCTAGACTGATTCAAGATCAGTGTCTAGACTTGATAAGTACCTAATATTAAAAAATCAAAGTTTCATCACGAAATAGGGATGTAGACTATGTAGGATTTATTTAATCCTTTATCTTTCACAATTTGATTGAGTATTAGAGCCCCACCTCATTATGAGGCCATAGCGACGTCGCCAGCTACCGTACAATTTATATTGATATGTATTGTACCTAACTCACTTGGCCACGGTTTGGCAGCCTTAGGTACATTTTAATATAAAGCTCTTAAGATTAGACGTCATGGCAACAAATAGGTACAAGTCACTTGCTTTTATAAGGAACTAGCTTTTGCTCGCGTGGAAGTCGAAAATTATCCCACAGGAACTCAATACCAGGATAAAAAGTATACTATATCCTATTCCAGGTTATGGTCTATCTGTGCGCCTAGTTTCATTCTAATCGGTTCAGTAGTTTTTTCGTGCGTAACGAACAGACAAATAAATAAACATCGCATTTATAATATTAGTAAGGATAAGGATATGGGATCTCTCTTAGTGCGCCACCAACAGGCATGACAAACCTTATCTGAAGGTGACAGCTGCAAATGAAATAAAGGAATGTTTTTGTAATCAAAAACTTACTCCATAATTGATAAAAAACAGACAATTTGTATTAGATTGCTTTAAAAGAGACACCAATAGACTTATAAAACTCTTTAGTAATAAAACACTGCAAAAGGATTTATTATTTAATAAATACTAATTAAAAGATGAATGGACCTGACGTGGTTCTATTTTCATTTGGATAATATTTATCATGTTCTGTTGTATTTCGGTCAGGCTATCTTTTAATATTTTGTCACTTTGCCTTCGTACTAATGAACATCCACACAGAAGGCACACATTTCTATGGCCTTGTGGACACGATCCAGCTTGTTCACCTTCATTAGCATCTTGCTGCAAACTCTGATTTACTCAATCCATAGCGAGTTCCCAACATGCTTCACAAACATAATCATCATCAGTAATCTAAAAATTAAGAAAAGCAGTTATTACTACAGGCAAAGAAAATGCATCACACTACATCTAGATAGACTAATGTTACCAAATTTTGTAATATTTTAAACTGCTTCGAAAATTCACTGAAACTTACTAACGCTAAATTGGTAAGTAAGTATAATAATGTTTAAAAACTTACGATTTTTGGATAAACCCAGTTGCAGAGCAAAGCACAAACTCTTGTGTTCTGATCTATGATGCGATATCGCCGGAGAGTAACGACGAAAATGTTACAATTCACGCACAATATGCGTGTAGGCCTGCTACTTCGCATCATAACAAAATCTTAAGGCACAATCGAAGTCCGTGTAGAAAAAGCTATAGGTCCAGATCTTTTGAGCGCAGATAGTCCGTAAGAAAGCACAAGTCGTCGTATGGGGCAGCTAATCAAGTCCAGGGGGTAAGCAAGAATCAAAAATAAAGATAATTCATCAAAAAACTGCGAAAACAACAAGAACACTACCAAACAAGCTTTTCGGAAAGAAAAGAACGTTGACAATGTCACAGACTATAGTTGGTGCCACGAGAAGATAGACTTTTTGCAAACACACATTCAGGGTTTCACAACCTTTGTTTCTAACAGTTGTTTTTGAGATTTTATGCCTTAGTGAACTTTATGCTTTTTGCACAGTTTTTTTTTTGTTTCAATGCTCAATTATGCTACTAAGTATAATTGAGCATTGAAACAATAAGTAAGTACTCGAATTTATTTTAACTAAGTATTCGAATTTATATTTTATTGTCTATGACTTCTTGTAAATTAATATTTTTTTCAAATTTTACAAAAATAAACATATTTTATTTTGTGTTTGAGTATTTGAATTTCCCGGAAGTATTTTCATGAATTTGCCGATTTTTTTTAGTTTTCACCCGTAAGTAATTCTGTAAATGCAAGACAACAAAAGAGAGCCATATTTTTGGCCATATTTTTCGGCCATTCATGGCTGCATTATTAGCAATTAATTGCTCAGCCATCACAAAAATATATTTTGCAATCAATGGCTGGGCAATTTGTTGAAATATGTCTGATACAGTATGGCCGGTTTTGTAGACTCCTAAACGGGATACACAATCGGGCAACAATAGCCGACGAATTTACACTTTTCGCAGCGACTTATATAATTTTAACACAAAAATCAAAAAAGAAAAAGAATAGATTGTAGTATCGACCTTACTTAAATAGGCGTGAAATGTTAGATAATTTAAGTCAAGAAATAAACCTTGATAAAAAATTATTTAAAAACTTTACTAGAATGTCAAAGGGTGACTTCGAGTTACCTACTCCTTAATAAAATTGGACCGAAAATATAACCAAATGAATATAGCCATAATCACGACGTCATTCGCAGCAAACTTCATGTCGCGTAGAAAAGGATATACTATGTCATAACTATAGAGTGGGACTGAAACAATAATAGAAACTAGTCGGGCAATATTGCAGAATATCGACAGCTCAGCGATCGTCCGGCCACCCCTCGAAACAATGTTGGCCGCATGTGGCTACACCAAAAATGTTTGGCTATATGACCAGGATATTACAGCAATATTGCATAGTCTGGCCGGGATAGCTAGCAATGTTGCCAGCCACTGAGTTGCAGCCACATATTGCAGAAAAATGTTGCCCGTTTAGAAGCACCTATAGAGTACAAACATGGTAATCGATCGTATAGTCAATAGCTAAGCTATCGTAAATATAAAAAAATACCACTAATGAATAATATTACAGACCACTAGCTAGTACATTACATTAAAATGAACACAATGAACTTAAACAAAATCGTTATATAATAGTTTGCCATCTGCAATTCTGCACCCGCTTTTCCAAGATGCCGACCGTAGGACGAGCATTGCGATACCAAAAATATTCTTAACATCCAAAAAATATGTTTTACCCTTTGATAAATGCCTAAGAATGAAAAAAATTAATGGATTAACGCAAAATGTTGACATTTCAGGCGTCTGACATATTCCAGTACCACAAAACACTGTTGGTAGCGCATATATCGACAAAAACCCGATCAATTGATATATTACTTTGCAATGACACATATTTGTGTACCGTTGCGCTCATTGGATTTGACATTATTTGTTTTTGACAGATCTGTCGCTAAGTTACTTAGTAGAAATTCTTTGTTTCAAAAAGTCTATATTCTCGTGGCACGGTCTATAGGGATCATAGACAAGGGCAAGGAGTAAGGATACCACAAGGATACTGACAATGTAACATTTCACTTAGTGTTGTCATTAATTATCTTTCAATTGCCTACTGATACCTCTAATTAAATGATATCTCAGATCAAGTAAAAAAATATATTTATTTATATCATAATTAAAATCTTCTTTTTTTATATAATTTATATAATATAATATACATAAAATATTTTTTAACATTATCGTGAATTGTTTCTAGATGTAGGTTAAAAAGATTACTTACCTATTTTCTATTCCACAAATACGATTGTTTTGTAAATGGTAACTCTGAAAATGACATTAAACAAGCACCGGAAATGAATGTATTCAATAAATAGTTTATCAATTTAGATAATTTAACGTCCGCTTTTATAGTTGAAACTAAAAACGTACAAAATACGAAATAATTATATTAATAAGTTTTTCATAAGTTACGTTTATAGACGCTTCTAACACTTCACAGGTATAATCCTGCCATTGTTCTTTGCACACGTACGTGTATGTTTGCACCAACTGTGTAAACAATAAAAACATGACTTAACATTGATTGTGATCTTATCTTGTGCTAGAATCGAATCCCTCTATTTGGTATAGTTATTCACGGACAATTTGATGTGACTTTACCTAAACTAAATACTCGCTGTATAAGTATATAATAATATGTATTGCATCTTGTTTTTGCTATCATCGATGGCAGACATGACAACAGTTTATCTGTTGGTGAGCTTTAATCATAGCTCACACGACTATGCCCTGTGCTATCCAAATTCAAGTAATGCTAAGAAAACACGTCTAAGCCACTCTCTACTTGGACTGTCGCGTCTTTATATCACGACCATTGCAGCGCTCATTGCGGGACTTAGCTTGCAGGTCGTAATAAGTCGGATAAGTTAAGCAACGCTTGCGCAGGTCTCCACTGTCGCGTGCAATTTACATCAGAGCGCTACCATGCTTCGGAGCTGAAAGCTGTCGGTCCCAGTGCTTGTCTGAGAAAAAGAATCTGAGGCTTTCGGGCGGTCAGAAAATTTCGATAACAGAGTCGGCCTCGATAAACGAATAAAAAAAGAAGCGCGAGGCGTCGGTCTTCACCCCACCCTGCTGCCTCACGGTGCTACCAGTAATGTTTTATGTTACCCCAGAAGCCTAGCCGCTTCGAAAGGCATCGTGCGATAGCATTGTGAGTCAATAGAATTTGAATTTCTACACCACGCTTAGCAGACAGATTGAGGTTACAGGATTTGATGTTGATTTGCCCGTTTCTTCTCAAATATACTATTTTCTTAGTGAAGGTATATTTCTAAATGTAACGACAACCCCAGATTGGAGTGACGTTGTGATACTTTGCGTTCTTATTCGGTTACTACTTGTTCACAAAGGGCAAAATTTTTTGTTCTTTTTGTCGTTATATTTTTATTTGCCAAATGTCACAGCGTAGCTTTGTTATCTTTATATGAATGAAATTTGTTTCGATTCATATTCCGTTTTAAGCCCGCGCTATCACGATATAATTATGTATTTGTTTGGTAGATGGTTTTGAATAGAATATACACATAGTATAAGTCAAACGATTATTTTGTGCAATGCTTGTAAAAACCAAACCGAAATTATGTTAATAACAGGAAATAGTGGCTCAAGTGATTGATAATAATCATCACTTTTGTTCATATTATTGATAGTAGGTACATATGAAAGCACTTATAGGACTTATTTTGAATAGTTCCAATTCTTTTGTCGAACAGGATTTGTTATAGGAGCCAAACAATCAGACGGATTGGCAGATTTTAAGCGATTTCCGCCGCCTGCCAGGGTCTTTGCCGTTCTTTGGGATAGGAAAAGAATAGGAAGACGAACAAGTAAGAGTCGGTCTCTCTGTATCATTCCCTTCCGTCATCATTAGATACTTGCCATTTATCACTGAGCTCACGAACAAGCCGTGAGTTTAGTACTACATTGGACTTTATACGCGCAGTAGTCCACTAAACGTCTTATACCTCGATTCGATCGGCATCCGCTGCATTGTTTGAGTCGCACCGAGTTCTTCAACAGTATGACCTTGAAGAATTCCAATAATTAGTGCGTCAAACGCCTATCGAATCAAGGGGTGCGTGAACGCTTAATCGTACTAAGCCCCACTTTATCGTTCTTTGTATTGTGAATTTTTACCAACATTTTCTTGCTTAATTATTGATGAACTTTCCGACTGCTGGGCACGAGTTTCATGTCACTACAAAACATATTAGGCCATATAGTAAGTACGTTGACCAAGTGCAGGCTGGCAAAATTCACTTATATTTTGGAAACATTACAGGGAATTTTCAGATATTTTCCTTCACTTCAGTTTTATCAATGACTATTTCATTGATACAACTGAAGTAAACTTTGTGTTTATAATTAAGTACTACTCACTAGGTGACTTTAATGACTGCCGTTGTTAGGTACTGTGTAATAAAGATAATGTAAAGATGTGATTATAATTGTGATAATATAATTTTAATAAAATTTGATAATTGCTATTATATTTAATTAGTAATTGTGCAATAGACCGTTTTTTTATATTAAAATGTTGAATATACCTACTAATAAGATAGATAGAAAACACAAGAACTTTTACCGTGGGCCTCGCATCAGTCGTCACCCGACCAGAATAGCCAGAAAGGCAGAGATCTAGACTTAAGGTTTTGCAAAGTATACGTAGGTATTATAAATAAAGTTACCGCCGCGGTCTGTCTGTATGGACGCAATAAGCTTGAGAAGTAGGGTACGGGTTCGGGTTTTTGTATGGTAAGGCTTAAGGGTTTTTGTATGGCTATGGTTTTGACCATCAGAAGTGTGACTCCTGAGTATACATATAAATTTCTTCAATTTCTGAAAAACTGATAGACACAACGTCCATGTGGTGACGGATTAAGAATACGGAATGTCACTACCTCATATTATCCCATGGGTGTCGTAACTCGTAAGAGCCGACAGAGGGAGCATATTATGCAGAGAACAGCGCTGTAAGAGAAGGAAAACTTGATACAAACCCTATACCAACCCGTTTAGCCAGCGTGGTATAGTAGGCCAATTCCTCCTTTCATAGGAGAGGCCTAGTCCAGCAGTGGACTGTTAAAGGCTGATGATAGATAGACACACACAACAGCCTAATAACACAAACCAAAAAGTGCTTTAAGAAGGTATTCCTTCTTAGTGCTATTTTAGCTTTTTGTTCGAGATATTTCTTGAAATTGTAATTTCGGTATTTTTCGGCAATTGTAATTTCTTCTTCCTAGAAGATATACCTACTGTGTGAATGTTTAGGTACTTTAGGTTTCATATTTCTTATTGTGACTTAGAAAACACTATGAACAATATGTTTTTCACACTTACTTATATGTTTTCTTTTTGTAGAAAGGGTATACCTACGCGGGACATATATCTATTTTTTGTATCTATGTAGCAACAGGTTGCTAGAAGAACTCCTAAAATACCGGTAGACTATTACTTTATCGGAAGGTATTTGACTGAAGTTCTCGGAAATATCTATATTTTTGTTATCCATACCAATACTTTGTTTATTTTATTTTGTCCTTCTTTTACCTTGCTACGGACGGAAGTTATGGTATTATTTTTGTGTGTGGTGGTTTTCTTCATCCAGGCTAGATGACTGCAGGTAGTCAGTCGAGTTCAAATGGTCAGGATTGTACAGAAATTAGCTTGCAAGCTTTTTATAACTCGCTAGTTCCTCTGCTATCCATGCAATTTTCATCAGATGTGGTCGTATGCGCGTGGTGTATGAGTGCGTGTGAACGTTTGTGTATATGTGTTTACGTGTCCGATTGCAAGCGTACGTCAGCGAATACATCTCTGTGAGCGAGTATGTGTGTGTTAATAACGCATTTCTTTTGACACGATCATCATCATCTTCTTGCCCTGAGGGCTAATCGTGCTATTTTCAAACGTTCAAACGTTGACAACGTAACGTATTTGGTGAACGTTTGGTTTTAGTTTGGCTGATGTCAAACATGGTATCGTGCTAATTGTATTGAGCGTTCGAACCGTAGACGAAACCCTTACGTTGGGCTTACGTCAAACGTTTAGTGCTTGACACCGGTTTTTGAAAATAGTAAGTACTATTCTTATACTAAAGAGGCTGTAGCAACATCGCGCCACGTGCAAGCACTATTTTAAAAAGACAATTAATGTCATTATATGAATGTCATTGAATGTCAATAAATATTAAAATATAAAATCATGAAATAATTTTATTACATTTATACGGTAAGTACCGAAATATTGTTTACTGTAATAAGTGATTTATGCAAAAAATAATTAATGATCACACTTGTCATGTTAAAGTGGTTTTTATTTCACTAGAGTAACGAAGGTGAATTCAAATGATGATGCACCACAACATTACAGCAATTGCAGCTTCTTCTGCTATTTGTCGAGCCCAATACGAATTTTATATGATCGTTACAATAAACAACACCTATTTTGCAGATTCGGGATAATATATAGAGCAGAGAAAGATGCTAAACAAACCCTGAATTGTCAGCGTTTGGCATAATAGTCATCCTTTCTATAAAAGAAGAGATAGACGAAAAGCTGGAGAATTTGAATTTGGCTGACTTTCTAACTTTTCAGGTACGCATTTCAATTATCATTACGTAAGATCCTACAGTATTTACTCTCTTTCTGAACTTGTCTCATAATATGCATAAATACCCAACAAAATAATGTAAGTATATTATACTCAAACACAAGATATAGCGCACGTATGAGAACAATATTAATCTTAAGTTAAATGTCAGCGGGTTTAGTTATTTTGATAGGACTTATATTTGAGTAAATAATTACTGAATAATTTATGTTTTAATTTTGTTCTCAGTAGCCGAGGAGTAAGCAAAATAATAAGCCGCTCGTCAGCACAACCACATGGACATAATTGCAAGTTAATAAAAATAAGCAATTTGCTATGAGCCAAATCGAGACTATCATCACTTCTTGGACATTAAACAAGAATATACTATTAATTAGTTTACTAAAATAATGTAAACCAAACCAAAAACATAGTTATTACTGTGAAGTTCACGTTGTAACAATGGCCTAACAGATGTTGTTTGTTTCAACTCTACTTAAAATTTTATTTTGTATCAGATTTCATCATCTCAACACACTGAATAAATAAAATCGAAATGTGAAATTGGAGCTTGCCTTTTAATAAACATGTCTACTCTATTCCTTTAACTATCTATAGAAGTGGTCCAGCGGTAGTCTGGGTAACACTGGATCATCAGATGTTGGACTCGATACCCGATTAGAAAGTACGCTTATGTTAGCTCACACACTTGTATAGACTTATAAAACTCTTTAGTAATAAAACACTGCAAAAGGATTTATTATTTAATAAATACTAATTAAAAGATGAATGGACCTGACGTGGTTCTATTTTCATTTGGATAATATTTATCATGTTCTGTTGTATTTCGGTCAGGCTATCTTTTAATATTTTGTCACTTTGCCTTCGTACTAATGAACATCCACACAGAAGGCACACATTTCTATGGCCTTGTGGACACGATCCAGCTTGTTCACCTTCATTAGCATCTTGCTGCAAACTCTGATTTACTCAATCCATAGCGAGTTCCCAACATGCTTCACAAACATAATCATCATCAGTAATCTAAAAATTAAGAAAAGCAGTTATTACTACAGGCAAAGAAAATGCATCACACTACATCTAGATAGACTAATGTTACCAAATTTTGTAATATTTTAAACTGCTTCGAAAATTCACTGAAACTTACTAACGCTAAATTGGTAAGTAAGTATAATAATGTTTAAAAACTTACGATTTTTGGATAAACCCAGTTGCAGAGCAAAGCACAAACTCTTGTGTTCTGATCTATGATGCGATATCGCCGGAGAGTAACGACGAAAATGTTACAATTCACGCACAATATGCGTGTAGGCCTGCTACTTCGCATCATAACAAAATCTTAAGGCACAATCGAAGTCCGTGTAGAAAAAGCTATAGGTCCAGATCTTTTGAGCGCAGATAGTCCGTAAGAAAGCACAAGTCGTCGTATGGGGCAGCTAATCAAGTCCAGGGGGTAAGCAAGAATCAAAAATAAAGATAATTCATCAAAAAACTGCGAAAACAACAAGAACACTACCAAACAAGCTTTTCGGAAAGAAAAGAACGTTGACAATGTCACAGACTATAGTTGGTGCCACGAGAAGATAGACTTTTTGCAAACACACATTCAGGGTTTCACAACCTTTGTTTCTAACAGTTGTTTTTGAGATTTTATGCCTTAGTGAACTTTATGCTTTTTGCACAGTTTTTTTTTTGTTTCAATGCTCAATTATGCTACTAAGTATAATTGAGCATTGAAACAATAAGTAAGTACTCGAATTTATTTTAACTAAGTATTCGAATTTATATTTTATTGTCTATGACTTCTTGTAAATTAATATTTTTTTCAAATTTTACAAAAATAAACATATTTTATTTTGTGTTTGAGTATTTGAATTTCCCGGAAGTATTTTCATGAATTTGCCGATTTTTTTTAGTTTTCACCCGTAAGTAATTCTGTAAATGCAAGACAACAAAAGAGAGCCATATTTTTGGCCATATTTTTCGGCCATTCATGGCTGCATTATTAGCAATTAATTGCTCAGCCATCACAAAAATATATTTTGCAATCAATGGCTGGGCAATTTGTTGAAATATGTCTGATACAGTATGGCCGGTTTTGTAGACTCCTAAACGGGATACACAATCGGGCAACAATAGCCGACGAATTTACACTTTTCGCAGCGACTTATATAATTTTAACACAAAAATCAAAAAAGAAAAAGAATAGATTGTAGTATCGACCTTACTTAAATAGGCGTGAAATGTTAGATAATTTAAGTCAAGAAATAAACCTTGATAAAAAATTATTTAAAAACTTTACTAGAATGTCAAAGGGTGACTTCGAGTTACCTACTCCTTAATAAAATTGGACCGAAAATATAACCAAATGAATATAGCCATAATCACGACGTCATTCGCAGCAAACTTCATGTCGCGTAGAAAAGGATATACTATGTCATAACTATAGAGTGGGACTGAAACAATAATAGAAACTAGTCGGGCAATATTGCAGAATATCGACAGCTCAGCGATCGTCCGGCCACCCCTCGAAACAATGTTGGCCGCATGTGGCTACACCAAAAATGTTTGGCTATATGACCAGGATATTACAGCAATATTGCATAGTCTGGCCGGGATAGCTAGCAATGTTGCCAGCCACTGAGTTGCAGCCACATATTGCAGAAAAATGTTGCCCGTTTAGAAGCACCTATAGAGTACAAACATGGTAATCGATCGTATAGTCAATAGCTAAGCTATCGTAAATATAAAAAAATACCACTAATGAATAATATTACAGACCACTAGCTAGTACATTACATTAAAATGAACACAATGAACTTAAACAAAATCGTTATATAATAGTTTGCCATCTGCAATTCTGCACCCGCTTTTCCAAGATGCCGACCGTAGGACGAGCATTGCGATACCAAAAATATTCTTAACATCCAAAAAATATGTTTTACCCTTTGATAAATGCCTAAGAATGAAAAAAATTAATGGATTAACGCAAAATGTTGACATTTCAGGCGTCTGACATATTCCAGTACCACAAAACACTGTTGGTAGCGCATATATCGACAAAAACCCGATCAATTGATATATTACTTTGCAATGACACATATTTGTGTACCGTTGCGCTCATTGGATTTGACATTATTTGTTTTTGACAGATCTGTCGCTAAGTTACTTAGTAGAAATTCTTTGTTTCAAAAAGTCTATATTCTCGTGGCACGGTCTATAGGGATCATAGACAAGGGCAAGGAGTAAGGATACCACAAGGATACTGACAATGTAACATTTCACTTAGTGTTGTCATTAATTATCTTTCAATTGCCTACTGATACCTCTAATTAAATGATATCTCAGATCAAGTAAAAAAATATATTTATTTATATCATAATTAAAATCTTCTTTTTTTATATAATTTATATAATATAATATACATAAAATATTTTTTAACATTATCGTGAATTGTTTCTAGATGTAGGTTAAAAAGATTACTTACCTATTTTCTATTCCACAAATACGATTGTTTTGTAAATGGTAACTCTGAAAATGACATTAAACAAGCACCGGAAATGAATGTATTCAATAAATAGTTTATCAATTTAGATAATTTAACGTCCGCTTTTATAGTTGAAACTAAAAACGTACAAAATACGAAATAATTATATTAATAAGTTTTTCATAAGTTACGTTTATAGACGCTTCTAACACTTCACAGGTATAATCCTGCCATTGTTCTTTGCACACGTACGTGTATGTTTGCACCAACTGTGTAAACAATAAAAACATGACTTAACATTGATTGTGATCTTATCTTGTGCTAGAATCGAATCCCTCTATTTGGTATAGTTATTCACGGACAATTTGATGTGACTTTACCTAAACTAAATACTCGCTGTATAAGTATATAATAATATGTATTGCATCTTGTTTTTGCTATCATCGATGGCAGACATGACAACAGTTTATCTGTTGGTGAGCTTTAATCATAGCTCACACGACTATGCCCTGTGCTATCCAAATTCAAGTAATGCTAAGAAAACACGTCTAAGCCACTCTCTACTTGGACTGTCGCGTCTTTATATCACGACCATTGCAGCGCTCATTGCGGGACTTAGCTTGCAGGTCGTAATAAGTCGGATAAGTTAAGCAACGCTTGCGCAGGTCTCCACTGTCGCGTGCAATTTACATCAGAGCGCTACCATGCTTCGGAGCTGAAAGCTGTCGGTCCCAGTGCTTGTCTGAGAAAAAGAATCTGAGGCTTTCGGGCGGTCAGAAAATTTCGATAACAGAGTCGGCCTCGATAAACGAATAAAAAAAGAAGCGCGAGGCGTCGGTCTTCACCCCACCCTGCTGCCTCACGGTGCTACCAGTAATGTTTTATGTTACCCCAGAAGCCTAGCCGCTTCGAAAGGCATCGTGCGATAGCATTGTGAGTCAATAGAATTTGAATTTCTACACCACGCTTAGCAGACAGATTGAGGTTACAGGATTTGATGTTGATTTGCCCGTTTCTTCTCAAATATACTATTTTCTTAGTGAAGGTATATTTCTAAATGTAACGACAACCCCAGATTGGAGTGACGTTGTGATACTTTGCGTTCTTATTCGGTTACTACTTGTTCACAAAGGGCAAAATTTTTTGTTCTTTTTGTCGTTATATTTTTATTTGCCAAATGTCACAGCGTAGCTTTGTTATCTTTATATGAATGAAATTTGTTTCGATTCATATTCCGTTTTAAGCCCGCGCTATCACGATATAATTATGTATTTGTTTGGTAGATGGTTTTGAATAGAATATACACATAGTATAAGTCAAACGATTATTTTGTGCAATGCTTGTAAAAACCAAACCGAAATTATGTTAATAACAGGAAATAGTGGCTCAAGTGATTGATAATAATCATCACTTTTGTTCATATTATTGATAGTAGGTACATATGAAAGCACTTATAGGACTTATTTTGAATAGTTCCAATTCTTTTGTCGAACAGGATTTGTTATAGGAGCCAAACAATCAGACGGATTGGCAGATTTTAAGCGATTTCCGCCGCCTGCCAGGGTCTTTGCCGTTCTTTGGGATAGGAAAAGAATAGGAAGACGAACAAGTAAGAGTCGGTCTCTCTGTATCATTCCCTTCCGTCATCATTAGATACTTGCCATTTATCACTGAGCTCACGAACAAGCCGTGAGTTTAGTACTACATTGGACTTTATACGCGCAGTAGTCCACTAAACGTCTTATACCTCGATTCGATCGGCATCCGCTGCATTGTTTGAGTCGCACCGAGTTCTTCAACAGTATGACCTTGAAGAATTCCAATAATTAGTGCGTCAAACGCCTATCGAATCAAGGGGTGCGTGAACGCTTAATCGTACTAAGCCCCACTTTATCGTTCTTTGTATTGTGAATTTTTACCAACATTTTCTTGCTTAATTATTGATGAACTTTCCGACTGCTGGGCACGAGTTTCATGTCACTACAAAACATATTAGGCCATATAGTAAGTACGTTGACCAAGTGCAGGCTGGCAAAATTCACTTATATTTTGGAAACATTACAGGGAATTTTCAGATATTTTCCTTCACTTCAGTTTTATCAATGACTATTTCATTGATACAACTGAAGTAAACTTTGTGTTTATAATTAAGTACTACTCACTAGGTGACTTTAATGACTGCCGTTGTTAGGTACTGTGTAATAAAGATAATGTAAAGATGTGATTATAATTGTGATAATATAATTTTAATAAAATTTGATAATTGCTATTATATTTAATTAGTAATTGTGCAATAGACCGTTTTTTTATATTAAAATGTTGAATATACCTACTAATAAGATAGATAGAAAACACAAGAACTTTTACCGTGGGCCTCGCATCAGTCGTCACCCGACCAGAATAGCCAGAAAGGCAGAGATCTAGACTTAAGGTTTTGCAAAGTATACGTAGGTATTATAAATAAAGTTACCGCCGCGGTCTGTCTGTATGGACGCAATAAGCTTGAGAAGTAGGGTACGGGTTCGGGTTTTTGTATGGTAAGGCTTAAGGGTTTTTGTATGGCTATGGTTTTGACCATCAGAAGTGTGACTCCTGAGTATACATATAAATTTCTTCAATTTCTGAAAAACTGATAGACACAACGTCCATGTGGTGACGGATTAAGAATACGGAATGTCACTACCTCATATTATCCCATGGGTGTCGTAACTCGTAAGAGCCGACAGAGGGAGCATATTATGCAGAGAACAGCGCTGTAAGAGAAGGAAAACTTGATACAAACCCTATACCAACCCGTTTAGCCAGCGTGGTATAGTAGGCCAATTCCTCCTTTCATAGGAGAGGCCTAGTCCAGCAGTGGACTGTTAAAGGCTGATGATAGATAGACACACACAACAGCCTAATAACACAAACCAAAAAGTGCTTTAAGAAGGTATTCCTTCTTAGTGCTATTTTAGCTTTTTGTTCGAGATATTTCTTGAAATTGTAATTTCGGTATTTTTCGGCAATTGTAATTTCTTCTTCCTAGAAGATATACCTACTGTGTGAATGTTTAGGTACTTTAGGTTTCATATTTCTTATTGTGACTTAGAAAACACTATGAACAATATGTTTTTCACACTTACTTATATGTTTTCTTTTTTTAGAAAGGGTATACCTACGCGGGACATATATCTATTTTTTGTATCTATGTAGCAACAGGTTGCTAGAAGAACTCCTAAAATACCGGTAGACTATTACTTTATCGGAAGGTATTTGACTGAAGTTCTCGGAAATATCTATATTTTTGTTATCCATACCAATACTTTGTTTATTTTATTTTGTCCTTCTTTTACCTTGCTACGGACGGAAGTTATGGTATTATTTTTGTGTGTGGTGGTTTTCTTCATCCAGGCTAGATGACTGCAGGTAGTCAGTCGAGTTCAAATGGTCAGGATTGTACAGAAATTAGCTTGCAAGCTTTTTATAACTCGCTAGTTCCTCTGCTATCCATGCAATTTTCATCAGATGTGGTCGTATGCGCGTGGTGTATGAGTGCGTGTGAACGTTTGTGTATATGTGTTTACGTGTCCGATTGCAAGCGTACGTCAGCGAATACATCTCTGTGAGCGAGTATGTGTGTGTTAATAACGCATTTCTTTTGACACGATCATCATCATCTTCTTGCCCTGAGGGCTAATCGTGCTATTTTCAAACGTTCAAACGTTGACAACGTAACGTATTTGGTGAACGTTTGGTTTTAGTTTGGCTGATGTCAAACATGGTATCGTGCTAATTGTATTGAGCGTTCGAACCGTAGACGAAACCCTTACGTTGGGCTTACGTCAAACGTTTAGTGCTTGACACCGGTTTTTGAAAATAGTAAGTACTATTCTTATACTAAAGAGGCTGTAGCAACATCGCGCCACGTGCAAGCACTATTTTAAAAAGACAATTAATGTCATTATATGAATGTCATTGAATGTCAATAAATATTAAAATATAAAATCATGAAATAATTTTATTACATTTATACGGTAAGTACCGAAATATTGTTTACTGTAATAAGTGATTTATGCAAAAAATAATTAATGATCACACTTGTCATGTTAAAGTGGTTTTTATTTCACTAGAGTAACGAAGGTGAATTCAAATGATGATGCACCACAACATTACAGCAATTGCAGCTTCTTCTGCTATTTGTCGAGCCCAATACGAATTTTATATGATCGTTACAATAAACAACACCTATTTTGCAGATTCGGGATAATATATAGAGCAGAGAAAGATGCTAAACAAACCCTGAATTGTCAGCGTTTGGCATAATAGTCATCCTTTCTATAAAAGAAGAGATAGACGAAAAGCTGGAGAATTTGAATTTGGCTGACTTTCTAACTTTTCAGGTACGCATTTCAATTATCATTACGTAAGATCCTACAGTATTTACTCTCTTTCTGAACTTGTCTCATAATATGCATAAATACCCAACAAAATAATGTAAGTATATTATACTCAAACACAAGATATAGCGCACGTATGAGAACAATATTAATCTTAAGTTAAATGTCAGCGGGTTTAGTTATTTTGATAGGACTTATATTTGAGTAAATAATTACTGAATAATTTATGTTTTAATTTTGTTCTCAGTAGCCGAGGAGTAAGCAAAATAATAAGCCGCTCGTCAGCACAACCACATGGACATAATTGCAAGTTAATAAAAATAAGCAATTTGCTATGAGCCAAATCGAGACTATCATCACTTCTTGGACATTAAACAAGAATATACTATTAATTAGTTTACTAAAATAATGTAAACCAAACCAAAAACATAGTTATTACTGTGAAGTTCACGTTGTAACAATGGCCTAACAGATGTTGTTTGTTTCAACTCTACTTAAAATTTTATTTTGTATCAGATTTCATCATCTCAACACACTGAATAAATAAAATCGAAATGTGAAATTGGAGCTTGCCTTTTAATAAACATGTCTACTCTATTCCTTTAACTATCTATAGAAGTGGTCCAGCGGTAGTCTGGGTAACACTGGATCATCAGATGTTGGACTCGATACCCGATTAGAAAGTACGCTTATGTTAGCTCACACACTTGTATCACATCCTGCTGAGTCAGTGGTTAGTCTCCCTTGTAGATCGGCTTATTTGTCTAGTGGTACCTAAGCCAGTCATGGTTAGGTACCACTAGACCAATAAGACGAAAGTCATAGGTTCGATTACCACCCAGGAGAACTCTTTGTGCGATGAGCAAATTAGCATAACTATAATACTCGTATGTGTATAAAAGCAATATTTATATATATTGATCAATTGTCTGACTACCATGCCACTAGGTTGTGCCTAGTTTGGGACCACACCGCCAGGTGTCTCAGAGAATTAATTTATTCTTATGTTTCTCTTCTTCACGGATATTTTCTTACAATTCACTTAGAAATTCACCCGGTCTAAATGGTCACTAAGGACGAAAGGCGGCACCTACCCTAACCACTCTCATACTAGTATGGGCAGATGGTACTTGATGGGCGACCTTATTAGATAGATATTCTCTTAACAGGCTCCAAGGCCTATAACTTTTACTATATATGCAAAGTGGGCAACAGTCATGTTTTGTCATGGCGGGTCTCGTGGCAACAAAGACCCGGGGCAGGTTTTTCCGTGATTATGCCTTTGAAAATTACACCCAGCGAATAGCTCCTTCGCTGATCGGCCAAAGCAAGCCAAATTTAAGAGCCCTGAACCAGCTAGTCAAAATAGGCTGGCCGGAGTCAAGGCCATGTCTAGGCTCTGACCGATTCGTTGAACTATTCGGCACCCTTTTTCTTACGTCGGGAAACTCTTTTGCGAGTGCCTCTCCGCGGGGCGGGCAGAGAGGGTATGTCGGACTCCCCGGGATAGAACCCGGGTTTACCGACTAAAACCTCCACGATAGCCGCCTCAGCGCTCAAAAGAATGGGACACAGGGAACGTGGGTGTACTGCTCCTGGGTCCCGTTACGCTTGTCTCGTAGTGTCTCTGAAAGGGTTAGGTTGGTAGTGCCCTTCCTTCGCTACCTCGTACTGTGCGAGTACAGTGGTCCCTCGACTATCCGAGACCGCTGTATTCTCGGGGTCGTTCGTGGTCGGGCAGTCAGATTGCCATCTCTGATTGCCCACGGCCGCAAGGAAGAGTCAGGCTAGCGGCCATTGCCACCGCCACGACGCGCGACGCCGCCTGCGTCTGCGAGCGGGATCGGCTCTCTCGCGATCCCGCCCGGCGGTCTCCTTCTGGAGCATGACCGCTTCACAGAAGGAGACCACATCAGCGTCCCACCGGACGTCTTCCGTCAACATGGCCTGAACGACGACCGGTGGAGAAAGAACTATTCGGCACCCACAGATTACATGAAATTTACAATTTAGTGTCAGCACCGCATTGCGCTTCCCACGCACGCACATTCAACTCGCTGCCACCCAGCCCTAATCTAAGAACTTAGGTCTGTTACCCGAGGTAGTGGGTTGGGTTCCTAACATGACAAATCTTTGTATGATGAGCTACGCTTTTCTGTGTCTTTTTAAATGAAATAATTACAATACCTATCCAGGTACTTAGGAAAAATAATTATAAATGAACGTTTATCAGTCGCCTACTTGCTGTATACAGGCGTCTGAGCGCGCACTGACCGAGTAGGCAGTCTTTTGGCTTAAGCCACCCAAAAAACCTATAACTGTGGCAGTATTATGTGTATGCCTATACATACCTACGTTTCATCCCATAATATTGTTTCAGCCTTTCAAAAGCGAATGTCTAGGAAGCTATCGCGTCGAGATGTAGCCTATTTGATGAGATGCCTTCCTAGACATTGTCATAAATATAGGGCCAAGCAAGGTTGACGCCAATCTTACAATAATGAATTCTACCGCAACAATAAGCTAAACCAAAGAGATATCTATAAAAATTGCCTTATGGAAGAATGTTGTTCACTCATTTAAGTTGCAATCAAACGTATTATAAGCATAGGTATGCCACTGAATTGATAAATAATACAAAATTATCGTAATAATTTTCTCAAATTTAAAATATTATATCATTCCAAAGTTCGTCGGTAGGAACTTTTGGTTTGACAACGTATGAGACGTCCGCGAACGTAACGGTTTTGGTTTAAAACGTTGTCAAATAATAGCGCGATACCATGCAACAACGAGAGTTCGCTCGCACGCTGTCACCTAGCTGTCACTGAACGTATCTGCCCTACAAAAACCAAATCGTTTACGTTCAAATAATTAGCACGATACGAAATGTGCATAACGTGACGTTTTCGGTTGAAGTTTGGTTTTGGTAAATACGTTGACGTTTAGCACGATTGCCCCCCAGGTCCCAATTTATTTGGGGACGGCGTAATACGTCCGTCGCGTCCATGCTTTTCTGTCACCGGTCATCTGAACATTTACCCCTTTTTCTCTTTCAATCAATACTCACACAGTCCATCCATCTTTTCCTTGGCCTCCCTCTCCCTTTCCATCCCTCTACCTTCATATTCATCACTTGCTTACCTATATATAATTTCTTCGCATAATATGTCCATACCAAGCCAACCGACTTCCTTTCACTTTCTCGTCTATAGGCGCCACTTTCAGACTTCCTCTCACGTATCCATTCCTAATCTTATCCATTCTCGTAACTCCACACATCCATCGCAACATTCTCATCTCTGCCACATGTAATAGGTTTTCATCCATCTTCTTAGTAGCCCAACAGTCAGCTCCATACAATACGACAGACCGCCTTATACATATATGCGTCCCTTGAATTTCAAAGGAATTTTAGGATCGCTTATTATGCACGAGACCTGTCGCCATTTCATCCATCCTGAGTTGATCCTTTGCCGAACATCTCGATCAATTTCGCCGTCGCGTTGCAGGAGTGAACCGAGGTAGCGAAAGTCGGAGCACACTGGTAGGGGTATACCGCCGAGTGTAACCGGTATTGGACTAGAGAGATCCGCCAAAGTCACAGAACATGTGTTCAGTTTTGGTTTTTGACACGATGTATTACAATTAAAAACGTAAAAGTATTTGTACAAAAAAAGAACCACTGAATCGATTTACATTCGCTTTACAGTCCATTGCCGTTTTTCGGCAACAAAGGCGACATCTGTAAGCACAATAGGAATAACGTAATGGACTGAACATCTACCGTTCTTATTTTTCCGGTTGCGCAAAACCTATGACCCAATTTTATAAGCAGCTGTGTGTTTCTTTGCGTAAGGCGCCACGCTCGCCTAAACACCCGAAAGAAAATTTGACCGGGAAACACGAGCCCATTTCATATTAAATTAACGGTTAAATGTCCATGACCACTTAAAAACTTTTCTAATTTGCTTTCGGAAATCATTTCAGCAAATAAGGCGGTGGAGGCGTAAATGCTCACTGTTGCGTATGTAAAACAAAACTTTAAATAATAATAATCAATTGCGGTTTTTGAACAAATTTTTACAGAGTTTTTCTTGTTTCATATGATTTTATTATTCTTGCTTTGCTAGTGTGTACTTTCAAATCTTATAAGTCGGATTATAACGCCTTCATTATAATATTATCATCATACGGAGTTGAAATTGTTTCTATTTGCTTAGTTGGATTTTACACCAGTAGTCCATTGAACTGTTACATTTTGTTGGGCTAAGCATGCATTTGTCGGTGGATGCAATTTTATTTTGTAAATGTCAGGAGGGGGTCAGTGTAAAGCTAATTCCAAGTTTGTGGGGTCGCAGCCCTTGTCCTGTGGCCGCCATCTTGAAAAGAGTGGTACAAATAGGTTTTCTAATTCATCTGGCAAACTATTGGCCGAACAGAAAAAAATTAAGACACGTTTAGTTACAGATTAAATTCTCTATAACTTTGATCCCGTAGCATTTAGTCGTAAAATCAAAAATAAGAAAGTTACAAGTTTTCAATGTGTTGTAATTTTTTCGCCGTCATTTACAAAATATACATTCAATTTGTCTCTATTCCCTCCAAAAAAAGACCCAGTCCGCAGCATGAGACTCCGCAGCCACCAAGACTACCATAAGGCCCAATTCACACGCATTACATCGACCCTGAAAACATACGTTGGCAAAATATGGACAAAACTCTAAAATTAAAGCACTCCATGGGCTTCTGAACTCGATATTATGCCCATGCAAAGGAAACTGCAATGTTATGCAACGCCTCAATATTTTAGGGAGTGATGCAGCAAAGTAATTGGAAAAAAGTTAGAAAATTTTTAAATTAATAATTTACCGACAAAATGTGCTTTTTTATATTTCTTCATCAACAATTGAATATCGACGCTTTTTAAGATACTAAGCAGAAGCATTGCTAGTTAAAAAAAACTAAGAAAACAGTAATAATGAAGTAACACTATATTTACCAAAATACAATAATAATAAAGATAAACTTTTTTGTTTTTGGTTTTACGACAAAAGGTATCAAAACTAATGTTGTAAGTAAAGAATTTAATTTGCAACAGAAGATGGTTGAACTCATCCTCTGTGTGATTAATAGTTTACCACATAAATAAGAAAACCCACCCGCACCACCACGTTTTTCCAAGATGGCGGCAACGAGACAAGACGTACAACCCCAAAAATTTGGATTAAGCTTTACGATTAGGATTAGCCGTCCCTAGATATTTCTTTTTATAGACTGTTGCCTGTATCCCCGAAGGGGTAGGCAGAGGCTAAATATTACACCCACATTTCGCCATGAATTATTTTTATCGTCCCACCTAATAGGGGGCGAGCCTATTGCCGTTACCGGGCACATCACCAGACTCCGTGCTGCTACTGAGAATTCGAAAAACCCAGTAACACTTTTGCCTGACACGGGAATCGAACTCGGGACCTCCGATCAGCAGTCGCATACGCTATCCACTGGACCTGGACTGCGTTCTCTGACAAATAATAATAATAATGTTTATTTATTTTAGGTAATAAACCCCATACAGACAGAACCTTATAGACTAACCTACATACTATTACAATAAAATTTCTAATAAATAATAATATAATGTCACAGGTGTTGTTTACATCGGCTTGTTTCGCTGTTGTTGCGTCATCATGTCAGCCTAGAGACGTCCACTGCTCCACATAGGACATAGGCCTCCCCAAGGTTCTCCACACAGACCGATTTTGGGCCGCCCGCATCCAACCGCTTCCCGCGATCTTAACCGTATCGCCGGTACACCTTGCGGGAGGCCTACCCCTGCTGCGTCGTCCGGTACGTTGTCGCCACTCCAGAACCCGCCTGCCCCAACGGCCATCGGTTCTTCGCGCTATGTGCACCGCCCATTGCCACTTCAGCCTGATTATTCGGTGAGCTATGTCGGTGACTTTGGTTCTCCTGCGGATCACCTCATTTCTGATTCGATCTCGCAGGGAAACTCCGAGCATAGCTCTCTCCATCGCCCTCTGAGTGACCCTGAGTTTTCGGATGAGGCCCATAGTTAGCGACCATGTCTCAGCACCGTAGATCATCACTGGCAACACACACTGGTCAAAGACTTTCGTCTTGATACACTGCGGGATATCGGACGTGAAGATATGCCGTAACTTCCCGAACGCTGCCCAACCGAGTTGGATTCGACAAAGGACCTCTGTCTCGAAGTTGGACCTACCCAATTGGATCATTTGTCCCAGGTAGACGTACTTGTCGAAAACTTCGAGTGTAGAGTTCCCAACCTGGATAGGAGTAGGTACGACATGGACGTTAGACATGATTTTCGTCTTGTCCATGTTCATCTTAAGACCTACTTGTTGCGAGACTCTACAGAGGCCATCGAGCATTGTGCTGAGGTCTTCCATGGTCTCAGCCATGACTACAATATCATCAGCAAATCGAAGTTGAGTGATGTACTCGCCGTTGATGATGCCGTGTTGTTGCGTAATCTCCCATAAAACGCCGCCGATAGATAACACCTTTCGGTCAAAACTCTTCCTTGAAGAACGTCTGGAGATGGCACCCGCATTACGTACTACTTAAAGTTCGTGTTATCATAGTAAAAACAGAATAGTAGGTTAGCTAAGGCCGCTCGGCGAGTTAATTGCCTACTCTTGCGTTGACGCACGGGTTGTCACTTGTTTACACCGCGGCGCCGGCTTTGTCGGCGCTCGCGCTTTTTCGCCGCTTTTTTAAGTGATCGCACTGAATACTTCACAATTTAAGCTTGGATTTTTTTTTCAAATACCTACTGACTACCTAAGCGTTATATAACTATCTAAATGCCTTTTTTAATGAGAAAAAGTAACAAGTTAAGTTTACTGTCGTTTAACACATTGTATATTATTAATAACGTTTATTACAAAACTGAATGTATATAAACAATTCAAGCGGGCGAGCAGTGTAGTACCTACATGAATGCGCTCTATCAGACGCGCGGCGCATCCCGTACTGAATCCGCGCCGAGCTTGCCGCGCTCGTGAGATTGTGTGCGTGAAAAGTGCGTGCGTACACGGCGCCGGCGACTCACGCATACATTCAAACCAGCGCGGCGGCGCGGCGGCCGATTAGTATGAAGCTATCCTACTATTCTGTTTTTACTATGGTGTTATGGAGCGACTCCAATCTCTTGACTCTCAAAGTCCAATTGGTCTTCAAGTGCAAATAATCCACAACCTCCTCGTGCTTTGTGGAGCGATGCAACCGGGACACGTACAACTGTGTGGTTGGTATTGCAGGACGTACTAGCAAGTTAGGTCCTGCTAGTCCGGTACCACAAAGGTTACGGCAAGATGTCTTCTTCTTTTTCTCCACCTTGATGAAGCCGTCCCTGTCGCACGTTGTATAATTTGGGACTGCTCGTTCCGCGTCCTTGTAACACGCACACGCACATTTTTATAATGCCGATTTGCCGGCGTTTTGCTTACAGCGGTAACAGCTGCATAGTCGCGCTTAGGGCTTGACGCACCTAAATGCGACAAAACCTTGACCGGTGTCGGCGACCCATCCACAGCACACATCACACCGCTTGCATTACTGACGGCGATAGGTGACGCAAGTAAATTCGTTGACTCGAAACTGCAGACAGATGCATTTTGAGCCCCGCGTCCTGTGTTGACGTTTGACGCATGCGGTGACCTACTTGCAGACATGGTGTTTCGTGATAACACTACCTGTCTAGAGTTGCCGTAGGTAGGCAGGCAATTGTTCAAAGTGCGCAGTGGAAGTTGTAATACATCTACCTGACGACGACAAGACAAGGATCTAGACACAATGCACTGCGTTGCACAGTGAATTACAACTATCAATATTAATTTACTTACCAAATCTTCACTGATGCTCCTGATGATGTTCTTGAGTGGACCTATAAGATTAACTCATAATTTTGGCTAAAATAACAAGCAAATCGTTATAAATACCACTACTCGAGGTCCAGATCAGTTTTTCTTCAACGAAGTCGTCGGGCCCCAACCACGTGCACGTTGACGGATTCACGCAGTTTTACAATGTTCAATATGTTACAAATGTTCAATAGTTCACAAGTTTGACTTTTATCACAGTGTACCGGTGCCGGCACCGGTACACTGAAAATCCGAGTGAATGCCGCTTCTTTGATCTATAACCGGTTATAGATCAAAGAAGCGGCATTCACTCGGATTTTTAGTTTTACAACCAAATAAAAGATCAAAAACGCGCTCACAAAACGGAATCTTCTTTTCGAACAGAAAGCTAGGTTTTTTTCGCTGACCGCGGGAAACGACAATGAACGAATGGATTGACAGTTCATAGTGTGACCATAGTCAAAATTTACAATAGACTAAACTAAACGTTACTAAATCGATATAATCGACTTGACCTATCACAAATAATATTTCTATTTCAAACATCCACCCGCCCCGGACCGGCCTACCGGTCCGCTAATCAGTTGGTAGACGTGACAACGTTGCAACCGCTCTCCTCAGAATCGAACCGTCCACCAAGACCTCAGCAAATCAGGGAACTCCATCAGCCCCAGTTACCAAACGAAGAATGCGCCCCCTGCGCCATCTGAGTGGCGGAAAGTTAGCCTCCTTGATCAAAACGAGGTCACCAATCTTGGGTGGATCGGTCTTGTCCGTCCACTTAACGCGTTGCTGGAGTACCTATGTGCAAATATTCCAAATTCCAGCGTTTCCAAAAGCTCTGAGTAATCTGGCGTACCAATTCAAAACGCGAGAGACGACCAGGTCTCGTATCAATATAGGGGTACTCAGGCAAGGCGACAAGTGGGCGACCAATCAAAAAATGGCCCGGGGTGAGGGCCTCCAAATCATTTGTATCTGAGGAGATCGGGCACAATGGCCTAGAGTTCAAAACGGCCTCAATCTTACAAAACACAGTTGCGAGTTCCTCAAATGTAAGGACAGATTCACCGATTGTCCTGCGCAAGTGTGTTTTGGCCGATTTTACAGCGGCCTCAAAAATACCACCCCAGTGTGGACAATTTGGTGAGGAAAACAACCTATTTATCCCACGTCGGGCAAGCCTATTGCCTATATAGCCTTGTTGGTTTCAAGGCAATTAACAACGTCATTCAAATAATTATTGGTGCCCTTGAAGTTAGTGCCGCAATCAGAACGGATCAAGGAAGGCAGCCCTCTGCGGGATACAAATCTGTCAAATGTGGCTACAAACGCCTCGGTCGTTCGTAAGCGAGGAGACCAGTTCTAAGTGAACGGCCTTTGTGGAGAGGCAAACAAAAACGCACAAGTAGGCCTTAACAGTCTTGCTGTTTCGAAGTGTCGACCTTTTCACCAAAAAGGGACCAGCGAAGTCCGTGCCAACACCGTCAGACGTCCTGCTCTCTGTAACGTGATCTGCCGGTAAGTCTACCATCAAGGGTTGCATTGTAGAAGCCTTGAGCTTATAACAAGGGATGCAGCGAAAGACTACACTCCGAATAATTCTTCGGGCCGACATAATCCAAAACTCGCGTTGCAAAATGGCCAAGAGCGCATTACAACCAGCATGCGAATTTTTAAGGTGACGGTCAGTTACCAACAAGCGTACCAAATGACCGTCATATCTGAATGAGCTATTTTCTTGTTTCATCCTTTTTAGATCCCTTTTTTACGTAGTCGGGTTATTGTTTTAAAACTTTTATTTTATTTAATCCTTTTCTGTATACCGATGGACAGGTAACCTAATGGGCAATATTTACATTGCCACATTCAAAGGAAGAAAGAAAGAAAAATATGTAACTCAAAGCGTATAAACCGCGTGAATTGTAAGTACAACCGCATTTTAAGCTTATATCTTGACTCAAACAGTATAATATACGTACATATGGGTAGTTCTACAAACTAAGGAAAAATCTGAAGCTGATTTCGGCTCGACATTTTTTATACATTCTGGTGGTGGAATTCAGTCTAATAACAAGTGTACAATATATTTTAGCTTATCCTAAACGGAACAGTCAAAATATTTAATTATTTTTTTATTTATGGCCATTTAAAGATAATCAAGCAACAGGAAACTGAGAAGGTCACCAGGAAACTGAGAAGAACAACAAAAATCTATCGAGACCTATAATTTATTTCACAATTTTTTTTAATTAGCTTCTTTAACTTTAATTTTAAATAATCAAAACTATGTATTTAATATTAATAATAGTTTTATGCTTGGCTTAGATACTAATTAATATATACCTACAACAGTCTTGAACAGGACTTGTACTTTTTGTTTAGTTGCTTTAATTCTTACAAATTCTTTTTTGCCTGCACACAGACTACTGTACCTGTCGTCTTCTAAAATATTTGGTCCATCTTTTTCAAGCATCTTTTTTGTTTAATTGCAGCCTTTTATTTTGCTTTTCTTGTCTCTGCATATTTTATAACCCTGTTTTTTAACTTCCAAGCCTTATTTGCATTCACAATCTGGCCCAAAAGTAATTTGTGTGCTACTTTCTTGTCTTGGTGAGTTTTCAGACATACATATATACGACATATTACCTGATATTTGCTTCTCTATCACATCACCAAAAAGCCTTTTTGACGACGTACAACCGTACAACCGCCGTTTACAGGTAGTAGAGCCTTGCTGATTTCAGCATGAATGGGCCGGCTCGACCGGGGAAGTACTACCCTCGTACCCTCTCACAGAAAATCGACGTAAAGTAACAGTACTTAAACTGTTGCGTTTCGTTCGGTGAGTGATTTATAATTGTTTATGTACATTATAAGTTACCT
Source organism: Euclidia mi (assembly GCA_944739405.2). Classification (NCBI taxonomy): domain Eukaryota; kingdom Metazoa; phylum Arthropoda; class Insecta; order Lepidoptera; family Erebidae; genus Euclidia; species Euclidia mi. Next base: position 62,876,021 of record OX123190.2, read on the forward strand.
GCCATGTTTGTTTAATGCAGTTAAGTGTTGCTGGCACTCACATTAGGTATGCAATAGACGCGAATACAGCTTCAGCTTGAGCAAATAAAAAAATACAGAAATCTGTATTTATACTTTTCTGGATTTATAACTGAATGAGCTATTTTCTTGTTTCGTTCTTTATAGACTCCTTTTTTACGTAGTCGGGATATAGTTTTAAAACTTTTATTTTATAAGTAAAATAATTACTTGTGCTAGGAGGCCCTGCTCTTCACAACTATAACAATAAGATCGAAAGTGTTTACCTTCATAATCGTGATTCAATCAAATATCATTAAATTAAAATTAATATTAAATTAAATTAAAATGAAATACAAATAAAATTATTTCTTTGCGTTCATATCTTTCTTTCGTATCTTTTGACGTGACAACGTCTTATAAATTGGTTTGCCGGGTGACACTTCAAGAAACTGCGTTACGCTCCGCTCACGTTATGCGCTCACAATGAGAGCGAGTGAGAGGCACGCGTCCCGCCTAAGAGCGAGAGAGACAGACATAAAAAGTGAAAGGCACGCGTCTTTCATCCTTCTTCCTACTATACGAATGAATATTCACATTAAAATTATTTTACCACTCAAAGTCGTTGTCACGTAAAACTTTCGCCCGTATACCGACTTTACAGGCAACCAATTTTTAAATAAAAATATAAATAAAATAAATAAATAAATAAATGTGTATGTGGTAGAATATTATATTATAATCGAAAACGCAGCAAACATATTGAAGTTGCTTAAAAAATGATAACATTTATCATCCTCCTAGTGTTATCCCAGTTTCAACCCGGGGTCCGCTTTCTAGTCTAACCGGATTTGGTTGAATATTAGGTTTTGCCACGGAGCGACCGCCTGTCTTACTTCCGCAACCTGAAGGGATAGTGATATTCCATGGTTTAGACTAGTGTCAATTTATTTTAGAGGTATAACGACTGCCAAGGATCTTCATGACAGCCGGGACCGACGGCTTACGTGCTCTCCGAGGCACGGGACAAGCGATAATTAATAATTCAATACGCACATCACTCCGAAAAGTCAGTGGTGCGCGCCGTGGATTCGAACCCGATACCCTCTGCATGGCAGTCCGTTGGTATCTCCACTATGCTATAGCTGCCTTAAAAATGATAACATTATCAGCACATAATATTGGTTATTTGATTACTTAATTAGACAAAGAGAGCACGACGAATAATCTCGTTGACGTGATTGGCCGATAACATGTTAATGTACTATGACATTGCATTATGTAATGTGTGACATGCGATATGTACTGCATGACATGATGGATACGCGTATACAAGTGGTGATTGTCAAGCATGATAGACAGATGATAAGCGATGTTTACTGTATTTATACTTTCACTAATGTACTTATCTGAGGCTATAAGTTTCAAGTGAGTTGTGTGTTAAAAAGATCTTAGGAGATGAATGCAAATGATTAAGATTATCAGAGCTCTCTGGAAACTATCGGCGAATCTAGTAGCGTCTGCTTTCTTCCAAGACAAAGCAAAAGCTTTTTTGTGTTTCCCAGGTAGAGCAAAAAAACCTTCCTGTACCAGGTTCAAGTACCCCAAGCCACACAGTCCGTGGTGAATATTTCTTGGGGAGTGTGTGAGGGCTAAGAGAGGATTCTTGGCAAGTCCCACCCTAAGAGGGTAAAATATTACCAAGCGGGTGGAGCTGTTAGCGTAGTCTAGTTGTTTATATTATTTGCACATACTCAGATTACCCACTCGGTCGCACTCAGTGCAGCAATCTATTTCCGACTAAGCTATTAATCATACATTATGTTATACACGGATTCGTAAACTATTTTCTGCAATATATTGGAATATTAATATCTGTTACATAAATAAGTCGATCGGAATTGATGAACCATAAATATCTACACCACATAAACAAATTGTTTTGATTTGCATGTTATCCTGTACAGACACAGGAACTGGACTCCAAAAATGTAAACAAATTAGGTCGTAGTAAAACATTGAAAATGGGGGTCAGTGGCGTATCATTAGAGAGGACTATAATATATCCAGCAGTGGACTATGGCAGGCTGATGATGATGATGATGATACATCAACATATTTACAGCCATTTGTGAACTCCACTGCTGGACATAAGCCTCACCTAATTTGCGTCCCAATAGCATTGTGAGGCAGTAGGAGGATTTGGCCCACTATGCCACTCGTGGACAGACGGGTTTGATGTCGGTTTTCCGCCTCTTCCGCAAGATACTTTTTTATTTTTATTTATGGACACACGCCTGTACCCCCGAAGGGGTAGGCAGAGGTGTAATATTACACCCACATTTCGCCATGAGTTTTTAGGTCCCACGTAATAGGGGGCGAACCTATTGCCGTTACCGGGCACATCACCAGACTCCGTGCTGCTACTGAGAATTCTTAAAAACCCAGTAACACTTTTGTCCGACTCGGAAATCAAACCCAAGACCTCCGATCAGCAGTCGCTTACGCTATCCATTGGACCACGGAAGCAGATACTTTTTAATTCGCGGATTTTCTTAACTCTGGATAATGGAATGGGGTAGAAACACTATGTGTAGGTACTTATTCAAGTTATTCCTTCACCAAACGGATATGTGGTAAACATTAGGAAGGACAAAGTAAGGATTTTGTTAGTAATTTTTTTTTACCATTACAACGTCTCCTTTCTATACTTTGTTATTTGTCTTGGCACTACATAAACAATGGTAATACTATAATAAATTAGTGATTCTGTTGTGTTATTGTGTACGGCCATACTAAATGTAGACTAGGTACGAGTATCTTATTCTCTTTGATAAAACTATAACTGTCCACGAAAGTAAGAGCCGCCGCAGTCGCCATCAAATAAGTATAAAAAATAGGTTGACAGTTCTTAAATACTTGTGTGTTAGTTAAAGTTAGAAATACCGACATGTTGATGATTAAGCGAATCTCCACATTTCTAATTCGATTTCGCAGAGAAACTTTGAGCATAGATCTCTTCATCGCTCTCTGAGTGGGCGTTAATTGACAATGTCATATTTCGGAAAGCCAGCATAATACGCACATACCTTTGATAAGATAACTGGCTGGCTGAATAAGCTTCTGGTAATTTATTGAACATTTTATAGCAATAAAAGCTGGCATCGTGCAATAGGTGAAAATCATATTATTAATATGCGCTCCCTGTCATTCGCGGTATACTTATGACATAAGTATAAGAATATAGTGCATCTTCCAAAGAAGATGTAGTGACAAGCATCGAGAAAGGTACGCTAAGGTGGTTTGGGCACGTGGAGAGGATGGATGACAAAAGACTGACCAAGCAGATAATATATAAGGCAAGTGTGGATGGGACAGGACGAAGGGGAAGACCTAGGCGGACGTTCTCTGACCAGATTGGAGACATCCTTAAAACAGGGCAGGTTAGAAGTACCCTGAACAGAAGAGCAAGCATGAGGAATCTGATGAGAGTGAATGAAGCAAGAGAGATATGTCAGGATCGTTGCAAATGGCGTTCCGTAGTCTCTGCCTACCCCTCCGGGAAACAGGCGTAAGTCTATGTATGTATGTATAAAAATATTTGCTCACTGATAGATAACATTATTATTTGAGTCCTTTGATATTTACGTCTTTTCTGATAGGTTCAAAAACACTTCATTGTTTACATATCCTCTCAATATACCTATTATAAATTATATAATATTTGTTTACTTGTGAAAACTTGTAAATGGCCCTCAGCTTCATAAAATTGTAAATTGTATGTCTTTGTTAGCAGTAAGTTTTCCGAAAAGATTAAAATAAAATAAAATTATATAAATGTATGCACCGATTTATATTGCATAACTAGACGTCGCCTATTTTGTCGAGTTATTTATCCGATTTGTCATTGTTCCGATTTGTCATCTATAAAAAACGTGTTCCAATTTGCCATCACACAAATTATTTTATTTTGCATTGTTCCAATTCGTCATCAGTATTTTATTTTGTTAAACGTACTGTCAACAAGAAAAGCTTTACCATATTGTAATATATATTTTTTATAATTTATATTGTTTAATATGTTGGTTATATTTTATCCGGATACTGCAAGACGCGGGTAAAATCGCGATTGTAACAAACAACGCACGACCAAAACCAAAATACCAGGATAGCATAAATCACAAGAGTATACCAATCAACTAGTGTCCACGCAACCACATGAGTATTTACTCATGTGACGCAACTGCTCACCATGTACTAGGACCGCATAACTTACAGGAGTATAGCAATGCGCTGTCGGGGTGTCCATGATTTTACGAATTATTTATTTACAAATTAATTTATAGGTAAATATTCACATATACCAATTTACGCCATATCGATGAATTGTATGATATTAACTAATCTTTTGCAAATCCCCTTGAATGATTAAAACCTTTACCTACATCAAATTCTTTCATTTAAAATTTCTTCTTATAGGTACTTTTATTTCTGACGGTACCCTGCAACGTGAATTTTTATGCCGATGACGAATCGGAACTCAAAATTTAAATATTAAATTATTTATTTTGCTCTTATGACGAATCGGGAATTGATGTATGGAGAAAATTGTTGATGACAAATTGGAACAATGACAAATTGGGAATAACTCATTTTGTCGATAAACTTTACCTACAAAGAATCGCGGTATATTCATAGCCTCACATTTATAAACATTAACTTCATTGTATTTATGAACAGTTTTTGATGTTATTATGGATGTTTATTTAATCGGAAATAATCCTACTTGATACTTACTAAAGAGTATACTTAGCGGAGTGTAAGTAATTGTAAGCTTAAGTCGGAGGTAACGGGGAAGAGAGTTCAAAAAGGTCTTCAAGTATTAAGTATTTACTTTGATTAAAAGGTTTATTATTGAACCATTGTTGGATGTTAGATGGTTTGGGTTGATCGCCTAGCTGCTTAGCACTGCGGTGTGTGTCGTGAGTTCGATCCCTAGATGGAACAACGCTTTTTATGCAGGTATGATTCACAAATTGTCATTTTAAGCCTGGGTGATCGTTGTGTCCACATACTATACAGATTTTTTGTAAAGTCGCCGTGACATAGGATTTATACTTAGTCCAAAAAATGTCCTTAAAAAAGTCAACTATTCTATTTATAGAAAGTTGAAAATTCGAAACCGGAAACAAGCAGCGTGACTAGTCGATCTATCTCCTTATTTTCCTCTTCCTTATTTTCAACACAGCTGCTTAAAGAATTATATTTTACCTACACGTAGTGTTCCTGGATTTTAAACTTTAGTAGCTTGCAACTAATATTAAAATCATCTTACTATTTGCAGCTGCTTAAGGGTCACATTAGACACAAAGGGGTCTCGAATTCTGATCTTTACTACCTTGTAACTAATCTCAATTTGTATTGTTGCAGCAAAACGAGCCAGAGCCACCGGACCACCACTACCCGGTGAAGCACGCGGGTCTACCTCTCCAGCTGGCGGTGTACCCGCTACCCCTAGAGAACTCAGACCACGAGCTCAACTTGAACGTCTCTTGGGTGCCCTCGCCAGGTATTCTTAGCCTTAGCTTACATACGAATATTACCATTCACGGTTCGACACAAAGAACGACACGTCAAGTTGTTGCGGTTTCAGACTAGCGTTTTATATGCGCGTATAAGCTCGTTTTTGAAAGCGCATGTAGGCGCGTATAGGCGCGCCTTTTGGCACACGCGCAACTCGTACGAGCGTTGACGCGCTTTTGAGCTCGTATAAGCGCGAGCCGTCAGAATCCATGATAACACTGACAAGATGTCACTATCGTTTCGAGCAGACACGCCGAGATATGCCCGTTTACGCGAGTCCGGTTTTTTTAAGCACGTAATGTAGCGCACGTGTAAGCGCGTATGCTGAAACGACCAGAAAAATACGCTAATCTGAAACCGCCCTTAGGTTGCCTACTGTACTAATGTTTATTAGCTATGATTGTCATTTTATAAATATACCAGTTAGTAATTTATGTTGTTAAAATTTCCAATTCACATACTGTTACATTAAATTGCTACGTTGCTAGGCTTTAGATTATCTATGCGCACATACTGGCATACGATTTTTTTTAAACTTTATTTATTAACCTTGTTTTACAAATCGTATAAAAGAACAAGTACTATAAATATAATGAAAAAGTGTCGTAGATACGGACATCTGTTACATTTTTTTTGTACGGTGTTTTAAAATGCGTGCCACTCGGTGCGAATGCGGTCTTGTATAGGGGGTTGGTATAGGGTTTGTATCAAGTTTCCTTCTCTTACAGTGCTGTTTTCTGCATAATATGCTCCCTCTGTCGGCTCTTACGATGATATGGGGTGGTGACATTCCGTATTCTTAATCCGTCACCACACGGACAGCGTATAAAAAGGTATAATAGACATGACTGTCATACTTTTATTTTATTATCGGCGTAGAAACGGTCATCTATCAGTTTTTTCAAGAAAACGTAAAAAAAAATTGTGTAAATAGCATTATAAATCTCTTAAAACTGTTAAAATATTGTAGAAAGAAAATATTTATTATTGGTCATAGAACTATTTCTAGGGCGTGTTGAACACAAATTACGCTCTCCTGTAAACCTCGATTTTTGACTTGACCTTATGTACCTACGTAGGAAACGTCAATACATTGGCTCGTTCTAATTAATTACTGGATTGAATAACGAATAGAAACAATAAAATTTCTACGCACGAGTGCTTTCAAGGTTCGCATACCGGTAGGCTTATACAATAAACAAAGTTTACTCCGAAATTATTTCCGAATGAAATATTTACAATACGTCATTCGCACTTTGAAATTTTTTTAATAGAGGCTCTTACAATAGTGCCGAAATATCGGCAAGTCAAAACAAAACACCGTGGTAAACACCGAAAGACAATTTAATACTTTTTCTCAATTAGTTAACAATGGCTAAAGTGCTCTCAGTCTACACACACACACACCATAATCATTACCAAAATAAACTTGTGGATGAATAAAACTTATTAATTCTTTATGTATGTAATTATTGGCCCCTTTATATAAATTGTTTAACTGCTGGGCACGGGCCTCTTCTCGCATTGAGAAGGGTAAGGCCATAGTCCACGCTGGCCAAGTGCGGGTTGGCAGACTGCACATGTCTTTCGGGAACATTCCAACCATCTTCCCTATTGAAATTAGGATGTTTTTTAATTTCAATAGCTTCTCGTATCATTTTTGGAATAAAGCGGTGTTCTTTTGCGAGTATCTGTGGTTTATCAAATCGCAGGTAATGGTTGGTTCCTTGTTCTACATGTTCACACAACACGACGACGTCTGCTGTGTGTGAACATGTAGAACAACACGACGAAGTCTGCTGTGTGTGAACATGTAATTGCGTAATAAAAATGTAGTTTCTAGATCATTCGGTTTAAATGTAATAACAAGTGAAACCAATATAACGCGACAAAATCCGTAAACTGTAGTTTAATTTCAATGTGTAACATTCGCGTAAACCCAAGAAAATATTATAAAGAATATATTTTTCTTAAATACAGTGCATAAAGAGTAGTAGTTACGTGGCCATGGAAATCTTTTTCACATTAACTCGTCAACCTATTTTTATCAAAAAACAGGAAAATTAATACGATTCTCAGAGGAGATACCTGCCAAGTTGTTATTGATCCGCCCCGGTGACACCTTATTTCGGTTACAGCGTAGAGAGCAAATCTCTTTCTTTTTCATTGCTAGTCACGTTGAAGTCTATTTGTATCAAGATATCTCAAGATATCGCAAGACTATTTTACCATTCATTCATTCATCTATGATCAGTAGGTACATACCTACTTCCATTGCTCCTTAGTACAATCACCATATTCTTTCGTTAAACTATGTCGAGGTCTACGGTGTTGAAGGAGAAATTTTGAGAATTGGAATTTGAATTTGAATTTTCTTTCAGGTAGTCTGCTTCCAAACTTACGTTCAGTAACACACAGATTACTAACTTAAGATTCCGTATGCGACCTTCAAGAGAAGAGAGAAATAGTCTTGAGGAGAAATTAAACGATGTCGGTCATGGCCTGGCTTATGAGTGTCTGATGCTTTCTCATTGAGATGCGCCCGATCAAAGCTATGCGACTTTCGTGGGTAATGCCATATAGTTTAGACACCTAAAATCTGCTAGAGCAATGATTCTGTCAGTAACAGTGCTATCTAGTCCCATTATTATAGTTTGAACACTAAAAAACCATTTGAGAGGATTTCTAAACTCATCATGTAAAAGAGAACAAGAAACAAAATCTTGGCAACATAAAGGTACTGTAAAACTCCAATTAATTCTTACAAAACTGACAAGTGGACGACAGAATTTTTCCAATTAAAACAAGGATTTTAATTGTTTCTTTCTTCTTATCCAACTATGGTGTAGAATTTATCACTGCGATAGATGTACTTATTGTAAATAAACAGGGTGGTGACAAATATTAGTGGGCAGTCAATAGTGTGAGTGTATTTCTATCACAGTAAGTAAAGAGACACAACATGTCGTAATCAAATGAAGACCCGTTACAACCGCCAATCTCCTTAATTCATAGATTGGGGCGAGCGAGGACGTTAAACTACGTATATAGGTACTACAACTAGGTATATCAAAATATTGTTTGGGTGTCGTCCTCGTTAGAAGTAACAGAATAACTATAATTTGGCTATGAAAGATGAAGAATACACGAAGATCACGTTTTAAGTAAGGTTTCAAACTCCTTTAAAAACGTGCCGTCGACAATAATGCCATGTTTTTACTCAAACTAAGTGTTTGCTTATTATAAGGCCTTTATGAGTTACGAAGATTTATTCATGTTGTTTTAGTTGAAAGTGCATGCGGTTGTTTACTTTCGAGCAAGCACACCTTTGTCAATATGTATGGCATGGCATGATCTTGTATTTTATTGTATTGGCAACTATAACCACAAGACTTTCGCCTTGGATTCTTAGGGTTCGCTTTCAAATCTCAGATTTAACAGAACACTGTCTTTAATTATTGTCACTTTGCCTGAGAAAAACCAGAGACGTGCTGACTATACTAAACTAGTCGGCGACCACTCGTCTATTTCATTAATAATACTCATCAATGAGGGTGTTTGATATTTCGTCCACCACCAGACGGCGCTTAGTATGCGTCAGGTCCAAACTGACGTCAGATATGTACAGACGCGTACACACACATAATACGAACTAACACAGGCTTACGAAAATATAGGTTTGACAGGTTTCTGGACCTGATGCCTCAGTGCTGCCGCATAGTGAGCGTCATTTCAGAAGACCCTCATTTTATTTGACATTGGTTCGTTGGTAAACTGCATTCCGCTCTCGCCGTAGCCGCCGCTCGTTCAAAGTTTACATCCATTCTATCATTCTATCGATGCAATTAGTGATATCTACGAATTTCTTACATTCTTTATATACGTCCTTTCTTTTTAAATAGTATGACGCATTTATGATAACATTTTTGCAGTAGGTACTTAACATGCTGAAATTAATTTCTTGAGCTTTACTTATGCCATTCGAAGTACAATTACGCATTGGAACAATATTTGAAACATTTCATGTAATCTGAATACCACAAATCTTAAATAGTACCGACAATCTTAATTTCTCATTTTAACGGTATCAATAGCTAAAATGTTTTTCTATATTTATTTTATTATAGACTAGAGGATGCCCGCGGTTACACCTGCTTTATTTAAGGCTACTGCTCCGCTCCCGTCACTCATAGCGCGATGTTATATAGCCTATAGCCTTCCTCGATAAATGGGCTATCTAACACTGAAATAATTTTTCAAATCGGACCAGTAGTTCCTGAGATTAGCGCGTTCAGCCAAACAAACAAACTCTTCAGCTTTATATATTAACTAGCTGACCCAGCGAACTCCGTATCGCCTTTTTAAGAGTTTCTATTTCATTCCCTTTTTTCCAAGCCCCTTTTCCAAAGTTACCATTGACTTAGCGCTTAATCTCTTATCATTCCAGGGTCTATAAATGATGCAAAAACAAACATAGATTTTTATATAATATTGAATTCCCCATTCCTTAAAATATCGGAGACGATACCCATATCGACTAAAAAAATATCCCGTCCGCCAACTTTGATTTCCTAACCGCCATCTTTGATCACCAAATAGATGTTGTATTTGGATTCACCATCCCTTAAATCATCAGAGACGATACCCATATTAATTTTTGAAAATTTTCCCATCCGCTATCTTTGATTTCCCATCCGCCATCTTGAATCACGAAATAGATGTTGTATTTGGATTCCCCATCCCTTCAAACATCGGAGACGATACCAATAATGATTTTAAAAAAAACCCATCCGCCATCTTTGATCACGAAATAGATGGTGTTTTTGAATTCCCCATTCCTTAAATATCGGAGACGATACTCATATCGACTTTAAAAAAATCCCGTCCGCCATCTTTGATTTCCTATTCGCCATCTTTGATCACGAAATAGATGTTGTATTTAGATTCGCCATCCCTTAAAACATCGGAGACGATAACCATATTGATTTTTTAAAACTTTCTCATCCGCCATCTTTGATTTCTCATCCTCCATCTTTGATCACGAAATAGATGTCGGATTTGGATTCCTCATGCCTTTAAATATCGGCGATGATACCCATATCGACTTTAAAAAAAAAACCCGTCCGCCATCTTTGATCACGAAATAGATGTTGTATTTGGATTCACCATCCCTTAAATCATCAGAGACGTTACCCATATTGATTTTTTAAATTTTTCCCATCCGCCATTTTTGATTTCCCATCCGCCATCTTGAATCACGAAATAGATGTTGTATTTGGATTCCCCATCCCTTTAAACATAGGAGACGATACCCATATTGATATTTTAAAATTTTCCCATCCGCCATCTTTGATTGCCCATCCGCCATCTTTGATCACGAAATAGATGTTGTATTTCGATTCTCTACCCCTTAAAATATCGAAGGCGATACCCATATTGATATTTAAAATTTTCTCATCCGCCATTTTTGATTTCCCGTCCGCCATCTTGGATCACTAAATAAAGGAGAATGACCAAATTTGTATGGAAGATGGGCTATGTTTGCTTCTCGATGATTTGACCGGTAAAATATAGTAAATATACTCCTAATTAAATTAGGAAAAAATTAATACGATATTCGGCGGCAGTTCTTAGCTATCGGAAAATAAAGATTTCAAATATTTTGAGGTTAAGTATTGTAATAGTTACGTGAATTATATCATATAAATAGTAGTAAATTAGTTAATTATCGCCCGTGCTTTGAAGAGTACTTACGTTAAGCCGTCGGTCCCAGTTATCATGAAGATCTTTCACCATCGTACGTCGTTACGGGGAGTCAGTACCCTCCAATAAACCGATACTTACTGGTCTAAACCATACAATATCGCTTTCCCTTTGGGTTATGGCGGTCAGACTATGGAAAAGCTAATATTCTGTAATATCTGGTTAGACTAGTATGCGGACCCAGGGCTCCTAGGCGTTGAAGTCTTGGATGCAACCGACATAACTCTATGGTGATGATATGATTTAATCATATTACCGGAATTTATTAGAAGCCTCTATGTATATTATACAATATAGAAAATAGAGTTGTAAGAAGAAGTGGAACTTCGAAACAAACGCTTGTACATTATATTCGTTTGCGGTTTTTTCAGTCTGATATATTTCTTACTGAGAATTCTCAATACCATGTGGTTCAATTAATGAGAATTTCAGTGAGGCTAGTTCGCAAAAGATAAGCTCATTCCGTTGGACCTTATTACAAAGTTGGCATTAAAACAACACTATGCTTTAATATGTAAATGAAACACAGTTTTTATGTTATTCTTCATTTTATTTGTTATTATACCTAAATCTTCTTCAAATAAATCACCTCAAAATGAAGCAGGAGCTTGTATATCGTATAGGCACCATAATGTGGTGCAGGTATGACCTCATAAGTTACAACAGCTTTAATTAATGTGTAGCATTCTAAACATAAGACTCCGTTCAATTCCTGAAACAAACAATTAAAGTAATTTGAATATTCGGCGAGGAGAGCACGAGAGAATTGTAGGAATTGAGAAGAGAAGTAAACAACACTTACACAGACTGGCGCTATCCATGATGTTAAAATATTGAGCTCCGAATCAGATAGTTTGTCCAAAGAACGGACACGTTGCTGCCGAGGTACCGCAAAGGAAGAGTTAACAATGTTAACATAACTGCAATCCTCACCACGGCTAGTTGTTCTAATTCCAGACATACTAATGTTACCAATACTGTCTCATACTTTAGTCAACCCACGAGTCTTGATAACACGAAATAAACTTGTTTGGTCCACAAAGGATTGTTCAAGTCAATATAAACGACAGTAAATTACTTATTTTCCAACAAAGAGATATGAACATAGGTGAAACAGCAATTTGACTGTTTTCATGTCAAAATAACTGACTACAGTCCGTTCACAGTTATTTTACCTCTGACAGATGTCGGTGTTTATTTTCTTTATGTTGGAATTGTACTTTGTGATGACAGGAATGTAAAATAGGGTTACCCGTGCATAACATTTTACCCAATATTAGTGGAAATGCTTCAAAAATTCAAACGCTTGAAGCTCATGGCCGCAAAGTGGTTAGATTACCGCCATACCACTGCGAGCTAAACGCAATTGAACTAATGTGGAGTCTCATTAAAAGGCGAGTCACAAGCAAACAGAAGAATGGCCATTTTTGACCTAAACATGTATAGAGATAAAACTTATTTTAAAATTAAGGTTATTTTTTAGTGTAATGATTTCACTAACAATTATATTTTATAGAAGTCTAGGTAAAAAGAAAAGTTTTGGGCTCACGTTGGCGTAATTATGATGCGTTTACCTTTGTATATTAAATAGACCACATTTTTATTAGGGTTCCGTAGTCCACAAGGAACCCTTATAGTTTCGTCATGTCCGTCCGTCTGTCCGTCCGCAGCCTAGCTCAAAGACGTCTGGTGCTAGAAAGCTGATATTTGACATAAATATAGCCATAAAATATTGCAACAAAACTGTAGAATAAAATTTGGGAAAATATTTTTTATAAGTGTATTCTCCCTACATATATAGTGGGGTTGAATTTTTTTTTGGTTGAGTACCCCATCATGTGGGGTATCATTGGATAGGTTTTAAAAAAATAATATTATTTTGCTCAAATCATTTTTCGATCAAGTGATTGGTTTGTCAAATATCAAGCTTTGAAGTGAAAAAAATTGTTAGACTCAAGTGTCCCCCCCCTCTGCCGGCTAAACTATTCATTTGGAAGAGGTGAAAAAAAATCACAAATGTAGTAAATATAACGAATTTAAAAGGAAAACTATCACGGCTAAGTAGACATCACTAGTTTACGAGTAATCGTCGGTTAACTTATAAATACCTATTTCCGTGAGTTTACATTGGGAGCGCTGGCTTAATCTTAAAGATGCCCGTTTTTAGTCCCATGTGAACCAGAAGTTGTTATCAATAATGGCCATTATGGGCAACTACGGAACCCTACATTGCGTGTGACCCGACACGCACTTGGCAGGTTTTATAACTACTTATCTTCATAGGAAATTAGCTATTTCGTAAGAAAATAAATGTATATGCATATAGCCATGCCAATATCAAGAGGTTTTGTTACAAACATTACTTCCAAATATTTAATACGATTGCTTAGGCAATAAAAAAATAAGTAAATTTTTAGCAATAATGTATATTTAAAATGGGAGTATTATATACCAAATATAGCAACACAACGCCCAGGTTGGCCAATCTAACAGCTAGAGGTAAAATAACTGTGAACGGACTATACGTGACTACTCTGTGTAACTGACGTAAGACTAGAGAGGTTGGACTAGTAATAAGGTTATATTTCTTTGCGTAAGACATTACAGATGCCAGTATAATAAAATATGTTCCCATATTTTCGATAAGTACAAAACATTACTTCGTGGGTAATATGTTGCAAAAAGGATAAACATATTATTTATAGAAAACATTTCACCACAATACATTTTTCAAAATATCATACGATTTTGGTGTTATTTTGCTTATTAGAACTTTTGTTATGTCACCCTGTTTTCACTATGAATGTATTTTTTTCCTATTAAAAAGGGTTTGCAAGAAACTGTAAACATTTGCCTAAATATGCAAAATGAGTTTTGAATATGAAATGGCGATATCAGGACCGGAACAACGCAGATGCTATTAATTTTGAACTAAAAATCCCCGTTTTGCTTTAAATTAAAATTAATGTATATGAAATTATAAAATATAAGAAGATTTTCTATATATGAATGGTTTAGAAGCAAACGTGACACAAAATAGCCCAGTTTTGGTCATTCTCCTTTCATATTATTAATCAGCGTCCCGAAAATCTCGAAAACGATACCCATATAGATTGTATCCTATTCGTTTAGCCTTTTTTTGCCTTTGACCCAGCCCTCCCCCTTCTCTTTATTCTCTTTATTATTTTTGTCTGGCCCCTAAAAATTGTGGCGTAACTTTATATAGCCTATAGCCTTTCGGAATAATTGGGCTATCATAGGCAATAACAATTTTTAAAATCCGACTGCTAGTTCCTGAGATTAGCCGACATTATGTTTTAGCCTTTTTAGCCTTTTGCCCGGCCCCAAAGGGTCGAAGCGTTATGTTATATAGCCTATAGCCTTCCGGAATAACTGGGCTATCGTATACAAAAAGAATTTTTCAGATCCGACCGGTAGTTCCTGAGATTAGCGCGTTCAAACAAACAAACAAACAAACTCTTCCGCTTTATTATATTAGTATAGGTATAAGAAATATAAGATATAAAATTAATATAAGATACATATTTTTAAAAAAATGCGATTAAGATCTTCGAAGGTTTACGAAGAGAACAGTGAAAAATTAATTTGAATAGACTAATGTGACACCCCTTTGTTCAAAAAATTATAGCAATTATGTAGTCTATCAATTAAATTAAGATTCATTCACAACATTCTAAGCAAAGATAAAAAATATTTTCTTATTAAATTTCAGCTACCTATCTTATTATCAGTTTTATCGAAATCAGTTCAGCAACTTATTCAGGCATCACACTGAACATCAATATGAGTAATATTAATATTATGAACGAATACCATTTTCAAACATATCTTAGCGATGAAGGTGTATAAGTACCTACAACTGGGACCACCCCGCCGATATATGTCTGAGGCAACTAATCTCTTTTATAAATAAGATTCCTTTGGTACGCTATTTATATGTATGTGTGAATAAATTTTAACTGAAATTACTTTCAAATGAAAATATTGGACAGACACTGGAATATACAATATGAGTTTAGTTTGTAAACAATTGTCAAACATTTGTATCATCTTATGATTTTCTTTGTTCGTTACTAGTAATAGACTGACATATTAAGTTTTGCATTTTACTAGTGGAAATTCTCAATATACTTAGACAAATGATTGGTATCGCTTCGCTATACTAGACACCGCACTGCCTAAGAAAAATAGGTCCATAAGTGAGGCACCTCATTTTGACAGTTTGTGACAAACAAAAGCAACAAGACGCATGCGTGAAGAACTGTGTTGTCAGATTCTCAACAGTTACCCGAGTAAATGGGAAAATATTTTATCCTGTAGTCTAGTGGATAAGTTATTGGTCTCTAAAACAATTTAGAAAATTCTTAAAAAAATACAATTCATTAAAATCATCAATATATTTGTGTATAGGTTAGGCGTACCGCGTAAGTTCCTTTATGAGAAAAATTATGGGTTAGGGTATATTATCCAATAATTAGGTATCATTTTATTATGATGTTTTGTTTTATGTACTTATAGTATTTTGCAAATTATTATAAGAAACTGCCTCGTTGGTCTCGCGGCATAAATGTGCGCGTGGGATTGGGAGGTCTCGGGTTCGATTCCCGGGTCGGACAAAGTGTTATTGGGTCTTTCCGTTAGGAAATTCTCAGTAGCAGCATGGAGTCTGGTAATGTGCCCAGTACGGCAATAGGTTCGCCCCTATTACGTGGGACCTAAAAATTCATGGCGAAATGTGGGTGTAATATTACACCTCTGCCTACCCTTCGAGGATACAGGCGTGAGTCTATAAAAATATTAGAAATAACCATTGAGAAAATAAGGTGTTTTCAAAACAGTGCTTTCTATTTCCATGCTACAAGTCCATATAAATTTAGTTACGCACGTAAGTATCATGCTTTGCGTTTAACATGAATAATCGTGAAAACTACTTTGAATAAAACAATTACACATATAATTAGGTAAATCGTGTTTCTTGGGAAAGGTGTTCAGTTTCTAACAACTAACATTTTTCACCTTTTTCACCTTATTTGTAAAGGTATAAACATTAAATAATATAGAAAAAGGTAAAATATATAATAAATAGGTAAGATAAAAGAAGTAGAAAAATAACGAAATACAATAACGATAGATTCACATAATAAAAATCTCTGAAAATTAAAATCTCTCTCTCAACTGTGGGGAAGTTGATTCTTGTACTAGCAGCAACACTGAATGGCGTTTTCGGTTTTCTGTAATTTTGTGTTGAAATTTCAAAATTATTCTTATTTTACAGATAGTATGTGATACCAGAGACTTTATTATTTTTTGCTGAGTAATTTTTACTCAGGATAAAAGCGCTAATTGGCATTGTACAGCGAATTATTTCTGTAATTAATTTGGTGGATATATGCACCTGACACACGGCTGTCAGTGTGACATGCTCAACCATGCCAGCTGGCATGGTTTTTTCTGCCTCATTTTACAAGTATGAGGGCTCCGTCTAGTAGAGCAGAGCGAGACCAATCATTAGTCTATGTCAATATATTTTCATACTGAAAATCTGAAAACTACATGATTCTGACCAAGACAAATTCAGCTAATCTTTGAGAGAGTAATTACGAGGCATTCATTTATAATTACATGCAAAAATTGGAGCTAAATACCAAAGGCAAATTAACTATTTAATAAAATATTGCACATAATTACTATAATTAATTGAAAGGCTACGAAAATGACTGATGAGATTGTATGAAGCTGAATTAATATAAGTAATATACTAAAATCGTAGCAAAGGCGCAACCATAGCCTACCTATGCAACCATAACCGTCATGTTAAAATTTGGAAAATTCGTCTTGTAGATACATGGTCGGCCCGAGGGATACGTAGGATAACACTAAAGAGCTTGCTCACGGAACGAATCGTGTCTTTGTGCGGCGCGTGATTTTCAGTAATGTATTTGTACTGCAGTCTTTGTATCCTAATTTCCTTTCGATATTAATGCCAAATAAATAATGTAAAACGCGGCGTACGATCACACTTTTTTATTACAGTGAACTCGGCTTACCAGAGCAACGCCGGAGAAATCAAACATAATATAACATAACTTTACGACGTTTATCCCCGAAGGGGTAGGCCTCTGCCTACCCCTTCGGGGATAACCTATGTGTATTGCATAGTATATATAGTAGTGATACACCTCTGTGTATTGCACACCCACACTACGCCAGTTATGTTTAGAAGAAATCACTAAAACTTCTTAACTAAAAATTCTTGCCGTGAGAAATCGTGTCGTGTAAAAATTTGTCGTGAGAGAATTATGTATCGCGGCAATAAAATAACAATTGTATTGTGAAATACCAGGCTTGTAATATACATATATATAAAATAATAACATTATTTTTGTGACAGGTTCTCCAGCGCGGGACTATTCCCTGGAGGTTCGCAGTACGACAGAGACGGTCGACTGTCAGACTCCAATGTGTTATGAATATAACATACCTGGGGTAAGTCTGCATATTAATTTATAATTTACTTATTGATATAGATGGGTTTAACATTTGTGTAGAAGATGGTAGGAAGGAAGTATTCCGTAACTACAATGCAATCGATAGAGATGGAATTAAAACGATTTTAACGTTATGACAAGAATATTGCTAAGGCATTGTCGCCTTTAGGTAAAGTTGGATTATTTATATATCTAGATGACATTGGCAAACATTTAAGACAAGGCTTTAGAGACACAGCATCTCGAGCATTTTTGGCATGGACGTAAGCTGGATTCTGTAAAAGAGAGGGACTTAGTGGCACTAGATTTTACTTCTGCCAATGTTAATTGTTATCTGTGGTTTATGTTATAGCTAGTAACGTATAACCATTTGACAGCGTTTCTAAATTCGATATAAAAATACTGTTGGACGTCGAGAAACATTATTTAAAGATATTCAAATCTTAATATATTTTTATATATTTTTTGCGTTACTGACTGACTGACAGACACGCTACAGCCGAAAGTATTGGGCGCAGGAAGCTGAAATTTGGCATGTATGTTCCTTGGGGACCGTAGCGGTGCACTAAGAAGGGATTTCCCGAAATTCCCACGGGATCGGCCAAAACGGGTAAATTTAAAAAAATGCAGGCGTAGCTGCTGGCTTCCTCTAGTTAATTTATAATATGTTGTCATGATCGTATATGGTGTTTGAGCGTGGCAAGAGGCAAATGCACGTATATTCTAATTGTTCGCACACTTTGTTTATCTACAGCTGATTCCGAGTAAGGATGACATCATAAACAATCATATCGTATGTTATTGCTGGTTTGCCGTAATAGATCCGTATCATATCAATATTTTAGCCATAATTTTGACTCGACTTGTCCCAAAATTAAGGCATGATTTGAATTTGTCTCCATTTGTGCAGTAAAAAGTTGGCAACCCTAAAAAAAAGCAATTCGACAGCAGACAGTTTAGGGTTAGTAAAAATGGAACGCTACATGGTAGAACAACGTATCTTCAATATAAAACAATATTTAAAAAACAGGCTTTCAGTCTTGCGGCCGCAGTTTCACACAAAATATGGTCGGCATAGTGTTTAACTTCGTCAACTGTGAAGAGATTAATTGAGAAATTCAGAGAGACTGGCTCCAATGGAGCCAAACGCACTGATCTTCAATAAACAAGCCGTTCAAAGATCAAGAAAGAAGAAGCTCAATTCGGCATTCTGGACAAGAATAGCAAATTTTGAGAAGTTCTCGATAGTTTTACAAAATTAGATTAATTTATATAGATTTTTTTGAAACCGCATGTCCAACCATGCATTGAGGGAGGAGATTCAACGCTGCATCGACGCAATTTGGTGACATTTATGCAAAATAGACATGGAAATTTAAAAAAAACTGGTGCGTATGTCCATGCAATATCGTGAAGGCCATTTGACCGATGTGTTACTCCATAAGTAATTCTATCTTATGGACTTTAACATTCAATAAAAATATATCAATCGAAAGACTTAAAACTGTGTTTTCTGTTTAATCCAAATCTTGCGTTAATTTTGGGACATCCGTTATGATATATATATAATAAGTTGAGTTCAAATTTGTGGTGACGGATTAAGAATACGGATTGTCACCACCCCATATCATCCCATAGGTGTCGTAAGAGCCGACAGAGGGAGCATATTATGCAGAGACCAGCACTGTAAGAGAAGGAAAACTTGATTCAAACCTTATACCAACCCGTTTGGCCAGCGTGGTATAGTAGGCCAATTCCTCCAGCAGTGGACTGGTAAAGGCTTCAAATTTCATATATAATAGACTTCAAATTTCATATATAATAATGTAAGCTTCTAACACTGACTGCTTCCGTAGCCTAGTGGATAGCTACTGATCCGGAGAACAATCCCCGGTCAATCAGGGTTCAAAGCCCGGTCCGGGGATAAGTATTATTGAGTTTTACTGAATTCTCAGCAGCAGCACGGAGTCTACCAAAGTGATAAAAGCAATAGGCTCGTTCTACGTGCATACCTAAAATACATAACATAGCGAAAGTGACTATAATATTATATCTCTGCCTGCCTCTTCGTAGATACAGGCGTGAGTTTTTTATTTTTATTTTATCTCTCGTACCCATGTGTCGGAGAGTAGGGTATCGCCAAAACATTCGTCGCTACCCCCCGACGGGTATTGGCCCGCCAGATGGTCAGGCGGGCCCCGAACAAAACCCCCTTGGCGGCGGATTAAGGTGTGGGGCTCCGCCGCCAAAACACCCAAGGCCGCAGAGGACGGCAACGCAACACCGCATCTCCTCTTCCTCTGCGGCCCCACCGCGACGCATTGAATGGTGCACCCCCATTTGGTCGCAGGATATAGGGCGCGCCGCAACGCAACACCGACACGCCTCTCCTCCCGCGTCCGCACCTGTCTGCGAGGACAGACTGAACTGTCCCCCACACCCGCACTTTGGACGCATCCTACGCAGGCCTCACTCAAGCCCACATGGAGCGTCCCCTCCTGGGCTTCACCGTGGGTGTACCTCAAACCTATGATTACTGAGTATTTGAAACAATATTAATTCCCTTTGGAGCAACTACTGGCCGACCTCGGTCTGTTACCCAAAATGAGTACGTAACGATTAGAACAGTTTTAGATTACTGTTACTGTTACTGGATACTGATTACTGGCTCCCCATAATGACGCTCAAAGAAGCACGGTATGTTATCGATTGTGTCTATGACAGGCGCTTAATGAGCTCTGCAAGCAATAAACAAGCGACAATAAATAAATTAATACCCTTTAAAAAGTCAATGGTGCCTCAGGTAGATTTGAATCCAAGCCGGGCAGGATAAATATATTTGTTACTGTGTCTATACATTATTAATTAGATAGACAAATAAATAGTATCTACTATTAACGTAAGCATCGCTTAGTTAAATAATTTAGTTAGTAATTATTGAGAGAAGTACCAATTACCTACCAGAGTACTGTTGAATGTTATTAATAATAGGGGTTCAAGTATGAAATAGGTTAAAGCATAAAGGGTTAAAGAATAATATTGTAATAGGTAATTAGAATTGACATAGAATCTTCATGATTTGAGATGATGATTTTCTTTTAAAAATATAAAACATTTGAATATCGACTTTCAATTGTTTTAATTATTCAACTTAGACAAGAAAGATGGATACTGCGAAAATTCGAGTGACTTTTGAATACGAGTTCCGACGCGGAAGTAACGCGGCAGAAACAGCCTGCAATATCAATGTTGCGTTTGGAGAGGGGTCTGCTAATGAACGCACCGTGCGATTTTGGTTTAAACGCTTTCGCGATGGAAACTTCGACTTGAAGAACAAGCTACGAGGAAGACCGCCCACACAGGTGAATAACGATGAATTAAGAGAGATGTTGGAAGCCGATCCTGATCAAACTACCCAGGAATTAGCGGCATGGTTTAACGTTACCTTACCCACAATATTGACTCATTTGCGTCAAATCAATAAAATAAAAAATAAAAAATGGGTGCCTCATGATTTGACTGATCTGCAGCAAGAAACACGTGTTGAAACTTTTGTTGCCTTGTTGAATCGGTACAGAATTGAAGGAATATTGGATCGAATTGGGAAGATTTTATTGGTAAAATTTGAATGGGCCCCGACTGTGAGTCGTTCTGTTCTGCATATTACTTAATAGAATTCTAAACTACCGGGCTCATAGTAATAGATCAATGACTGGGCTTGTTTCTTTCTTTTTAGTTTTTATTTAAGTTAATTTTTACACGTATTTTTGAAAATTAGTTTTTATGCAGTCGGGTTTTTTGTTTTTCTATAATTTTTTTTTTATTTTATACTTTTTAGTTACGATTCATTGACTTCGTTATAAGATGGTAAATTTCGCAATCAAGTGTTTGTATATCGTTTATACTTGAAATTAAAACTTAAATCAATAAGTAAGAAAATTAGCGAGAATTTTATTTTTGTTAAACAATTTTAAATCGTTATATATCCTAAACTATTATTTAAAATGAAAAATGATAAAAGAAACCTAAAGATGATTTTAAAATACCTATTCAACGACACCCCACTTGACATAGTTCATCGACTTTTTTTTTTTCATTTTGACAATATGGCGTCTGGTTGTCGCTGTGGTGAATTTTGATTACTGTCATGTCTTTAGTGACACTCGCAAGGTTAAGACGAATCGATTGACGTAAGAATCATCAAAATCGGCCTACGCGTTTGGTCTCTAGAACGCCACATAGAAACAAACATACATACATATATAGACTGATAAACACATTACCCTCCTTTGCGTCGCGCAGTCGGGTAATAAATTTTATATTTGAAATTTCTCTTAAAGCAATACCTACCTGGTCGTAAGTCAAATGACTGATATAAGGGGTACATCACGAAAAGGCGTAAGTGAAACTTTTTTCAAAAAAATATAAATATCCTTATAATTAACTACAGTACACTGAAACCACAGTTAAAAATATGATCAGTTTTAGCTACATATTTACATAAATATCATACCAAGCACATTAAATCTTAAGACATCAAGTTATGACAGTACATAACGTGACGATTTCATAAAAATGGCTCTGCTGTAAAATTTACCAAAACACAGATACGCCTTTTCGTGATTCGACCGACGATGTGATGAAAAGTGGATTCTTAATGATAACCGTAAAAGAAAAATGCAATGGCTGTCCCCAGGTCAAACGCGACAACAGTGTCCTAAAGCAAAGCTTACCAATAAAAAGGTAATGATAACTGTTTGGTGGTCTCAGAATGGTGTTATTCACTATAGTTTTCTCCGATCTGGTCAAACAATAACGGCAGTTGTGTATTGTACCGAACACCGAACAATGTTGGCAAAACTATCGATCTTCACCATTATTGTTCCATGACAACGCGAGACCTCACACAGCACAAGAAACCGTTTTGACCCTTCAGGAACTGCAGTTAGAAACCATTCGTCATCCTCCGTATTCGCCAGACCTTGCTCCAACGGACTACCATTTTTTTTGTGATTTGGACAAAATTATCTACGTGACAAGAAGTTTTCTTCCCAGAAGGCAGTACAAAATGCTTTCACACAGTTTGTGCAGTCTAAATCCTCAGAGTTCCATCGCAAAGGCATAAATTACCTTCCTATTAGATAGCAGCAATGTATAGATAATACCTAATGGTAACTATTTTGATGAAATAAATTTGTTAAAATTAAAAATAAACAATTTTGATTTTCAGTCAAAATCGGCCATTTCATACTATAACCCCTAATATAATTAATGACTGTCTGTTCTTAATTAAATACTCAGCCCTTTGTTGCATCTTTAAGTAAGTACTCAATCACCAGAAGTATCTATAGGTATATGGAACTATGCTCTTATCTTTATCAACCCCTGCCTGAAACTGTAAACTCCATTCGTTCTACAATTATTTTTTGGTCCTTTTTTGAGGTTATGTGCGTATATTGAAATTAAACAGAGAAAAGATATTAGAAAAGTCGTAGTTACGTTACCTACGTAGTGATCAATCCGTAGAAACGGTACACTAACGCAAACATCGATAGCTCCATTCGGTTGACAAGATGTGTCAGTTTCACTATGACGCCGGCTCGCGACTTCACACACACATATTATGATGACTCAGACTCAGACTTGCCAACTGGCTTATGTTTAGCGCTTTTGGTACGCCTATAACGTATCTACTTCTTTTTACTTGTAACACCGTTGAAACAGAGGGTCTAGTACGAGTTAGCACACGATTGTCACTTTGACGGTAGACTAGTCATCAGGAACAATTTTCATACATTTTCTAAATGCGCTCTCTAGTGGTCTCTATCGATCGCTACTCTCCGTTTTTAGAAAATGTATGGAAATTGTTCCCGTCGACTAGGCTATCGTCACCGTGACAATCGTGTGCAAACTCGTACTAGACCCTCTGTTCTACAGTTTACGGATTTTATCACGATATCACGAGATTTCGATGTGTGACATTCGCGTAAATCCAAGAATATACTAAACGCGTGTAGTTACAATCGCTTGCCGGCTTCTTTTAGCGAAAGGAGCCCGTGTCCTGCAGATATGTACGTGAACGGTCCAAGTTTATAATATACAGGGCCAATGGTCATGATGAGGTTTACCAAGCTTCTATACCGCTAAACCTATTTATCTCTCGATTTTCCTGGTCCCACGCGCTATGCACTGGACAAATATTAGTTTCCATTGACGTGCGAGATTACGGTTTGTTTACAATAGAACCCACTGCACCGACGTGTGCAATGTGCATCTCGAGTTGTGGTCGCAAACGAGCGAGTAGGACGCGGTTTGTTTGTACGGATGTTAATGTTGTGTTATACTAGTACTAAGCAATTTCGCCTAACACCAAAGCATGAGACTGCGTACTATTATTAGTTACTACATATTAGGTCATCATCCTCCTAACGTTATCCTAGATGCAACTCGGGGTACGTCTACCTACTAGGCTAACCAGATTTCACTGACTATTAGCTTTTCCAGGCGCTCTGTAGAAAAGCAAATACCGGCAAATCCACCTGGACTAGAAAGCGGGCCTTGAGAACCGAGGCGAAAGTCCAGATGCAACCAGGATAACGCTAGGACGATGATGATATACTTTGAAACCGGAAAATCACACATGTCTACTTAATTGTTTTTTATTTGATGGAAAATTAATTGTTTGACAGCTTTCAATTTAAAAGTAATTCGTAAATTAAAGGATCTTTATAAATGCCATGATCACGGAAGCCCCTGTGTTCGTTTGATGTGTTTATATTAAAATTTCAAAAACAATGTTTCTTTGTGTGTGTACAGGAGCGGACTTGGTGGTTAATTCCCGCATTCTCCAGCCCGGTGGCCGAGACTTGCGCGGTGCGTCCCGGCTGTGCGTACATGGTGCGACTGATCGCGCATCCATGGGATGGACACACCTCGGCCAATTTATTGGTGGAATTGGACGGTGAGTAGAATATGTAGCAATTTATTTTTATAGCAAATCCGAGGAATAATACCCTAAGATCTAATAGCAGACTATTAGCTTTCAAAACAAATGCTCGACTGGTAAATCGGCATGTTAAAAAAGCTAATAGTCTGCAAAATGTGATTAGACCAGAAGGCGCCCCAACGTGCTTCAAGATAGACGGTTTAGATGCAAGCAGTATCAGGCACTTCACAAACGTGAAGCAAACGACATATTGAACAGTTGAACATGCCTAGAACATTATTTACAGAATACACAAGATTATCATCGCTTAAAACACAGAATACTTTCTTTCCTTCGTCAAAAAAAAAGTGTATAATGTATGTTTATCCATTGTCTAGTACCCATAGTACAAGCTCTGCTTAGTTTGGGACTAGACGGTGTTGTGTGAATGTGGTAGAATATTATTATTATTAAGGCGAGGTTGCAGTACGGTGCGTAGCTCGACCTCACCCCCCGCAAAAACAAAAACACGGCGGTGGCGTCAGCGAGTGAGCGGGGGCGGGAAGGGGGGAGGTTTCGTGTGTGCGTGTGCCACAGCGCAGCGTAAAAAAACTGTAGATGAGTTATGCGAACTTCAAAAGTGGCACATTAAAAACTGACAAATTCATGACAAACTTTTTTTTTCTAAATGTCTCATTTGGCTTTAGTCGCGTACGCGCTGCGGTCGGAAGCGCTCGCTCTTTTTCTCGCGTGTGTGTACGTTACATTTGAAAATGCCGTCGTGTGTAATGAGATTTTGCTAAAGTAGTTAAACTATAGTAGGAAAATGACTAAGAGTTTTTGGAATCACTTCTCATTCATGAGTATTACAATATTACAACGTTTTATTTTCAATTTATAATAAATTCAGTATCACAAATAATAGAGTGAATAACAAATTGGCATTTAGCGAGTGTAAAAGAGAAGCAGTATTGTGCGTGTTTAAAGACTAAAAAACAAAGTATCCAGAAGGGACATTCGTAATAATAAAACACTGATGTGTTTTTGTCAAGTAATAAAAGTGATTTGAGGCTGAATCAACACAATATATTATTATTATAGAAATACAAAATCATACGTAAGTTACAAACATTGACGGATGATCAAAGTCCATTCACTTGTTCTTGTTTTTCTCCTTTTAGTATTAAACAACTAAGTAGATTGTACTGCACAGTTTTCGCTGCCGACCCACCGTACCCCTGGCAGTACCCCTGGGGTTATGGTGGGTCTTTCAAAGCTTAACCGTACTCCCAGATAATATTGTTGTGTAATTAGTTTATTAATTTCAGTTCGTTAATTTCAAGTTTTCCGTGTGGTGACGGATTAAGAATACGGATTGTCACCATCCTATATCATCCCATGGGTGTCGTAAGAGCCGACAAAGGGAGCATATTATGCAGAGAACAGCACTGTTAGAGAAGGAAAACTTGATACAAACCCTATACCAACCCGTTTGGCCAGCGTGGTATAGTAGGGCCAATTCCTCCTTTCAAAGGAGAGGCCTAGTCCAGCAGTGGACTGTTAAAGGCTGATGATGATGAATTTCAAGTTCTACTATTTTGTGGGATCATTCCCAGTATAGTAGTAGTATTGAACAATTCTGTGATAGAACTGTCCTAATTCTATTAGCACAACTTGATGAGGAGAAGAGAACTAATGGGATAAGTAATAGGAAATGTCCCAGTCTAGTTCTATGTATGTTTTTACAAGGGTATTCAATAGAACTACTGGGAATGATCCGTAGTGTCACGACATCGCGCTCATATATCCGAATAAATATGTTTTGTAGACGTTCATTTGTTTAATGTGTAAAACAAATGAACGTCTACAAAACAAATGAACGCCTACAAAACAAATGAACGTCTACAAAACAAATGAACGCCTACAAAACAAATGAACGTCTACAAAACAAATGACTTACAGAAAGTGATCAGCTATCGATAGTGATTGCAGAAAACAGGTGCATGCGATTTTCAACCTAATTGACATTAGTCAGAATTTATAATTTTATTACCCTAATATTGCCAGAAAGCGAGAAAAAACAAAAAAAAAGTTTGTCATGAATTGTCAATAAGGTCGAAAATCGCATGCACCTGTTTTTTGCAATCACTAACGATAGCTGATCACTTTCTGGTAGTCATTTGTTTTGTAGACGTTCATTTGTTTTGTAGACGTTCAATTGTTTTGTAGACCTTCATTCGTTTAACACATTTTTATAAATACATATTTATTGGGATTTGTGAGCGCAATGTTGTGACACTACCCTTGTAAAACATACATAGAACTAGTGGTCAATTTCCTATAACTGTTTCCCATTAGTTCTATTCTTCTCATCAAGTTGTGCTAATAGAACTAGTGGGAAAAAAAGTATCACTAGTTCTATCATAGAACTGTTCAATAGAACTAGTGGGAATGATTCGACAGCGCAAGGATGATGATGATGATGGGTCTTCAACAGCACCACAGATTATACCTATAATATACAAAGCATTATAACCATTAGCAGTAATACCTAAACGTTTTATTCTCTAATTTATCTCCTTGTTGCACTATATCATCGTACTAGCGCTTGTCTTCGCTTGTCTAAAAATACAAAAACGTAAGTAGTAAGTCATTATCATACGAGAGATAACACTGTTCAGTTTAATGTCCACGTAGCACGTTGGTATAACTACGAGCATTTCAGCCAGGAGTACGGTTAAGCTTTAAAAGACCCACCATACCCCCAGGGGTATTGCCAGGGCTACGGTGGGTTCGCAGCGCACAGCTTTTATATTAACGTACTGTTTTATGTTTCCATTGAATTAAATGTACTTTTTTAATAAATCTTATAAATAAATCACATCGACTTTTTATTTCCCTACCTTAAATGAATGAATCAAATTTACTTTGAGGCGAATTGAATTTACTCAAGACAGACAAAGTGATCATGTCGCATCTGAGTCAAATTATTGTTTGTGAAACGGTCAGCATGATGTCACAATGCGCTTCGGTCCAGAGAGTATATGTTTATTTCTATTTCGCGCTTGCGATTAGATGTGCTATCTCACTACACTTCTTATCTAATTCTTAGTGTGTCGTTTTGACATATTTATATTAGTGTGCGTACGCTTTTCGCGATGCGTGCCACTCGTAAGCTCCGTCATGTTACCTTGTCAGTAACCTGTCTACGGTTTCTTACTAATATGTCTATGGTTTGAACGATTGAGTTTGGAATACGAATTACTTTGTACTTTTGCGAAAACGTACATGCGGGGGTGGAGGGGGATTTTGCGGAGCAACGACGTACGTCCGCCCTCAATCACGCCTAGACAGGCACTGATGAACGGCCGGCGAGCGATATAATGCCAACATTTTGACTATTTTTTTTCTTGGAGAAAAATGATAACGAAATAACGAAATCTGTTTTTACCATTTATTTTAAAATAAAGAGCTGTTTCTATTGATAATACTTTCATATAAATTCATTATGGAATCTCTAAGCAGTACACGTTTAAAATTGTGATTTAGTGCCATGTTTGACATTTTTTTTTATCGAACCAATCATTCCAAATCGTGTTTCTATCTTTACGATTTACTAGAAGATATGTTCAACTTTTATACTTTAATTTTTATTCATTAAAAATATCATAGTTCATGGGACTTTCAGACGTTCAAAAATCTTAAAAAGTACTGCAACCTCGCCTTAAACTATTAGCCCTTTGTGTGGGTAGGGGGAGGTAGCTGCAAAATTCATAGCTAGAGTTCTTTTGTTCCAAATAACCTCATTCTATATAGTTTTGTTCATTAGAATAAGCTAACATCAATATTATTTTAATATCGAGTTTGAATAATGCGCGTTTGGCTTTTGCCTCAGGCAAATGTTGACTTAATGTTCAGATGCCACGTCGTTAATTAACTTTTAGAACAATTAATAATGTCTATGCTCCTGGGCAAAAGTTATAAGCTCTATTTTAGTAAAATTGACATCGCCTTCGTGACACTGAAGGCTAGTAAATTATTTTTAGTACAAGCAGATTACATGTATCAGCAATATACGAGGCGACTGCACGGTTAGCGTACGGCCGCGGCCGCCTCGCCTTATGACACTGCGATGAGTGTTGTGGGTTCGATGCCCACACGAGACAGCACTTTGTGTGATTCATAAATTGTTGTTTCAAAGGGTCGCCCTATGTATGTATATTCATTTTCTTTGTATTAACATAGTAAAAACAGAATAGTAAGATAGCTTCATACAAATCGGCCGCCGCGCTGCCGCGCTGGTTTGAATATACGCGTGAGTCGCCGGCACCGTGTACGCACGCACTTTTCACGCACACAATCTCACGAGCGCGGCAAGCTCGCGCGCGGATTCAGTACGGGATGCGCCGCGCGTCTGATCGAGCGCATTCATGTAGGTACTTCACTGCTCGCCCGCTTGAATTGTTTATATACATTCAGTTTTGTAATAAACGTTAAATAATAATATACAATGTGTTAAACGACAGTAAATTTAACTTGTTACTTTTTCTCATTAAAAAAGGCATTTAGATAGTTATATAACGCTTAGGTAGTCAGTAGGTATTTGAGAAAAAATAAATTCAAGCTTAAATTGTGAAGTATTCAGCGTGATCACTTAAAAAAGCGGCGAAAAAGCGCGAGCGCCTACAAAGCCGGCGCGCGGCGCCGCGGTGTAAACAAGTGACAACCCGTGCGTCAACGCAAGAGTAGGCAATTAACTCGCCGAGCGGCCTTAGCTAACCTACTATTCTGTTTTTACTATGGTATTAACTACTTCCTTGACTATTGACAAGTCTTCAACTGATGCCAATAAAAATATTAGATCTTTTTATTTTTATTGGTATTGATGATATTTGTGCGACCTTCAAAATCGGCGCACATTCTTTGAATTTTGGTGGGATCCAATTGTCACATCGATTTACATAATAATTAATGTGTATGTCATAATTATCGCGTTATACTGTGAATGTGTATTTTACGCTTGTGTTGTTATGGTTAATCAATAAATGATTTGATGCTCTATTCTCTTTTCAAAAGGTATGATGTAGTTGTACTCAACTCGCGCTTTCCTTAATATTTCTATTAAGAAGTTTCCTTAGGAAAAAATATTGACATGTTCTCATAACATTACCGCACATAAAAAACAATTAGCGGATTGTAATTACACAAATTATTTAGTTGCACAAAGCACAAAATATTTATTTATTAAGATGCATGGCAGCCTAGACACGTCCACTGCTGGACATAGGCCTCCGCAAGGTCCTCCACACAGACCGATCTTGAGCCAACAGCATCAAACTGCTTCCCGCAATCTTAACCAGATCCAGTGCGTCCACCTTGTGGGAGGCCTACCCCTGCTGCGTCTTCCGGTACGTGGTCGCCACTCCAGAACCCTCCCGCCCCAACCACCGTCAGTTCTTCGAGCAAAATTAAGATTAAAGTACAATATTACTTGGATTTGGGAATCTCTTTTTCCTAAATCTATATTACACAATTTACACGTCTGTAAAGAAGTTTGTACTTGTGTTTTGTCAGTGCCTTTGTTGAATCAGCCGTTCCTATGTAATTTTTTTTTTACAAAAAAGCAGTTCATAAAAGTTATTTAACAGCAGAATCTATTATATATTATGACACTTAAATATATTGTGAAGCGACGAAATCCACATAAGGTAGACGTACGCATCGCATACTGTTCGCGGCCAGTTGTTGATGTAGCTGAAAATCTTTTGCTTCCCAGGGTTGTGTAGACATTGCCTCGCAAACATAATCAGGTGGCTGCCTGTCAAAGGAAGATAGGGAGGAGGTACGAACCGAGGCGGTGACGGATTAAGATTAATTATATATAAGATTAAAAATACAAAGTGTCACTGCTCCATTTGATACCGTGCGTAGTAACAGCGATTAAGGGCGCTTGTACACGGTAAGAAAATTTACCGTGTCTGCGGCAGACAAGACCAATCGGAACGTGTACACGACACAATTTTTTTCGTGCAGTCGTCAGTCGGGCGTAGGGCGCGCAAGTAATTAAGTCTGATAATCATTTTCGTTTATTTATAAAAATGTTAACTACAAAGCAAAAAAGAATGATAATTGCATATTATTATTATAGCAAAATGAAAAAGGAAACAAAAAACAAAGGAGACTTTAGTGGGTTCATCCAATTATACAAGAGAAAAATGAGGCTGGACCTTAGAGGGCTGAACCCTACTACTCCGCCCCCACCGCTCCGCAACAACGTTCGCCGCGTCGTGTCTTGCGCAGACAAGATTTTTGTCGTGCACCGCTGCGAGCAGTGTATACAGTTATTTTCTAGTTAAGACACGAATTCTTGCGTAGGCCTGGCGTATTTTCATGTACAAGCGCCCTAAGGAAGATACATAAAGCAAAAAGTATCTTTGGGAAGAGGTGGAACACGTGACATCAAATCTTGTACCATTCTGTTGGGATAGGGTGTAGCGGCTCTAATCCTCCTATAATTGCCGCATTTGCATTGTGTAGGTATAATATCATCAGCTCGAGTAGCTACAAGGTTTTCGCCACTGCGATTACCGATTCGTATTCTCCATTCAGTAACGTATTTATATGTTTGAGGGACCAATCATTCTGCAGTAGGTATATTCCCCAATAGAATTTTAGCTATACCTAACTGTTACGGATTCGATGCTCTAAAGACACTTAGATCATAAATAACCATTGCCATAATATTTGTAGTACGTCTTTCGGTACGAGTTTCACATCAAACTTTTACGAGTGAAGTGGTCGCTCGATTGCAATTTCTGCCTAGCCTTTATCAATATAAGTGCGTGAGTATATCGGTATTGAAATAACATTTTACATTTGCAATCTCCTCCTCATCTCAAGTCAGGACCCCTCCAAGATTGACAAGAAGACATGCAATTTCCGTTCTAAAATGACTTTAACTTCGATAAGAAATTAATTCCAGTATAAAATATGTTTGAAAGCTTTAAAATAAATCAAGTTAACTCAAATCATTTCAAATTACATACTGTCAGTTAAGCTTACAATCATATATTACGTGGAATAATTCTTGATATAATTTTAATTATGTATAACAACTTTAATTAACAGACTATAATTGTATACATTCGTAAATAACCGTACATTGAAAATAAAATCTTCAAATTTCCTGGAAAATCTCCAAATTGTCCCTGCCACCCGGAACAGAGTTCTCAGACCCATCACATTGTGGATTGTAAATGGAGCTGGCGTTCGAATAACATTCAAATTGTGGGATGAGCGTTACAAGTTTATTTTGGTTTGCTTCAGGCGTTGTTGTTTCCTTGTTAGAATACAATTACATGTTATCATAATAGAACATATTCAATATACGTTGAATATATATTTGTATATCTCGGAACAGTAAGGATATCTAATTAAACTTGACGGGCTGCCGAAATTTTCCGGGTATTGTCACCTAGTAAGGACACGGTAGCTATATTATCTTTACTGTATTTATATATTTAAGAAGTCTTGCGTTGCTGGTTGACTGAAAGACAACGCACAGCCGAAACCATTGGGCACAAAAAGCTGAACTGTGGCATGCATGTGCTTTGGGAACCGTACGGGTGCACTAAGAAGGAATTTCCCGTCACTCCCACGGGATCGGCAAGAGACGTTTAAATTACTGAGTATGGTGTACAATAAAGCATTATCTAATCTAGTCTAATCTAATCTAATCTAAAAAAGATTGTGCTGTTGTAACTGCGGGCAGCCTCTATTATTATTATAAGGTCTAGCATATCAATCTTTACGATATAGTTCCACTTAACTCTGATAGACTTCATTGGTCACTAGCTTTGCCCGCTACTTCGCTCGCGTGGTATGTCGATGGAAATTAACATAACATCACTTCACGCCTTTTATCCCCGAAGGGGTAGGCAGAGGTGTATTATACACCCACTTTTCGCCAGTTATGTTTCGGTCCCAATGTAATAGGAGGCGAGCCTATTCGCTTAATAAGTACACTGCTATTTGTAAAATGAGATAACACGTATGTTTATGCCAAATTTTTAGGTGATTTCCTTTTATTTTTGTTATTTTCGTCCCATTTGTAGTAATAGCTGACTATTACAACATTAACAGCCGTTAAGCATTGTACATAGAACCAATGTAGGTAATTTACAGCTGGTTTCAATATTCGATCTATCCATGGATACTACGGCTACTAGACATGTGCACATATTTGACATAAGCTCCATAAGTACAAAATATGTCAAACATTTTTTACCTCTAGTAGCCAAATCCATGGATAGGTACATCTAATATTCAAAAGATTAAATTATCTGCTCTAGGTATCTACTGCCCACTTACCTACAGTAAGTTACAGTATAAGCTCATACTTAATCTGTCATGTTTGTCACATACAGGCTGTTTGGTAATTCGGCCAATTCCTTGAAGGAGGTTATATTTGAGGTCATATGCAACAAATTGATCCCCGTCAACTAGGGGTCCAAAATGGACGGTTTCTGAGATATTGATATTTAAGGCGCTGTTATACCTC
The DNA here is from genome assembly GCA_944739405.2 of Euclidia mi. NCBI lineage: Eukaryota > Metazoa > Arthropoda > Insecta > Lepidoptera > Erebidae > Euclidia > Euclidia mi. The sequence goes on from OX123190.2 coordinate 62,909,358, forward strand.
AGAAGCCGTGAAACACCTAATTTTTCGTCGCGCATCTAGCCATAACGGTACATATTTCAAACTAGCAAAAAATAGAGCTTAAAGTCAAAAGTGTGAACAAAAGACTTTTGAAAGAATTTTTCATGTACGTAAAATAGAATCACGGTAAAAAAATCACAAAATCGAGGCAGAAAATAATCTTTCGTCTCACTGTTTGCAATATTTTGATCGTAAGCTGTCATATTTTTTTTGATAATATTGTAGGAAATCTAATGAACTAAAGAATTACCCTATTTATTTTCATATTATACGTGTATATTTTGTAAAATTAAATAAAATCTGCCAAACGTCTATGATTTTGACGCTCGGTAGATCCCATCAATATCAAACGCTTCAGCAATTTAAACCTTATTAGCATAAGCGGTGTACTGAGTGTCAGTTGCTAGTTTACGCCCCGCCCAGACCTCATCATTCGGCTATGAGCCCTGTGAGAGATAGGTCATGTCGCTTGCGTCTCCGCTGCACGAAATTTTACGTAAACCTGTTTGTTATTATAATACGCCGATTTGAGTTCGTAATTTCATGTTTTATGTTATAGACTGAATACTTTGAATCAAATAGGCTTTTCATGTAACTATGGGCACATATAATTAGGACCTAAGTTTATACTCTTGTCTCGTTTAATGTGTTATTGTTTCTGTGCCTATAAATATATAATTAGAAGAATAAAATATGGACAATTAGAGAAATGAAGTTCTACGAAGGATTTGTACAAGAAAGCGTCGTAATAAAATAGAAATTCATCCATGGCCAAGTGATTATGAAATATGTAACATTTTTACACAAATTATTTTCATAAGAGTCTTTTATGACTAACTATGTTACTTATATATTATCGATTATGCATAATATAATTATATAAATTATTCTCACAATACATAGCTGCCACAGTTTTCAATTTTTGATAGAGTGATAACATAAAATCGAATCATTTTATGTACCTATATTTCAAATTCATTAGCTTGTCAGAGCGCCGGGAGCGCTAAGATGCCGCCACGGCGAACAATAATGATGACAGCGCTAATATGGCGCTCCGCAATCCGCACACAAGCGGTAACGAATGTTGTATTATTGTGTTTTGAACATAAACCTTTTTAGGTACATCGGGTAAAACTTTGATTATTCATAAACTATTAGGTATGTCTCAGTACATCCAATATATTTTTAATTTCTAAAATCAATCATTTATAAGTAAGAAGGTGACTTCTCTGTTTGCTTCAACACAAGATATAGTATTTTTTAATAATGAAGTACGTAACTAATTATCATTATTGTAATTACAGTGAAGTTAAAGATAACAGTTCTGCAACGTCTTACACACATTTGACTTCAGTCATTCCTAACACGATCTGTTCAAGAGCTAGCCAAGAAATGCCAAACAATTTTTTTAACAAATTTGACTCAAATTCCGTAGTGATAAGCAAAAATTACAAGAGGGATAGCAGTGACTGGTTCGAATTGCGTAAGAATATGTTGACAGATTGAAATTTTTGTATAGTGGTAAAAAGAAGAGATAACAGCAGTAAAGCCAACTTAGTAAAAAAATATTTTGTACAAATAAAATATTTGCAATGTAAAACCAGTTGCGCATGGAATCTAAAATGAACAACTGGCTTTGCAACAACTGGCGAAGCTAGAAAATGTAACAATCGAGCCTTGTGGATTATTCGATTATTGGTGCCACGCCAGATGGATTAATAGGTCCAAACATGATTGTGGAAATTTAATGTTCTAAAGTTTCCTATAAGAATGGCCTGGAGAATAGTATAAGAGCAAATAAAATACAAATATGGAAACATAATAAAAAAGTGAACTGACTAGTCTAAACAAATATTGTAATTGTTATTACCAAATTCAGGGGCAACGCCACGTTACACGCAAACAAAAGTGTTTATTTGCTGTGTGGAGTGGCGAAAGTATACCACTAAAAATAGAAATTATAGAAAGAGATGATGTTTTCTGGGAGAAGCTTGTGGCGTTTTATATGAATTGGCAGTTGCCTGAAATTGTTGATTCTCGTCAAGCTCAAGGGATGGCATTGCGAGATCACGGAGAGGAATATGTTTCATCAGTGCTTGAAATTTCTACAATACCAAGCCGTAAAAGGAAAGTAAATGAAACTGTGCCTCGTGAACAACAGCAAATAATAAGTCTTATCACCTCACACAGTGCCTTTAACATTCGATGAGAATAAAGAAAACCTGCCGGGTTGTAGCAGACAGCTAACTTTTGATGAGCTGTAAACTCTGTATTTCGTTAATAAATTATAAATGAATATAAATAAATATATTTTAATATTTATTTTCTTTGAAACAACACATATTTGAAGCGAAAGAATTTTTTTATATTTTTCCATACAAACATGTATGACTAGAGCTAACGAAAAAGCAGTAACTCAAATTCTAATTCTATAATTTTCTAAGCGACATAGCAGTATCTCATGAATAAGGTATATCCACATATATTTTTGATGTTTCATCTATTTTGAAAAATAATAATGGATTGGGTTTCGAAACGAGTCGCCTGAATTTGAGGGTATTGGTAGTGTAGGGGGCTTAAGGTAGTTTGTTTTAATCCCCTAAAAGTAATTTTGGCTGCCGGAGTTGCGTCTAAATATTTTTAAACAATTTCCAAAATTTCATAAATACTTCGGCAATTATGCAAAACGGAACATAGTTTTTATACTTAAGTACAGTTTTACAAATGTAATATTTAGGTTTTATGTGAAAAACGTGAAATGAAACGCAAAACTGCCATCTTGGAAGGATCATATTGACAGCTAATGTCAAATTTGTGCGTCATTGCTTTCGAGTGCCTTGGGTTAGGTGCGACTGTAATAAGTAAATAAATAGGTTATGTTAGGTTCTCTTTTGACCCTTAATCCGAAAATAGGAGCCCTTCGCAGGGCTCCGTCAACCTTAGTTTATTAAACTAGTGTGATGAATGTGGAAGTTGGCAGTGCCATACACACCGATGTTTGGAGATTTTTTTTTTCAGAGGAAACCAAGTATTTCCGGCAAGTGAAAATGGTGAGGGGGGTTTCAAGACCTCCCCTGCTCCCTCTCCAATCACTCACAACCCCTAAAAACGGCGACGTATTTCGAAACCTTTGCCATAATAATTATACCTATAATAACAATAAACATCCATAAATAAATAAAAGAAATCAACTTTTACTAAACTTCAATTATCTCGTAACTCGCTTTAGTTGAGATACGGCTTTTGCGCTTAGCAGAGCAGTATTGTGTTTTTTAGGGTACCGTAGCCAAAAATTGTAAAAACGGAACCCTTATAGATTCGCAATGTCTGTCTGTCTGTCCGCCCGTATATCACAGCCAATTTATTGCAAAACAGATTTGAAAACTGGCAGGAATGGAATTAGATGTAGGTATTCTATGAACTGCTTCACTATTTTTATCCAAAAACAAAACAAACATAATAATGGCCTCTCCATACATGGAACTGACTTAATTATTTTTATCATCTTACGGCACGTAGGTATTTACCTACTTTCGTCAACATTTAATACCTATAACGTCTAATGTAAACCAGTTTTGCTCATGGCTGCACTGAGAACAAAAATTGCGCTATGCCTATATTGTACAAACAGATTGATGTATGTAATATAAATTTTAATATCAGTATCTCAATTCAATATGCTAAAACATTTTGCTTGCGATTTTGAAATATTGGAATACGGATGTCGCCAGAATACGGCCGCACGCGACGAGAATGAAGGGGGGCGCCCCGCAGTAGACGGAGCTAAGCTCCCTTCACCTCCCCTGCTTCACCCCCTCATTTACCAAAACAGTCGCTTAGGACAGCGCCTTAAAGATATTTTTAAAATTTTCTACCTTGTCTTCAAAATAACCAAAAAAAAAAAACTATCCACTTTTTGATTATAAATTGTTACTTTTTGGGAAGCTTGTGAACTAGCAATAGACCGGAACAAATAAATAGGTAAATATAAAGATTTAAAAATAAATGGTAGGGGGTGACGAAAATTTATATTATTGGATGATTTTCTGAAAATTAAATGAATTTATTAAAAAAATATGTATGTTACTTGACCTTCATTTATAATTTAATTTTGTTAATATTGGACCCCTAGTAGACGGGAGTCAATTTGTTTCAAATGACATGAAATATAACCTCCTTCAAGGAATTGGTCGAATTACTAAACAACCCGTATATTTTAAACAACTTTTCTAATTCGAGCTCTTCTTTCAAGAAGAAAACTCCATAAAGCAGATAAAACTGATTTACTACAGGATCAATAACTATACTCGTGTTGAAAGTTCAGATGCGGTCAATGTTCTAAGTGCAATCTACTCGGGATGACGTTGAAAATATAATAGATGTTATTTCAAAGCGCATACGTCTAGCGCAATGTTTTAAATAGAATTAACAATTTAAAACAATAGGGTTCACGACTCCGAGGATCGTACTTGTTAATTAAATGTAAATTACTGCTATTGTTGAAATTAATCAACTTTGGAATAATATTTTGATTCACGAATGGCGTAGATGTTTCAGCGATGGCGTATATGTCAGAATATATTGTTATAGCGGGGTCACACATGCGTTAGCTTACTGATTCGCGTGAGCGCGCTACTTGAGGAAGTCGAAGACACTGCCCTGTCACAGACACGCATGCTACCTCCTAACAGGCTAACACAGGCCGCAACGTAAATGCTAATTTATTTATTTACTAGACGTCGCCAGCGGCTTCGCCCTTCCTCTTGAATCATTCTATCTATAAATAAAACGCATTAAAACCCGTTGCGTAGTTTCTAAGATTTAAGCATACATAGGGAAAGACAGACAGAAGACAGACTTTGTTTTATATTTTGTTGTGATAATGCTTTCTAAACACTACGATTTTTAAGTAATTACACGAGATAAACCCGTTACATAAATATTAATAAGACTATTAAATAATCTTAAGTTTTATAGATTAAACAAGAATTTGCCGGTGGCTCCGCCCCGTGGAACTTTGTATCCCCTTAGTAGAGGAGATTCTAAAAATATTCTCTTAGGGTTCTCCTACACTCGCCAAAGAACATACCTACATGCCAAATTTCATTATCTTACGACTAGTAGTTTTGGTTGTGCCTTGTCTGTCAGTCAGTCTGTGACGCAAGAATTTTATATATACAGATTAAATATTTGAATTTTGTCACCAGAATGCGTAGCGAATGTGTGCTCATGCGCTCACGCGCCCCGTCTGCCCGCGCCGGAGGTGAGCGCGCAGACCGTGATGGTCCAGGACGAGATGTTCGTCAACGTGTCGTGGACGTTGCCACCGCCCAAGTACCCGCAGAGACTGCCTGCGCAGCTGAAGAAACGCAGCTACTTAGCCAGGTAATCATAATTAAGGTAACCCACTTCTACCCGCGCGCTTAAAGAAGCGCGGCTATTTAGCCAGGTAATTATAATTAAAAAGATCCACGTTTGCCTGCGCTCTTGAAGAAGCGCAGCTATTTAGCCAGGTAAGATCTGCATAAACAGATATGAAAGCTGATACTCTGTCATATCGTTTAGACTAGTAAGTGGACCACGGGCTCCAAGGCCTGTAAGTTGGATACAACTGGCATAACGCTAGGACGATGATGAAGATGACTTTGTGTAGCAGTTAAGCCCAGTTAAAATTGACCTTAAAATTAACATAGGCAACGCCCCGAGAAGGCCCAAAAGCTTCTTGGTAGAGAAACCATAAGCATCTATGCAATTTTATCCTATTAGATATAAATGACGATCTTAAATAATATCTATGGGAAAATGAACGAAAAAAGAAGAACACTTTGCATAGCAACTGATTCTTCTTATTCGTTTCTTCATTACTAAAGACTAAGGCCCTTCTCTCACGAAGCTATTTAAATGCTACGGGACTGAGATGCAAACCATGATCGAATACTGGTATGCTACTCGTTACCGCACACGGTGCTGCGCAAATGAGACTATATTTTATCATTTGAAGAACAACATTCTTACGACGATGTCTAGTGACTCTAGCGATGAAGACAATTTTATTCCGTATTTATATTACAAGAATAAACGAAAATATAAAAGAAGATTCTGGGTGCATCCGTACATCGAAAAAAAATATCAATTGTAGGGCATTTGTCGAGGGACGATCGTCGTCATTTTTATAGAATGTCAATAGAGTCATATTATTATTTGAATCTTAATCTGAGAAATTATTTTGCCAACTATCTAATAACCCCACATGTTTCGCTTCCTTGGCAATATAATTACTGTGTATAAATTTAATGGATACCTATAAATGACCTGGGGGTCAAGTACGAGTTTGCACTCGATCGTCACGATGGACGATAGCCTAGTCGACGGGAACAATTTCCATACAATTTCTAAATGCGCCCCCTAACGGACTCTATCGATCGCTACTCTCCGTTAGGGGCACTTTTAGAAAATGTATGGTAATTGTTCCCGTCGACTTGGCCATCGTGCACCCTGACGTCCGTGACGATCGAGTGCAAACTCGTACTAGACCCCCAGTTATATTTTTTTTTCTAAATTTCAATCCATGCCTTTTATGTAACATCTTTTCTTACGTAATCTGGCAGCTTATAATTATACAAACGTGGATAATTTTCTACCTCCTGCACAAAAATAATATAAAAAGTTTGTTCTGCTGCCATTTTGTAATGCGACGCATATACTACTCGGGTAGCGTGCGACCAGCAAGACGGTAGCGTGCGACTGACATCAAACGCGTCGTCATAGCGTCTCGTCGAAATTAGCTGAATATGTATGGCGGCTCACAAGCGACGCGTAGGATACGGGGACAAAACACAAATCGTTTGAGAGTCGCTTCGTGAGAGAAGGGCCTAAGACCTTCACAACCTGCAAAAAGCTTTTCTTGTAGGTTATGAGAACAGTCTACCATGATAGAGTCGGAGAGCTCCCGCGTGGTATCCCTTTTTTTTCTTCTGATCATAACTTTCTCCAAAATATATACAAATTTCTTGACGGCTATTGATTAGGTACAGAATAAAACAACAACATTCTTTTTAGATTTTTTGTAAAAATAGTTCGACCAATATTTTTTTTGTTTACCTCAAACCTCTGCATCGAAAGGCTGCAAATACGCCAACCTAGGCTGTTTTTTACGAGCTCAGAATATTTTTTAAATTCAACAGATGGATATGGAAATTCCAAAGGCTATAAGTTTTGAATAATACGTTATACAATAATCCTTGTCAATATTACATGTGGGTAAAGAAATTAGATTACATACGAAAAAGGTTGATGGGTAGACAAGACACTGTTCATTTTTAGTACCACTCTGTACCTAAAGTATCATTAATCGTATGATTGTATAACACGGCAGACGAAAAGCAAACGAAAGGAATATTGGAGACTGCCGAAAATTTCCAACTGGTGGTTTTTTTTTTATGATACTTAGATTGATATAGCTTTTTAGGAATGATGCATGCATTGTTAATTTAGCTATAAGTAGGTTTGGTTTTTGCTTTTACATTTTATTTTATTTTTGATTGCTCTCATTTAAAAGGCTTCTTATAGTCTGAGTGGAAAATGAACCGAAATTTATTTGGAAAGAGCATCAGTGCGTACTAAACCCAAAACAAAGCTGCTCCGTGTAATATTAAAGAAATATAGTGTCTGTAACCTGTTAAAAATTAAGGATTATTTTTTTGGTTCGTTTTACATATAAGTATAGAAATACCAATATAAGCTGATACTCCTTAACGTTTCCTAATTGTATACCGGGTATGTTGATATTACGGAGACCCGTGAGAAAAAAAACAGCTGCGGTAATTTTTCCGCATCTTGATTACATTATACTAGGCCGTAGGCCGCCTTTCCAATTGGAGTTTAAGCAAGAATAATAAAGAAACAAATTTGGTCAAATCAACCATTTAGATACAAAAGGACCTTAAAAGCTACTAGAGTTTACGAGTTTCTTCATGGGATGAGTGGTGTAAAAAGGCCTAGAGAAGGACAATAATTTTCTCATATATTTTGTGTGATCGAAATTATACTTATACCTAAGGTAGGTAACTATGCTATGTATAATATACATAATATTACTTCACTTGCTTGACCTATTTGCCGAATCAGTGGAAAGTAAGCGTGTAGTAATATACTTAACGACTGCTGAACGGCACGTTTTTTATATTATGAATAGCAATCTTCTTCTACTGAGATCCTTTACCGCTGGACGTAGGAACAAAAACTCTTTAATTTTAACTTGGTATAGATCTTACCACAGGATCTTACTTTCCCTTCACCTCTCATGTACTTACCAACCTGCCGGTTATAACAGACTGAATCTCCTCGAGAGTAGAGATAAGCACACCTATCTCCTCTCCGAAGCGATCAATATTACATAAAGATTTTTGTTAACAGTGTTGGCAAGCAAATGGTTTCAGACGCGCATCCCGCCCCATGGTTCGCGAACACTATATCTAAGCAAGTAGACGCCGACGGTCTAGTCACTGAGGCTGAGATTCCTCGGTGGTTGCTGCTACCTATGAGTGTGCGGGGTGTCGAGCGTGGCGGGAGCGACGAGCGGGGTGAGAAGCGAAGGCAAAAGCGACTAAAGAGCGCCATGCCAGAGGTCAAGCTGCTGGCTAGGGTTAATCTTATTGATGAAAGAGGGTGTGTGGGGCCAGCGGGAAATGCAACTGCTTTCAGTAAGTACCTATATCTGGCATGAGATACCACTTAGTTTGAATACATGGTCATTGGAGTATTTTGACACAAAATCAATTATCAAATGAAGAGATAAACAACCGAGCAAGAAGTGTAATAAGTTGGTAGATCTCCTTTCTTAGACGGTTGAACAAATGTAATATTCGGTAGGGCCTATTATTTTCTCCATTTGCTGTAAATGCTCTTTCAACTATGTAATAATAAATACCAACTAGCTAAAGTATTACTTACAGGTATATTCGTATGCTCACATTGCTCACGTAACAAACAAATATGAAAGCAATGAAATATATTATTCCTTTTACAGATCCAGTAGCGGAAAGAAGTCCATTTTCTTTTGGAACATACGTAAGTAATAACATCTGTAACTATAGAATTTTCGAACATACAGTTTCAAATTTCAAGTAACTTCTTTGTCATGACTGTCATGAGCGCAACATTCAAGATTCTTCAGGGCGTAACAATTTTTGATTAGTGGTTGCTGATCAGCATGAAAAGGCTGGCTCAACCGCAACTAAACTCTACCTACGCTGTCATGGAATATCGACGTAAACTAATCGCATCCATTTATTTTAAATAAGATCACATAACCGAAACCATAACCACTAATTCAAATTTTCTATAGACTCCAATGTGTTTCTGCCCTCTATATTCTTCTTTATTTTTGTTTTAAATGCGTTTCTGGAAAATGCTTCCTAAATGTTTAGATGACATATTCATGCCTATGAGTACAAAGCAGTGCACCCGTCTACCATAAGGCAGGGCATAGATTCAACTGCCACTGAACTCATCAGAAATACTTGCCTATAAGTTTAGTAATAATCATTTATTTATACACAGGCCATCCTAGTCGCGCTCGGTGCGGCTTGGGCAATGGGCGCAGTGTTCGCGTTAAGTGCGCGCGTAGTGAAACATGTTCTAAAATCGCTCCGCCCCGCGCCCGTCTCCGCTCCGCTTGAGACAATGAATCGCCGCCCTGCCTGGTTCCCGCTGCAGCTGCGTACGTGAGTAGCTAAACATAAGGCTTATATACCTATTTGCGTGCATTCATATTTTATAGGTTGTGTCGCCGGGGTTTTACTGAGAGATATGTTCGGAGATAGCTATGTTTGATATTATTGCAACTTTCATAAATTTTTCATAGGTTGTTTCGTCGTGTTTTTCTTGAAGATTTGCGTTTTCGGTGTGGAATATTGCAAGAAAATTCAGGAAGGATTGTTTGTTATTATGCCTTAAATTATGTTATACATTCATAAAACGATCATAAAACATCAAAATTATACTTAGATTGAAATCAAACGGTTTACGGATTCTATCGCGATATATTGATTATAATAGAATTAATTTAAGCTGTCTAATTATCAATATAATTACTTGAACTAACTTGACACATACTTTGAAATATATTGTATTACTTAAATGCTCGATTTCCAATATAAATGAGTTTTAGAAAAAGAGCAGGGCACTTAGGAAAATGTAATTCACAGGATACTTTTATCAACTCACCAAATTTTAGAAAAGTTTATGTTTAAACTTATCAGCAGTATGGTACTAACAAATGTAAATGTACTTTAAATTGCTGACTAAGTTTGGATAAATGTTACATAGCTTTTACGAAAAAGGCCAAGTCATGAAGAATTAAAATTGGATTTAATACCCAGAATTAGGTGCCAATAATTTAAATCTCAAAGCATTTGTGAGCGAGACGATAGGTATTTTTAATATCGTATTTGGCTCACATATCACTTTCTTTTTTGAGGAGATGACTGCTTACTGTTCACAAGAGTTCGTATAAAGACTGCTTCCCATGGTGCGTATTTTTTGCGGACGGACGCGCGTGCCACCTTTGAAGTTACACCTCAAAACCATGCACCGTGGGCAGCCGGCTTCAATAATAGAACATAGCACAAAAATAGACCCTAAAATTTTGAGGTAAGAGCATTATTAGGAGGTTTCACTTGATTCTAAGGCCAAATTAATATCATTCAGTGGGTTGTTTTGTTCGTTCTGCGGAGGCACTATAAACTGGTAAGTACGCAATATTGTAGTTAGCTGTATTGTAGGCTTTATGAAAGGACGAATTATCACAATTGTATTATAATAATAGTTTTACTTTACTTTTTCGCAATAGCAGCTTATGAAAGTAGCTCATTGGCACCGTATTAATATAATGTAGGTACCTAAGGGTAAATAAATGAATCCTGTTGAGGTCGTTCTATAATGGCGCTGATACACTTGAGCATTCACATGTAATGAGCATTTTCGCGAATGTTACAAAACAAATGATTGTGTTTTAGCGAGCATTCTCACGAACATTCGGGCGAGCCTTAGAATTTAGATAAGGGTATTATATTTTCTGTGATAATACATAGAATACGCGCTATAATGGCGGTTAAAGCCAATTTATTTACTTTACTTTGACTTATGATTTTAGTTTAGGAAAAAATCTTCGGAGTATGTCACTAATTTTATCTTGACTAGTGATGGGCTTACTCAGAATAAATATCGATAATGTTTACAATAGTTCCTTAGATTTGGTTTACTCAGAATTAATTTCAATAGAATGTTGATAAACTCTCGATATCGATAAATAAATTTGAACGTAGGAACAGACACTTGTGTGTTTTATTCAATCTGTTCAAAATTAAAATCTGCATTTTATTATTTAGATACGTCATTTGTTTATGTATCTTACTAAAATAATTCATAAGTGAAACTGAAGTAATCATATTGGGTAAAACTGCTGTTGTATTGCGATTTCTATATTTTTCTATATTCTATGCGGATTGTTTGAATTTAGAGTGTTCGCTAGAATGATCGTGAAAATGTTCGGTTCGACAAGCCAAAAAACAGCGAATGCTTGCTGTTCTGTTACAAGTGAATGCTCAGGTGTATCAGCGCCATAAGACTCATACCTACATACCTATTTGGCATTTACTTTGTATACGGCCGTTATTAGTAGCTGCTCTATAGGTTATATTTATTGAATTTATCACATTTGAATTATTTGCATGAGGTGCATAGGGTTCCCACCAAGAACTTAGGGTCCCAAGCCAACCTCACCTGCAAGTGGTGCACCTGCCGATCAACGGACGGGGCTCTGGCAAACAAAATTTCCCGATAAGCGGCAATAGGCTCGCCACCTATTACGTGGGATCAAAACACTGGCGAAAAGTGGGCGTTTAATATGCCTCTGCCTACCCCTTCGGGGAAACAGGCGTGAGTCTATGTATGTATGTATGTATGTAATTATTGGCACTTTGAAGGCATAACACGATTACACAATTAGAGTATATATTTTTATAGGTATTGTAAGCCATTATAGTAATTGGCCTTTGTTTTGTATTCAACAGTTATTTTGTAACTGCCACTTATTGAGTTTTTAATTGGATGGAGATGTTTTTGAACTTGAAATTGTATACACTTTGAAATTTGCGGCACTCATTAAGACGAGAAATAGTTGATTTTTATACGTACGTATAATAATATTCTAATTAATACTAATCCGCCTCCTATAGGCTCTTGCGTTAGGTAGGTATATGTAACTACCACGAGCTGTGTTAGATCATACAGGGGCTCTAAACTGTTGAAAAGTGAGTGATAAAGCAATTTTTGCTGTGTTGATTGAAAGTGTTACCACTTTGAGATTTTCGGGACTTCCGTTATAGAATGTAGGGACCTTAGTGACGCCGGCGCCGTGCCCCGTGGGACGGTTATGGTAAATTTTATGATAACTGTTGTGGTAAATGGTACATAAAGTATTTACCTGCGATCCTCTTTACTACATACATGCGGCAAATGAAGCATATTTAATAACGGCAAATAATTTTCCGAGTGACTAATAACTTAAAAGATGACTAAATGTTTGTAACTAATAAAATAAGTTGCTAGCGATTAAATATTTTCGCGACTATTATATTAAATAAGATTCAAAACTAAGGGTGTTATAAAAACTTAAAACTAGCAGCTGCGTTTAGGTAGCAAATAAACTATACAAGTCAATTGAAATAATAGCCGAGGAGCTATAGCTATATAAATAATGACGACTAATAATGTTAGTAGGTAGGTTATGTTAGGTTTTCTTGGGGTCGGTACCCACTGGTCCTCTGAAATTCGGACCCTGTGCCTACTGGTACCCTCAAATTTTTGTGGTGCCCACTCTTACCCAGCAATATTTTTTATTTTAAATAATTTATATTTCCCATTTACTCTACTAATTAGTGATTATTTTCAGTACCTGTTGTTGTAGTAAAGTCACGTACCTACTAAAGGTAAAAATGAAACAAATAAAAAGATATCACATTGATTAATAATTGTTAATGACAATCAGTCTTTTAGATATCAATCGTATTTATTTGTACTTTTTATACATACTCACAGTCACGTACGATTGATTTTTAAGTAACTGTTTTATAAATGATATATTTTTTTTAACGCACTTCTCGACATTTTCGTATACGCCATACAATTGTATTAATTTACTTTTGTTTTTGTATATTAGGTACAACGTATTCGAAGTGTCTGCAATATTTTACGTATAGTAAGTACGTACATTGTCAACTTGTTAATAGATTTTTCTATATGAAACTTATATAACTTATAAAATTCCTCAGTGATATGTAGGATTTATACTATACATATATTCACCTTTACAATATTTTTAAAACAGTGTGGACAATGTATAATTTCCTAACAGAAAGCAGACCGCTTATCTGATAAAGACTCTCTGTAGGGAATCTAACCTTTTTTAAAGTACATTATTTTTATTAAAGCTCGGTGTGCTCGTTCAATTTCAATAAATTTTGATTTAGCTGCACCTCCCCAAATACGGATACAGTATACCACAACTTAATTTGCTATTGCATTATAAATTTCATTTAATAGATTTCTAGGCAGACCTATATTTTTATTGATTTGAGTAGGGACGACATACCGTAAGGTTTTAAAAATCCAACCAAGTTTCCTAAGCCTTCTAGTGATATGTTCCAGATGAGAGTACCACGAAAGCCGTTGGTCAATTATGACACCTAAATATTTTGCTTGTGGTACTTTATCTATTTTTGGACACTTACAGGTAGGTACTTATTATAAAAAGGTTTGTTACAAGAGTGTATTTTAATTATAAAGTCCTCCTCCAGTTGCGAACGATTTGAGATGCTGAAGCAGACGTAATTGGTTTTGGATGTATTTAGGGTGAGTAGATTGTCACTGAGCCAGTTAGCAATCTGGGCCATACCCAGCTCTGCGTGATGTTTGACTTCCGACCAGTTTTTCCCAGAGAAGACAACAGCTGTGTCATCGGCGTAGGCAAAAATTTTAGCGTTTAACACTTTTAAGTTGCAGAGATCGTTTATATACGTTAGGAAAAGTGTAGGAGCGCCGAATGACACATCCGCCGCGTCACTAGTGAACTGGTCTATCTTTACCATTTGTCGTCTATCCGTGAGGTAGTCTTTAAAAAATTTAAGAGGGATTCCTCTTATACCAACGTTTTCTAGTTTAGTTACAAGGGTTGGAACTGAGACGGGTGACGAAGGGTTGGAACAAAGACAGAGATTATGTGTACGTACGTAGATACCAAACAAGAAAAAAATCTCATAACCTTTCATAAAATCGATTTCTAAAATGTTTTACCAATAAATATTCAAAACTAGCTTCGAAAAATATAAACTGTGTATTTTATCAGTATATGAGCTATGTAAACTAGTGTAAAAAAATACTACTTACCTACATGTTTTTAATTTTTTATACTCATATTTGGTCACTCACTTAATTCAGTAGTTAATTTTATAGAACACACACACCAATTAATAAGTATTTACTTTTACTCGAGAGTCTATCAGTTAACTGCGCTTAGATTAGCGACTAAACTTAAAACAAACTGATTGCACCTTGACAAATTCCGGGAAAATGCGAACAGTGGCCAACAATATAGTTAGCCAATTCGATGAGAGTCCATACTATAATATAATTTGATTATTTTATAGTACATACTTTAAATTATTGATATTACTTAATTATTAATATCGTAACAATATTGTAAATACACGAATGTACAACGATGACAATATTTTTTACCTAAAAATTAAAATGGTTTTTATTAGGTGCCCAAAACGCACCTGAGTAGGTGCCGAATCTTTAATTTTATTCCAGATACGAGTGGGTACCTGAAAAAATTATTAAAATAATCTGGTCCCCTACCGGGGTACCAATGGGCACCTAAATAGGAGACCAATCTACAACTTTTATTCCGGGAGACGAATATTAGGGGACCAGTGGGTACCGACCCCTTGTGACCCTGTAAGTACCCAAAAATAGGAGCCCCTTCATTTAAGACAAAATCATTTGGCAAATATTGAAATTTGTATTATTTATGAATGTCCATTTTCTATTTTTTATTCATCATCAAGTTTCCGCTTAGATACTTATTCAGTTCCCAAAAAAAACAAAAGCTGTCAGTTTAAATTAAAACGAAGCTTATTACTGACTTATTAATATGCTACATTTTACTTATTACGATACTCCTTATTAGCTGCCAACCCATTATATAATGGTACCCACTCTAATTATTTTTGAAACCTGTATTCGCTTCACCGCATTAAATACATACCTTTAATAACTATCACAAAACTGAGATTCTTTTTTCATGTTCTCACACAGCCTTTAATATTCTTTTGTCACGTAAAATACACCATTTTTACACCACACAATCACAAACAAAAATAATCACGTAGGTTTGTTCCGCAACAAATTGTACAAAACAACATTATTTACAAAGGAAAAGACTCAGAGCTTAAAATATTTGACACTAACATTAACATTATGAAATAACCCCAAACACACATTGTCTATTAAAAATAATTATTTATTCATCTCTGCTAACATAAGGTATAAGGTACTTTGTAACCCCTTTTGATGCTAACACGTGGCCCGAATATTTAATAATGAGGCTGTTTGTATTGTTTAGTATACTTGTTTTGTCTTTTACATGACAAGTAAATAATAAAAAATCTGTGTCATTGTGTCATCACAAGTGGACTATGGTAGGCTGATGATGATGAAAGACAATTCAAACCCCGTTAACTTATCTCAAAGGCAAACAAGGCAGTCTGTGCTATGATAACCAAATAACGGATAAACATAGCTAAATATTCTTAAAAACATACACATTATAAATAAATTAAACCCAGACATAATAACAAAACGTTGTGCCCGTCACACGAAGATTTGTATTGGGTGGAATCAAACCCACGTCCTAAAGGTTAACAGTCCGGTGCACTAATTATTAGACCAACAGGCCAATCAAACACATATTTACAATATTCTATATTGAATTTAGTTTAAGGTACAGTTTTATCACCGCTGGATAACGGATAAATTCAATACTGGTACGGAATTTCAAACAGAGGTGAAACGGGCCATAAGACTAGTTTCTTGATTTTTAGTACTGTCTCAACTCAACCTGTTACGTATTTTCTGAATAATTAAAAGAACAAATTTTATATAATTAAGTAACTTTTAACAGGAATGTCCTAGTTATTATAATAAGGACGTCTAATAAAAAATGGGTCATCTCAAACGTAGGCTCTTAACCATTGGTCTATTTCGGCAGTACGCGCTTTGACTTGTCATTTCTCGTTCTTCCTGAGCTGCTTCCTTGCCAATATGCCTCCATTTTGCCGGTGCTATGCTTCGAAACCACTCAATTCTCAATTAAACGTAGGTACCAATTTGTGTATTACAGCATGTAGGTAAAAGTACCTACCTACCTATCATAAAATCAGAGTTCTGTCGAACTATTGATGATAGTAAGCTTTTAGTGTACAAAGAAGTAGGTAGATACTAACTATATACCACCAGTAAGTACTGGTACGAAGTAGGTAGGTAAAGCTACCTACCTACTTCTTTCCCTAACTTACATATTCGAAATAAACGAAAATACCGCAATATAGGTGTTCCTTAACAGAATATTGATTATGTATAAGATACGAAAGTAAAAGTACGACTCTAAATCATATATATATATATAAAAGTAAGTTTATTTTAGAAAGGTATGAATGTTTAATAAAGTTACAAGCGCCTTATAAAATATTAATAGCAACCCGCATCGTTACTGGAATATTAACAATGCCTGACGGCGTTCACTAAGACCGTTCTCATCAATATTACAACATACAAGAGCCTACAATTTGTTAAACAAAAAATCATTTTCGGTGTATCAAATTTAACGAATGTTTGCTACGGGGTACTTTAATAAGTATACATTGTAATTCTATTCCATTCATGCTACTCCTAGGCTTATGGCAATAATTACCTAGTACCAAAGAGCTCAGATATTTACATAGAGGCGCATTTCCTATGGGCGCTCTGAAGACAAACTTTCTGTGACCTGAATTGCCGCTTGGCGGCGTGGCAGTCGCGCTGTGACAGCTGTCTCTACGAGAGCAAGAGAGACGAACGTTCCTCCCGTGTATCTTAACTACGAGAGCAAGAGAGACGGAGAACGACGCCAGTGCCGCCAACGGCGCCAGCAACGAACTAAACTGGAGACAGTCCCCACTTGGAATCGGCACACGAAGTCCTTAAGAACTGCGCTTCTATGTAAATCTGTATTCATTGCTAGTACCTAACTACCAACTGATTTGTCATTATTATGACACACTTGATGACCAAGCCAACAAGGCAACTGTCAACTTGTTGTTTGTTGCTGACACAGACCAGAGTAATAGTTGGTAGCTTAGCAATAATCAGCGGCACTTCGTTTGGGCAGGGGAACTTAGGTACCTACTCTGATTTGGGGGCGTGACCCTGGTGAGAATAGATTTTATGACGAAAACACTTAATAGTCATTATTCATAGGAGGCCTCAGATGTTTGGGAGGAGGGGTCTTGAGTAGGACATCGGGTGTACAAAATAATTTAGGTAACTTACGTACCTACAGCAAATTTTCGGTAAAAATCTTTAATTCCCGTTTCGAACCTACCTACCTACCCATCTAAAAATACCATTATTTTTATTTTAACGAGCAACCCAATAACATTCTCCCTGCCCTAGAAACAATCCCAGGGCCTCCCCGAGGGTCGAAAACATATTAATCTCAAACTATAATTACTTCTATGTATACTAATAGGTGATTCCAAGGCCTTGGAAGTTTCAGAGATCTCATAACTATTCGCAATAACTAAAGGCCGAGATACCATTAATAACTTTAATTTAGAAACTTGTAATAGATAATATATAATGTACTATATAATCTACTGTACGTAGGTATATGTGGCATTTTCACAAGATTCACAAGACTGAATATTATCAGTGATTTTACCCCACTTGTGCATAGCGAATGGATATATATGTATATATTATGATGGAGCTGACCTAGTCAAAATATTAACAGACTGCCACGCATAGAGTATCGGGATCGGGATGCAACCTTCGACGCGCAACACTGACTTTTCTAAGTTTTTTTTTAACTCATGCCTGTATCCCGACGGGTTAGGCAGAGGTGTAATATTACACCCACATTTCGCCATGCATTTTTAAGTCCCACGTAATAGAGGGCGAGCTTATTGCCGTTACCGGGCACATATCACCAGACGCCGAGCTGCTACTGAGAATTCGCCAAAACCCAATAACACTTTTGCCCGACCCGGGAATCGAACCCGGGACCTCCGATCAGCAGTCGCATATGGAATCCAATGGACCACGGAGGCAGTAATTTCTAAGTTATGTGTGTATTAAATTGTTATCTAGAACTTGCCCTGTGCCTCGGAGATAACCATAAGCTGTTACTATACATCTGTAGTCCCGGCTGTCATGGAGGTCTTTTGCAGTCTATGGGGCGTAGTACCCTTGAATATACTACAAGTAGCCCAAATCTAAGCCATCGGATCATCATCAACATCTCGGCCAAAAATATCCACTGCTAGACATGGGCCAGTATTTACTCAATATAATTGGAGATTTTTTTTATAGTAATAGGCGGCAAACGAGCAGACGAATCGCATGATGGTAAGCAATTACCGCCGCCCATGGATACAAGCAACACCACAGGAGTCACAAACAGTGCGTAGCCGCCCGTTGGGGTTGGGAAAAGGGATAGGATATGGGATAGGATAAGGAGTGGGATGAGGGAGAAGGAATAGGGGATAGGCCCTCCGGCACTCTCGCTCACCGAACGAAACGCAACAGTTTAGGTATAGGTAAATTCACGAAAGTTGACCACAAATGGCGGCCGTCGCGCATATGTACATTCGTGCACCAATGGCGTTGCTCCATTCTTGACGCATTTAGGGAATGCGTCAAGAACAGAGCCACGCCATTGGCACTCCACCCGCGCCTCACCCCGCACCTCCACGGGGACCTAAAAAATTATTTCTGCGCAGTGGTCATCTTTCGTGAACCGAACTATACCTACTGTCACTTCACGTCAATTTTCTGTGAGAGGGTAGCACTTCCCCGATCGAGCCGGCCCATTCATGCTGAAATAGGTACCTACTGTCACTTTACGTCAATTTTCTGTGAGAGGGTAGCACTTCCCCGATCGAGCCGGCCCATTCATGCTGAAATTATCAAGGCTCTACTACCGTCAACATTTTGTTCTGGACGTATTAGTGTAATCCATGTGTAAAGGAATCACTGAATAGTCCTAGTTTTGTAATAAGAATTTTGATGTCTTTCTTTGACAAGTGTTCAAGTTATAATTAAATAAGTACCTAATAGATCTGCTACTAAACTTACTTAGAGGCATATTCAAATAACACAATTTTTATTTTAATCGCCTTCAGGCTCATCCTTGAACGGTAGTGTTCTTTAACGTTTTTCCATTTTCTAACCGACCTTAGATACTTCAGGGGATTTTCATTTTCATGCTTTAGATCAGCGGTCGGCAACACGCGGCCCGCGAGGGTCCTACTTGCGGCCTGCGAATGTTTTGTAAAAAATGTCTTATAAATCGAACTGAAGCGCCATATGGCTTAGAAAAGCACAATTGATGCGAATTTAATGAGAAACATCAGACAGCCTTGTAAGACCCTACAAATTCACTCAACCATTTTACAAAAAGATCTGGAACTAGGTGAAGCGTAACCTCCGAAGCTGGAACACTCTTTTCGTAGAGGGGTGATTGGGCAAAATCGAGGATCGAAGATACTGGGCAAGTCTTCTGACAAAGCTGACAAACCCCAGTTATACCATCACTGCAAAAATCTGTATGTCTCACATGCCCTGACGCCTCCACTAGACACCTGCGAGCTTATAGCTTAAGTTTAAAGATAACGATAACCTTTGCATCTATTCTACTTCAGGAAGGGAAGATAACGATAGTGTAGTAGTGGCGTAGGGTTTCTCGTTAACAAAGCTCTCCGTGTCAACATGACTGAGGTCTGTAGCGTCTCGACCCGGGTAGCATACCTTGTACTGAAACTGACCGAGAGATACTCTGTTAAGGTGGTACAGGTGTATGCGCCAACATCTAGTAGCTTATATGAAGAGGTGGAGGTCGTATGCAACGGTGTACATCGCACCAAAAAGACACATTTCACTGTAGTCATAGACTTCAACGCAAAGGCATAACCGGGGCAGTACGTGAACTGGAAATGCTACATTTTCGGAATCGGCGACCAGATATGAAGTCTAAACTTTCAAGCAAGACTCTGGAACTGTTGCAATTTGGCGACAAGCATCGGGGTATCATATCACCCAAACTCTATCCATTAAAAGATCCGGAGCTTAGTAACACGTGACCTCCGTAGCCTCCTCAGTGTAGAACACTTGCCTCGTACAGAAAGCAATTGAGCAAAATCGGGAGTCAACAGTCTTCTCCAAGACACTGGGGAGGAGTCATTTGACAAAGCTGACTACCTTGAAGGGTAATACCGCCACATCAGTTTCAGAGATACTCGCTGAACTTAAAGATTTCTATGGCACTCTGTATGCTTCGCATGCACTGAAGCCTGCACCAGACACGAGCGATCCTGAGCCCCATTTACCCGCCAATTTACATTGGATCTCCCTGACGTAGATGTCGATGGAATCGATGCGACTCTCAGACAGCTTAATACTGGTAAGGCGCACGGGGAAGATGGAGTGGCCTCTGAGCTCCTTAAGGCTGGAGAAGAACCGTAGAGCTTTTCCTCCTCGGGGGAGCTTAGAAGGCTCTGCCAGGTCATGCTTTGCCGATGACCTGGTAATTATGGCAGATTTGCTACAAGACTTGCAAAAAATGCTGTCCAGTCTCAATACAGCCTCAAGATGTGTTGGGCTCGGGATAAATCTGGACAAGATCAAGCTCATAATTAATGAACAAATCGTTCCGGAACCAATTTGTATTGAAGATGAAGCCTTTGAAGTTGTCCATGTATATCTGGGGCAAAAGTTGTAGCTAGGTAGAGACAACTTTTAGAGTGAAATCATCAGAAGAGTGTAGCTGGGCTGGGTAACATATGGGAAGTTGCTTCATATCTTCGTGTCATCTTAGCCACAATGCCTAAAGACCTAGGTGTTCAACTAATGCGACCTGCCAGTCATGCCGTACGTAGCTAAGAAGTGAAACATGACATGTCACTTAGAGAGCTATGGAACGATCAATGCTGGGGATCTCGCTGAGGGACAAAGCCCGGAACGAGATTATTCGGCAGAAGTTCAAAATTACTGAAATAATAATTCAGAGGTGTAGCAAACTAATGTGGCAGTGGGCTGGACAAATCTGTCCCAGAACCGATGGCAGGTGAAGTAGGCACCTGCCTACTTCACCTCCCATCGGTTCTTCGAGTCCTCTTCTTAAATCTTTCGAGAACCTTCTCGTGAGACGCTCCTGCGCCAGATGGACTACCTACTTGAGGAGGGTAGCTTGGTCGATTAGGTCTTGTGGCGCTCACTGCGGGAGGCCTACGTCCAGCAGTGGATTGCAACAGGCTGATGTAATGTGTGTGTGTTGGGGCAGAGAAGCCATTTCATCAGGTTTTAATGAATGACGAAAAAGCCTTTGAATGCGCTGCTCTGTAGTGATTGCAGCGCTACCATGTGGATTGCAAAAAGTGGAGGTGTTAAGAGAACTAAATGGCAATGATTTCTGTTCAAACACTGAACAACTAAACAAGACCCATCCAATAGCTTCGAGAGATAGGACGGGGTGACATTATTTTCCCGAAACTTTTCACCAACACTAGAGGAGATCTTCAATTCCCTGCAGTGGGATGGAATAGGCATCAATGTCAATGGTCGGCATGTCACGCGTCTCCGGTTTAGCACAATTGCTGCAAGACTTGTAAAAATGCTGTCTAGTTATTACCAAAAGTGCGGCCCGCCGTTAGTTTGACTGCACAGTTGGCGTAGTGGTTTAAGCGGCCGCCTCGCCGCTTGGTACTGCGCTGAGTGACGTGGGTTCGCTCCCCACACGAGACAACACTTTGTGTGATCCATAAATTGTTGTTTCGAGTCTGGGTGTACTTTGTGTCCGTTAGTTGTATGTTTGTCAAGTCCCCTGCGACACAGGATTTATTCCTAGTGCGGGAGTTGTCTTTGAAATAAAAAACGTTTATTTTGCCTCCTTGCGGCCCGTGCCTACCGATAGGTTTCCGACCGTTGCTTTAGATCAACTGTACAGGCGACAAGACACGCGAAACACAGTAGCGATGCCCGATACGTATCGATATTTTGGTGTATCGATACAACGGAATGCGATATAACGATATTTTGTATCGATACACATCAATACGATATTTGGCTGTATCGTATCGCTTCGCCCGAATATCGTATCAAAAATATCGTATCATGCCGGGATTGAATCTATGAAATATTTAGACCGTACATTCAAACCGGCGGCGGCCGATTTCTATGAAGTTATCTTACTAAGACTAACAATAACAAAGATTAAAAATGTAAACAGACTTATTTTTTTTCGTAATGCCGCTTGCTGCCACCCTTGTAGGTGCGGCCGGCTCGATTGGATTATTAAAAGATAATGAGCCTGAGCTTGAATTAGCTTCAACATCGGCAAGGAATGACAACACCGAAACAGATTCTAACAGAGTTTTATGGCAGTTCCATAACCAATTGAATGACTGAATCCTATCAAAATTCATCGAGACAACAAAGAATAGACGAGATCCTGAAACAATATCTACGAGAACCGCTATTAGATAGAAAATCAGATCCCTTGACGTATAAGACAGCAAGGACTGCTTGGCCAAATCTTAGTACTTTAGCTCTTAAATATTTATCTGTGGTTGCAACGTCAGTACCGTCGGAGCGTTTATTATCTTCAGCTAATAACACGCTAACTGAAAATCGAAACAGACTAGACCCACAACGGTTGTCGAAATTGCTGTTTCTTAAAAACTTAGATTTTAAACATTGGCAGCTGTAAAATAAAAATAGCATCGTAACGGTCATGTTATGTTCACACATTCGAATGTGCTATCACTTCTAGTTAACCGATTAAATTTACTAAATTTGAATTACCTACTTATGAGTTTTATTTTAAAAATCCAATGCGATACGAGGGTCAAACTGAAAGTTCTTAGAAAATCAAAAACTGATTACATTAGCCAGTTATTAGTTTTATTATATCTTTTCAAAATATTGTCCATTGACGTCAATACACCGCTGCATGCGATGGAACCACTGGGAAAAGCACTTTGCCCACTCGTCCTTAGGGGTCTCTTCAATGGCATCGCGATACGCAGCCACCGCTTCTTCAGCATTCATAAACCGCTTTCCTTTAAGTTTTTCTTTAATTTTTGGAAATAAATAAAAATCACAAGGTGCGAGGTCGGGGCTATATCAAAATCAAAATCAAATCAAATCAAAATCATTTATTCATCTAGGCCACTAAGTGACGCTTATGAACGTCAAAATTTAAGTTAATTACTTAATGATTCTACATTTACATTTACTGCCACGTTCGCAATGCAATAGGTAGAACCACGAGAAAGAACGGGCAATAAAACTCATGGCCACTCTTTTCAAACAAATATAATGGTGGTACATTTTATTTTTGTAAGGAGCTGCAACTGTTTCACATTGTAGACATCTACTAGTAAAATTTTTAGTAGCTATTGGTATCATACTCAAGCAGTAAATGATGTTCATATGGTAAGCCTCCCAAAGTAAATATGGTGAAACAGGAGCATCCACTTACGTCTTTTTAATGTAGGCAACTCGTGAACATGGTCAGAACTATGGTAGAAGTGAATGAAGCAGAAAGTAACGGTATTATGAAACCAAAGCAATCTACAACCTATTAGTTAGCCCATGACCACGAGTTACCCACATTTTACAAATCCGCAAAGTTATAATGAAAGTGTGGAACATGAATGCAAAATATCGTATGAAATGAGAATATCGTAATTAACTACACTATAAAATAAAACTACTAATTATTGACCTAGTCAAAAGCGAAGAACTACTTCCAAGCGCTCCTGTCATCAAAATAATCCTTCAAACTGTAATATGCCTTATTTATAAGATTCTTTTTAACTTCTGCCTGAAACGAACTTAATGGCAAGTCTAAAATATAAGTTGGTAATTTATTGTATATGCGAATACTGAGCCCAATAAAAGAGCTATGCGTTTTGTGCAAACGAAAATACGGAACACATAATTTATGTCTATTTCTAGTATTGATATTGTGTCTGTCACTATTCATTTTATAAGAATTTATGTTTAGTCTTACATGCATAACACTGGCATAAATATATTGTGACGCTACAGTAAGAATACCAATAGTTTTAAATTTTTCTTTGAGTGAGACTCTTGTCTTTAACTGGTAAATGGCCCTAACTGCCCGTTTCTGCAATATAAAAATATTTTGGATATCAGCAGCTCTACCCCATAACAATATGCCATATGACATAACACTATGAAAATAACTAAAATAAACCAATCTAGCCGTATCGACATCGGTCAACCTACGAACCTTCTTAACGGCATAAGCAGCTGAGCTAAGTTTCCCTGAGAGATATGTAACATGCGCACCCCATTGTAACTTCGAATCAAGTGTTAATCCTAGAAATAATGTGGATTCAGTTGTTTCGAGTACATCGTCATTTAAAACTATGCTAGGACCAAGGTTTCTGACATTAGGCAGAGCAAACTTAACACATTTTGTTTTTTTGGCGTTCAGTACTAGATTGTTTACATTAAACCATTTAGTCACTTGAATGAGTGCACTGTTTATTTCGTTAAAGTGTTCCTTATTTCTATCTTCTTTAAATATCAAAGAAGTATCGTCAGCAAACAGTACAACGTCACAAATGTTTCTCAAGTAAAAAGGTAAATCGTTTATGTAAACAAGAAACAAGAAAGGCCCTAGGATGCTGCCCTGTGGCACTCCTAAATCAACAGGTAAGCCACTGGATTTTGAGCCATTTATTTCAACACATTGGATCCTGTCACTTAAGTACGACTTAATGACATCCAATGCTTTAGTCTGGACGCCGTAATGTCTAAGCTTGCACAAGAGCGTTTCATGGCAGACACAATCGAATGCTTTCGAAAGGTCGCAGAACACACCAACAGCATTTTGGGAATTCTCCCAAGCACTGTAGATATGTTTGAGTAACGCTACTCCTGCATCTGTTGTCGAAAGACCCTTGGTAAAACCATATTGCTCACCATGAAGGAGGCTGTTTTGATTAAAATGTCTTAGTAGTTGCTTGAGTATGATCTTTTCAAAAATCTTACTAAAAGCAGGTAGTATCGATATTGGCCTATAATTACTAGGATCAGTCTTATTGCCGGATTTGAACAGAGGTATTATTCTACTATGTTTCATAAGATCTGGAAAACTGCCAGATTTAATACACTTATTGAATAAGTTGCTTAAATAAGGAGCCACTACATCAATTATACTTGTCAAAACCTTAACAGAAATGCCCCAGAGATCACCTGTATTTTTAGACTCTAAAGACTTAAAAGTATTTATAATATCGGTAGAACTAATACTATGAAATTTAAATATTACTTCACATTTTCCTACACTAGACTCTAATAGGTTTCCTGCGACTATAGCTGATGATTTTAATTCTCTAGTAGTAGTAAGTGGTATGCTAGCAAAAAAGTTATTAAATGTGTGTGCGACTTCTTCGTCATTATGAATTAATTTATCATTATCAAGAAGACTAAAACTATTACTTCTTAATGTTGTCTTACCTGTTGTTTCATTAATAGCTCGCCAGGTTGCCTTAACTTTATTCGAAGATTGTTTAATTTTATTCCTAACGAATATAGCTTTAGCTGTATTGCACACTCTTTTAAATATTTTAGAATAATTCCTAACATACTCAGTGAAGTTTAAATCAGAATTGTATTTTTTCATACCATACAACTCATACATTTTTGCTCTGCTTTTGTAAATACCCGCAGTAGCCCACTCATTAAAAGCTCGAGATTCCTTAATTACTTTCTTCTTAGTCTTAAAAGTATTCTGAAACGTGTTATTAACTATATTAAATAAATTGTTAAAATTCTTATTTGGCGAATCTATTTCTATTAAGTCAGGATTCATAGTATTCATTCCAATCAATACTTTATTCCGGAATTCATTAAACTTATGCCTAGGTAATGGCCTAACCAACACTCTCTGTACGATGCTATCATTGTAATATGGAAACCTAGCTAATTGACCACAGTGATCCGAAGTTAATTCAGAAGTAACTACTCTATCTGAAACAATACAATTACTAAATATGTTATCAAGACAGGTGAAAGATGTTGCTGTGATTCTAGTTGGTTCAAGAAATAAATGTTTCAAATTAAATGATCTAAAAAGGTTTAAAAATCTACAAGTCATTATTGAATTTTCAAGAATGTTAACATTAAAATCACCACAAACTATAATCCCTTTCTTATTGCTCCTAATTTTACTAATTGCATCTTCCATAACAGATTCAAACAAATTAAAGTCACTTAATGGAGGACGATATACACATATAATAATATGCTGCTCAAGCTCAATGCATGACAGTTCCACCGTGCGTTCTATAGACAAGCTAGCTATGTCTTTCCGTTCTTTACATGTTAAACTGTTTGAAACAATAATCAATGATCCACCATGAATAGCTTGTTTCCTAGAGAAGGCACTGTGTACTGTGTATTGTGTGTTATTTATGAATTTAATCTGGTATTCTTTAAGCCAGTGTTCCGTAATGCACATAACTTTAATACTATGATTTTCTAAATATAAACCTAATTCTAAATCCTTGCCAGATAGACCTTGTATGTTTTGATGTGCTACAGTCAGTTCAATATGTCTACCCTTTGTCCTGTTCTTAAGTTTAAAGAACTTGTGTCAGTATTCTCAATAGAAGAATTATAAGGATAGGAACTATTTACAGAAACTAAATTCTTGGATACCCTACATGTACCTGTGTCATTTTGTATATTATATGCTAATAATTTAGCAACTTGTCTTTTATAAAATAGTGACAGATACATAGTATCTTTAGTCAATGTAAAATTATTAATAAAATTATTGATGTCAAAAAATAAAATAAAATCCTTATATTGCCATGTCAAATTGTATAACATCAAGTTATGTTCATGAATATGTCTATTCATCATAGTATTTAAACTATAAGCATAAGGCAAAGTCATACTAATAAATTTGCAATCATATGTTCTGTGAAGCGATAACATAACTTCTGTTAAATTAATTATATCTTTTTTAGTCACCATTTGACTATCACCGTATGAGATAATTATTGTGGACTCCCTATCAAATATTGTTGTATTTAATTTATCAATTAGATGTGAAAAAGAAGACTCTGGATAGCAATAATTAATAATATTGTGTTGTTTCAATTCACAATTTATTAAACTACCTAAGCCTAAACCTAACCTATCAGAAAACATATAAACTTTATTTGTGCCATTCCTACCTAAGGAAGACCTATCTGTTGTATTATTTGCTAAATAATAACTTTTGTCAATACGGCTGTGCAATATATATACGGCGGGTGACCCAGTAATTCAACGTTTGATGTCGCCAAATAGTCGATCGTTCGCTTGGCGGTGTGCGACGAGGCGTTGTCGTGGTGAAGGAGGATCCTACTGCGAGGTCGTTTCTCTCGAACTTTTTCCAAGACAAGTGGCAAACAATTGGTAGTGTACCATTCTGCAGAAACTGTTTTTTGATCCTCTAACACAATTGTTGCGAAATGACCTATCCTTCCAAAGAACGAGGCCACCATTTTTTTTCCCGCACTTCGATCTCTCTTCACTTTAGTTGGCAACTCCTCGAAAGGAAACACCCACTGAGCAGATTGTCTTTTGGTTTCAGGATCATAACAGTAAATCCAGCTTTCGTCACCTGTTAGTATGTCGAACACAGCATTTGAGTCACCTCCGTTAAATCTTTCAATCATTTTACGGCACCAATCCACACGATGGAGTTTTTGAGCCTTAGTCAAATTATGAGGTATCTACCGGGCGCAAAGCTTCCTGACCGCTAAATGTTCGTGGAGGATTTTGTACACTTGACTCATACCGATGCCTAAGCTTGTCCGAATCTGCTGATAGGTCACTCTTTTGTCAGTCTCTATCATACGCCGCACAACACAGATGTTATTTTCAGTCGTCGCCGTAGAAGGCCGTCCCTCACGTACATCATCAGTGAGATTAGTGCGACCACGTTTAAACTCATTAAACCAGTTGTAAACAGTCGCACGAGATGGGGCTTCATCGTGAAAGGCCAATCGTAGTCTATCATAACTTTCTTGTTGACTTAAATGACATCGAAAGTCATAAAAAATCATTGCACGAAAATTTTCTCGTGTTAAATTCATGTTGACGTGACACAGACAATTTTCAATTTGCCGCCAAATCGTAAAACAAATGACAAATGAATGAAATATATACTCAGTAATATTGGCAAAGAGTTCTATTTTCAAATTTTAGAATATTTTTTTTATTATATTGTTTATAAGTGGCCAGTTCTAAGAACTTTCAGTTTGACCCTCGTATTTTCGATACGATATTTACCATATCGATACAAAGGCATACGATATATATCGTGTATCGATACAATCAGTTGCGATACATTACGATACGATATATCGATACAAAGTGACGTATCGGGCATCGCTAAAACACAGTATGACTTTCCTATGCCATAACAACAGTACAAAAGTCAAAGTGTTGGTTGACGTTTAGCCGTGTATATTGTCCTCTTCAAAGTGTGCATTTTCTTCGGACAAATCAAGAGAAATCTTTTCTCTTCTCGAATATTCCACCGTCGCCATTTACAGGCTATAAATAAAATGAGTCGGCAACGAGGGGGCGCCTTGTAAGAATAATTGACCCTTGAAAAATGGTAAAATATATGTTGTAAGCCAGCAGACTTATATTCATTCTTACTTACTCAATTGGCATTCATTCAGTGTAAGTGGAGTTAAACAAAGCGATATGCCAAAAACTTTGCTTTACAAGAGAGCATAATTAGGTAATCTTTGAACCGCTCTAGTAATCATTATATTCTTCGTAATAGGTATTTTTTACTGTGTTATGCTGGTACGTTATTAAAAAAAAATGTTCGTCGGAAGATGAATTACGGACACCTGAATTTTGATATGTCAAATAATACGCAGAGACCGTCGATATATAGAAAACAACTAAATTATCCACATACCTACCTACACTGTAGACGATAGATCAGATTTTTCTATTATTTGCAACACAGTCGATGGTAAAAACAAAATCAATGGTAATATCAATAACATAAAAATCAAATTTATAACAGCAACTACATATTACGGAAAAATACGTAAAAAAATCATTTGAAGGAATTACCGATTCTATCATTGGATATCCAGATCATATAATTGCATTGTAAGCAGCAGTAAGCATTATCATCAATGTCATATTTTGATATTAAATTCCAGTGTAACCACCTTTGGATATGTCTCATCTGTAATTAATAATATATTATGTAGGTACTCAGATATTTCATATATCTGGTTCCCATAGTAATAATATACACGGTTACATAAGACTGCACGGTTGGCGTAGTGGTTTAAGCAGCCGCCTCGCCGCTTGACACTACACCGAGTGTCGTGGGTTCGATTCCCACACGAGGCAACACTTTGTGTGATCCATAAATTGTTGTTTCGAGTCTGGGTGTTCATTGTGTCCGTTGGTTGTATGTTTGTAAAGTCCCCCGCGACACAGGATTTATTCCTAGTGCTGGAGGTGTCTAAAAAAAAAATAGGTTCAGCTTGGTTTGCGATCGTATCGGTTGTGCGTGAATTGTCCGGGTATATTATTATTGGTTATGAGTTTTCATTTATTTAATTGGCGGCTAACGAGCAGTCGGCTCGCCTGATGGTAAGCGTTTACCGCCGTCCATGGACACAAGCAACACCAGAGGATTCACAAGTGCGCTACCGCACTATAGGGTGGAAAAAGTAATAGGAGAAGGTGTGGG
This sequence comes from Euclidia mi, assembly GCA_944739405.2. Classification (NCBI taxonomy): domain Eukaryota; kingdom Metazoa; phylum Arthropoda; class Insecta; order Lepidoptera; family Erebidae; genus Euclidia; species Euclidia mi. Next base: position 62,939,518 of record OX123190.2, read on the forward strand.
GTGAAGCAGAAGTGAAAGATGGTGCCTCCGGCACTCTCACTCACAGAACGGTTACACAACAACATAGATACTGTTATTTTACGGCGATATTTTGAGACAGAGTAAGACTTTACCGGCCCATTCATTCTGAAATCAGCAACGCTCTACGACTTATAAATTACGTTTATTTAGGTGCATTCGGTTAGAGTAAGTGTCCGATGTTTCGGCACTCATATACCTTAACTTACAACCACAGCACTGGCAAGAGTGGCGAATTGTCGGATATTCAAAAACACATATCCAAAAGTTTAAATAGGTAGGTTATAGCATTTTGATATGTGCTAGGAATTATTATTATACTAGTCTGAGCTCAGATGGCATGCGTAAATTCATTTAATTCAATTTCAAAGATTCAATACAAACGAAATATTGAAGTAATGTAATAGGTATAATTTTTTTTTATAGACTCACGCCTGTATCCCTGAAGGGGTAGGCAGAGGTGTAATTTTACACCCACATTTCGCCATGAATATTTAGGTCCCACGTAATAGGGGGCGAGCCTATTGCCTTACCGGGCACATTACCAGACTCCGTGCTGTTACTGAGAATTTCCTAACGGAAAAACCCAATAACACTTTGCACGACCCGGGAATCGAACCCGAGACCTCCCAATCCCACGCGCACATATTTTATGCCGCGAGACCAACGAGGCAGTAGGTATAATGAAAAATTGAAAACTAATAAGTACCTAGGTATAAGCCAAGAAAATGATATTTGAAAATTATTTTTACTTGTAAATAACTTTAAATTAGTTTTACTTTGAGTAAAGCGTTTATGTAACAAACAGCTGAACAAAATGAAATTACTTGTAGGGTTGTCAACCCAAGAAAACAAATCCTACTTTGATAATACCTACATTCAATGCCTGCCTTAAACTTGAGACTTTACTAAAGTAGTATTTAATGTACCCCTATTTATGAACGCCAAGTCCCTTTATGAACTGAAAACCTTACAGTACAAGTTTGTGCCGTAATATATTTTATTAAAATATTTATTTTAATATATGCGTTCAATAGGTAGCCCTAGTATGTTTTATTAAAATTCATGTACATTCAATATTTACGAAAAGCCCTAAAAGCGTAATAGTAGCACTTTGACATTTAATTTTATAAATAATCGTCTTTTGATGGTACATACTTACTTGAGAGTATTTCGACACAAAAAATATTTCTCCAACAAAACTGACCAGGTTGCAAACGTGGGTGTATAAGCCGTACACCTCTGCTGCACTCCAAGAAATAGGGTAAATACGCTATACGTCGGCCCCTCCCCTAACTTCGGCCGTCTGCACATTTTCAGCTTGCGTTTATTTAAAACGCAATGAATTGACAAATTTGCCACTCGAATTACAATCTTAGTTCATACTCTATATGTACAAACCGTTACTTTCCGATTAAGTTACTCACTCTTCGCACACTGAGCGTCAATAGCGATTGCGCCGTCGAAGCGTCAATTTCATATTGAAAGTACCTTACTTGCTGTGAATACCCACACTTCGGGGATTGATATAGAACGGTCAGACATTCCTTTTTTATTGTTTTAAGCTTTATTATCAGTAATTAGTGATTTTTATTATATTTTGAGATAGTTTTTTCAATGTTTTTCGTATTGTTTTAGAGGGAAAATAGGAGGCCGCCAATAGAATACCAATTTTGAATTAAAACCGGATTCTCGGCCGTGGCGGACTTAAAGTAAATGCAGTCTGTTTTATAAATTTCAATTGTACTAATTCCATTGGCTTAGTAAGAGAATTTGCAACGCATACATATAGGCAAATAAATCTATTTTACGTTTAATCGCCAAATACCGGCCGAGGTGATAATAGTTGAATCTCGAGAAATAATGTACACGAAATACGGGCCGGCTTTAGAAACATTAAAAATCGTAATGTCGACCAGCCTCGAATTCGAGCCCAACTATACAGCCTGATTACTTTTCTTATTTTCTCAAATTTAAAAATATTTATTATACATTTATTTATTAATAATATAAAGAGTTAGTTTAAATGTAGGAGTTGATATTATTGAAACCATTTATAGTAGCTTATCCTCTAGACACCGAAGCCTCTTTTAAAATCACTTGTGACTACGGCCGAATGTACTAAATAAAGCATGAAATTATTATTGCTGCAAAGGCCGAGACCTTTCAAGTAAAATAAAACATAAACTAAGGGTTTCCAGGGTTTTCACTAAAACAATTGTTTTTTAGTATTTTTTAACAAAAATATTGAACAAATTTGTCAAAGGTATCTTTCGTTCTATAAATAGGACTTCCGGTCGTTATGGCATAAGTAGGTTAGTTGTATAAATTAAACAAATAGTTTAATTTGTTCACATAATTTTAATTAAATGACACAAATTAAGAAACAAAAAACATATTTATAAAATTAATCAACGGATTGAAGGATCTGTCATGGACGGTAAGTAAGACGAAGAGGACAAACCTGGCAGAGTAACTTCACATTTGCTTCGTTTCCAAGGAGCAATATCTCGTGGGCGACTTGGACCAAGACTGCGAGTGCCACCACGCGTACGAACTCGAGCACCTGCACGGCGTCTGCCCCGACCTCGACGACCAGGTGTAATCCTGCCGACACCACTAGAACAAGCTCGAACCTCTGGCAAGTTGCTATCATCATCGCTGTCGCTCGAGTCTTCATCTTTCGATGATTGAGCTGCATAACTACTATCAGCGGTAGTTATTAAACAACCAACGAAATCTTCATCGTCACCCGAGTCTTCAAACTCGGAGTTATTTAAAATTTCCGTGATATCGGTGACTTGTAACGCTGAAAATAATAAATACCTACTATTTGTATTAACGCCGAAAATACTATAAATACGATCAATACCATATACCTAAATCATGAAGTCCGACTGAAGGGACTATTTATAGGTTTAAATAATTTACGACAGTATAATTCCTTAATTATTTTGTATTCCTCCCCAAAATTAAGTGATTCCATAAAGTGTTTAACAACTAACATTTCTATAAAAAAAACAAAACCAAAACAAGTAAAATTATCAAACAAAAAAACAAATTTTACTTACCTCGTCGACCACGTGCCGCCATTGTAGTAAACTCGCGAGCACGCTTCGCAAGAATGGCGGCCGCTCGGAAAGAAATTTCTATCGAAATCCAAGGACAAACTATCGCCATTGCTTTATTTTAATTGGATAAAAGAAATAATATGACCAAAACTTATTTAGCGGGAAAAAACAAACACTCGGGAATTGATGCTATAAAAAGGTTGGCCGGTCGTACTCGAAGCACAAAGTTCTAAAATGTTCGGCCTTTACAGCAAGATTTATTTAATACTATTTATAGCACTCCAGGTTTCTAGAGGATATTATGGTATGGGAATATAAGATATAAACTGGTCTTTGGAACTTGCTACCTTAACCCATGTTAATTAGCTTAAAAAATATAAATATATTCAATAATGATACTCCGGGCCAAAAATGGTATGAATTAGTTTTGAAAAGACATCCAGAACTAATTATAATTATTGTGATGTTTCCATTGTTATAAATTGTACTACCTTACATTATTTAAGTGCAAATAAAAAAATACTTTACCTATTATTAAACAAATGCGATTAATAACGTATACTTAGTGAGACTCCTGCCAAAATAAATCATATTAATAATATTTGTCCGTCTTCATTTAAAACATCCTATACCCGGCCGACATTTGGGAAAAATGGGCCGTGAATGGCCGACTTTAGGGTTTTTTCGTTCTGGACGCATCTAAACCTTAGTACTTTTTCCTTGTAGTAGAAATGTCAACCTTATGCCCATAAACATGAAATAGACTTATCAAACTATCCAAAACCGCATCGGAAGCTATCCTTTCGTTGCAAATTGATGGTGCCAGACCGATCCCAAAACAGAAAAACCGTAAGGTGGCCGACATTTAGCGTATTTACCCTATGGTCGTGATGCAATATTGGCATTTTAATTGTTTAGCTATTATACCGTGTGTTCATAAATTATGTACCATTGCGCACATGATTTATATCTCCCATTGTTCGATGCACTCACTGGCCACTCGTAGGTATAGTTATTTACGAGTGTATTATGTAATGTTTTTGCTTTATACTTAACTGTAGGTTATTGGAGATCAAATACATGTAAAAAACACAAAATATATAATAGATAAGATACCTATTCGAAACGCTTTGGAGGTTTCAATTTTATGCAGGAATTCACTACCGGGTTTCCTACACAAAACAACTGATGTAATGTAAAAAGCTATGGTTAAACTAGAAAGCGAAATTCAGTCTCCAAACCAAAAGTATGGATGCAAACAGACTATCCTGGGATTCCTGGGATGGTGACGATGATGTTGATATAAAAGCACTATGATTGTCTTACAGTACGTTTAGTTTTGCCTTTAACGATGCTGGAGGTTCTATATCTCTGGAATTAAGAACGTTTATAGAGCTACTTAAGATTTTAGACTCTTTGACGAAACAGTTCGCTTAAGGAAACAGTACCTAATCTTTCTTTCTGTGTATATTTTTTTAGATAAATCCAGACATGAAACAAATTATTGTTCTCACCACAGAAAGGTCAGTCTGGATGGAAATCGAACCGACACGACAGCGAAATTACTACTGATTCAGCGTCTAAGGTCAAAATCCACTCAGTATATGAGTAATCAACGCTTCTACGCTAACTAAATTACAATAATGTTGTTCCACACTACGGTGTTCATAAAGATACATTAAACCAAACTATCTCTTCCCGTAAAACCGAACCCATCCCCGTCAGTGTTGATTCACCTGTTGAATGTAAAGCAACAGGTTATTGACACCAGTACAAACAAGGCTACACAGTAGTGTCCCACCCACCGCATACGTAGAGTAGAACTCAAGTTTAGTGATTCTGTTTGTGTTGTGAACTAGTAACACAACTAGCACATACTGAAATATACCGCCTTTCTGACCTCAAGGGTTGATTTAGCGGTTAATCAGAATGTCCCAGTTTGTGTCTTGGTTGAGGCAATTATTTCAGGATATTTTTTTTATGATTCATCATCATGTCAGCCTAGAAACGTCCACTGGTGTCTTTATGATTGTTAGTTGGTAAATCTGGTACTTGGCTTAGCTGAGCTATAGCTATTTTTTATATAAACGTCCCAGCCCTTAGGTAATTCTTTGTAAAGAAAATTACAGTGTTGAAAATTCAAAAATAATTTTATAAAGTCCCAAAAGCCGTCATCGTTTGCCATCTGTTTATTTAGGTACAATTATCAAAGGAAACATGAATATGTAAAGATTCTGTAAGTAATTTTTAATATGTTCATTAATCAAGATGATTTTTAATCAAAACTTCATATTATCATAACGCCGCCAGCTATTAATTTTAATGCCGCATTTTAATTAAATGTTTTTGAACAAGCTTCGTACAGAGTGAATTATGTGTTATTTTATTTAAGAATTTGTTTGTAATATTTAATACACAGGGTGTCACAAGACCCATCAACAAGCCAAAGTCTACTCGTTGTGGGCATGATGCCAAGTCATACTAAAAAATAATGCCTGGGAAACGTTTTTGTTTTAAGTTTTCACATTTTTTAAACCGCAATTAAAAGCGCGCGCGTGCAATGCTCGAAATACCTACTTATCCATGGGGTCATAGGGCATCTAAAGAACATATTGGCGGGGTAAATGCATCGATTTTGTACGTAATTATAAAAATTCCATACTAACTTTGAGCCTCAATATCTCCTGAACCAGTAATTTCCCAGATATGGTGCCGAAGTAAACAGTGTTCGTAGTGATTGGTACAACCTGGGATTTCAGTTTTCGTTAAGTCTTTTTACACCCTGTATAAGACTTTTCTAACTAGTCTAAGTACGCAAGTTATATAAGGTATATCTATAAATCATCACATATACAAAATCACTTGTCTTGGCAGTAGGCTGCAAAACGCTGTATGATAATGATTATGGTGCAAAGGATTTGAAGTATGAAAAAATTGTTTATGAATATTTTTTACCGTTACTCATTCTATTGAAGTGAAATTCAAGGATAAAGGTACACACATAAGTCTACTTTGTAGACTTTGTGAATAAATTTTGCTAGTAGGGTCTTAAAAAAGCAGCGATAGCCTAGTGGAGAGACCGACAGACTGCTACGCAGTGGGTCCGGGTTCGTAGTTATGTGCGTATTAAATTGTTAATTATCGCTTGCTAAACGGTGAAGGAAAACATCGTGAGGAAACCTGCTTGTCTGAGAGTTCTCCATAATGTTCTCGAAAGACATGTGAAGTCTGCCAACCCGCACTTGACCAGCGTGGTGGACTATATGGCCTTACCTTTCTGATTGTGAGAAGAGGACCGTGGCCAGCAATGGGACATTTTATATAGGTACAGGGCTGATGAGGAGTGGGGTCTTGCTGATTTCATCATGAATGGTGGCCGACTCGACCGGGTAAGAACTCATAGAATATCGACGTAAACTAACAATATCTATGCTCTTACTTTACGTTTGGTGAGTGAGAGTGCCGGAGGCCTGTGGGCTGTGGTATCGATGGTAACCTCTTACCATCAGCTCTGCTATCTCTCATCATCAGCCTTTGATAGTCCACTGCTGGACTAGGCCTCTCCTTTGAAAGGAGGAATTGGCCTACTATACCACGCTGGCCAAGCGGGTTGGTATAGGGTTTGTACCAAGTTTTATTTCTCTTGCGGTGCTGTTCTCTGCATACTATGCTCCCTCTGTCGGTTCTTACGACACCCATGGGATGATATGGGGTGGTGACAATTCGTATTCTTAATCCGTCACCACACGGACAATCTCTGCTATCTAGTAGCGCTCATAGCGAGATTTGGCTTGTCGTTCGTAACAGATCGGCAAAGTTAAGCAACGCTTGCACAGGTCGCCACTTGAATGGGTGACCATGTGTGGCATTTACATTTGAGCGCAACCGTACTTCGGAGGGCACGTAAAGCTGTCGGTCCCGGTTCTTGGCTATGGATAAGGATCGTTAGGATATGTCGGAGGCCTTCGAGCGGTCTGAAAACCCCGACACTAGAGTTGGCCACACAGTCACACGAAAAACAAACAAGCTCTGCTCTTTTGCCACTTTAACATAAAGAAATATAAATATGTATTCACGTAGTTTCAGAAATATCTATTTATTTCATAACAATGTACATATTATTCATGTATATAATACAACTTAACAATCTTAAAATAGTAATGTATTCACTATATTTAAACTAGTAATATTAATTTTCTTATAAACTATTTAGAAAATTCAAAGCTGTCTAGCTCGCGATAATTTATTATTAATAATATTTTAATAAGCGATGTCAGTATTCTCTGTTTAATTTAAACAAGAATATGATTAATATATAAGACAGCTAGACATTTTAGTATTATACATACAAGTATTATTTGCTTTGAAGATTGTAGAGTGTTTTTAATAAATATAATAAATACAGCCAGGGACTAATCAAATATGACCTATTTGGATTGTACGTAAGGTTAGTATACTGATTTGGACCATTGGGCTTCAGCAGTTAAAGTCTTATGGTGAACGCACACTTATCCGAGCCGAACGCGTCAAACGCGTCGAACAAAACGAATTTTAGATTTCTTTATATGAAATCTCATGAAACCTCGCACACTTGTCCGCGTCGAATCGTCCGAATTCGAATTCTTCGAGGATTTCTGAGGTGCTTCCAGCACCTCAGAAATCCTCAAAGAATTCGAATGACGTCATCAGATTCGGCGCGGTTAGTGCGGTCGATTCGTCCGATGCGCTCGCATTCTATCAGTTGGGTATGACAGAGCAACGCACGAGTACTATTTCCGCATTGTTTCTTCATCTTCCATTAATAAAGCACTGACAAATAAAAACCTCGTCAAGATCCAACACAATTCACATGCAATAACAGTGCGACAGGCGTAAAGGAAATGGAAACCATTTGTTCGATGCGCTCGATTCTTTCGGCGCGGTCGATTCTTTCGGCGCGGTCGATTCTTGCTAATGTGCGAGGCCTCCTTGACTTCGATTCGTTCGACGCGTTCGGCTCGGATAGGTGTGCGTCCACCTTTATTAAACTTAGATCTATGTAGTACGCTGATTATTTTAGACTAGATGAGCCCGCGGTTACACCCGCGTTATTTAAGGCTACTGCTCCGCTCCCGGCTCTTAGCTGGCTCATAGCGTGATGTTATATAGCCTATAGCCTTCCTCGGCAAATGGGCTATCTAACACTGAAATAATTTTTCAAATCGGACCAGTAGTTTCTGAGATTAGCGCGTTCAACCAAACAAACAAACTCTTCAGCTTTATATATAAGTAGGTATAAGATATTGCAGTGGGATCGAGTTCATATAAATCGAGATCTGAAATCTCGATCCCTGTTCTCTTTCAATTAAAAAACTGTAGGTACTAAGGTGATTATATGCGTATGTTGTTCTGTGACATTTGCTCTTTCATAGGTCATTTTATCGACGCTTTAACATTAAATAAGTATGATTAAGAATACAAAGTATCACCACTCAATTTATTTTCGTGGGTGTTGTAGGTGGAAAAGGCGACTAACTAAAATATTTATTTATTTATAGTCTCACGCCTGTATCTTCGAAGGGGTAGGCAGAGGTGTAAATATTACACCCACATATCGCCATGAATTTTTAGGTCCCCCGTAATAGGGGCTGAGCCTATTGCCGTTACCGGGCACATCAGCAGACTCCGCGCTGAGTATTCGGAAAAACCCAGTAACACTTTTGCTCGACCCGGGAATCGAACCCGGGACATCCGATCAGCAGTCGCATACGCTATCCCCAGTGGATAGCGTCTGCGACTGCGGAGGCCACGGAGGCAGTCAGTCACTAAAATATACGAAACAAATAATATTATCTTTGAGGAAAGATGGAAAGCTAATAAAAATAAATAAAATCCTCTATCAAGTCGTTTGGCCAGCGTGGTATTATAGTAGGCCAAATTCTTCTACCGGCTCACAATAGTCAGAATGCAATTGTAGCGCAAATTAGGAGAGATCTAGTATGTCCAGATGTGTTTTTAGATTTCCTGAAAAGGATGTTCATAATAATTCCCTAAGAGAATAATTCCCTAAGAGGGGTGTACTAGTATGAATAACTTCATCATCATCAACCTTTAACAGTCCACTGCTGGACTAGGCCTCTCCTTTGAATGGTCCTCCATTCAAAGGAGAGGCCTAGTCCAGCAGTGACAGCCAGCGTGGTATAGTAGGCCAATTCCTATTGGCCTACTATACCACGCTGGCTAAACGGGTTGGTATAGGGTTTGTATCAAGTTTTCCTTCTTTTATAGTGTTGTTCTCTGCATAATATGCTCTCTCTGTCGGCTCTTACGACACCCATGGGATGATATGGGGTGGTGACATACCGTATTCTTAATCCGTCGCCACACGGACAATGAATAACTTAGTGCATATATATTCTAATATCTTAAAAATATTGTGTAACTGATACTGCCTCAGAAATATTTACACACCATATTCAACACTACATTCATCATGCATATTCATTCATCACCCGGCTGCAATTGCGAGATCAATCAGGTCTGTTTCTCTAATTAACTGATGTTTCGTCAGAACTAATTGCTGTTTATATATCTTTTAGTCTGGCTTGCAATCCACTGGGCACGTGTAATTGTGTTAGGACATACTCGTACAAACGACGTATAATAGATAGTTGTGACGTTTTATAAATATGCAGCCTTTCTCAGACTACCACTGGTCAAATGCTCTCATAATTTGGAGTATTAACTCAAAGTCAAAATCCTTTATTCATTTGGGTCACAATGTGACGCTTATGAACGTCAAAATAATAAATTTATAAAATAATTACTTAAAGATTCTACATTTACATTTACTGCCACGTTCGCAAAGCAAGGGCGTAGAACCATGAGAAAGAACGGGCAATAAAACTCACGGTCACTCTTTTTCATCGCCAGGTTTTGCATAATACACATCATTTACATTTTGTAAGGTGCTGCAACTGTTACACCTTCTATATCACTTGTATATATTTACTGTACATAATAATACTCAAGCTTAATACTTAATAAAATTTTAAGTTTGATGTTCATTTAGTTAGCCTCCTCAGAATAGACATGGTTAAACAGGAGCATCCACTTACATTATAATAAATAAGCATAGATACTATTATCCAAATCAGTTGGTAAAGGGTTAGATTTGGAGTTTGCCATCTGTTCCCAAAGACACTATTCGCACATATCTATTCAAATTTGTGTAAAGCTCTTTTTTGTGAAATAAATGTCCCTAGAGTTCGTTGGAACTTTAATGTCGAATTAAAATTAATAATTGCCAATAAAATGTATAATTTCTATCTAGGATTATACCTGGTGTTAAGTCCTTTTTTAATATAGCTTAAAATTTAAAGAAATGAAAGGTTCGTGCAAAGTCAAGTACACGTAAGCTTAAAGAATAATACTTGTGATTATGCGACAGAAACAAGCCTCATAAAACTTTTGTCAAAAGATGGCACTTTCGTGCTACCCAACGGTGTACCTATCTACATTTGCGTGCGTTCTGTTATATGAAACACACTTGAAACATAGATGAAATTATATTTCTTTTACGGCTTGTCGAGTCAAAAATCATACGTCACCGTCATACAGTATTCGGATGCTTGATATAGCATGGTTTGACTTGCCTTGGTTAATAGTCGCGCTTAGCTGCTAGATGCGTATCCTGCCACTAAGGGAAGTCGGAGACACCCCGATGGTTCTTAATCCGAAGCACAACCTTTTTTGAGAGTCATACATACTCTCCATCAGGCTCTAGAGGTGAACTGGATCGTGAGCTGTGAAGGGAGATCATACGGTGCCTTTCCACCGCTACAAAAAGTCCTGCTACAGGCCGCCAGGCGTTAAATGATTTATTAGCTCTACGTACTAATATACGTACTCCTACGTCCTGGTAGACAACTTACGCGTGGCCTATATCCAAGAATAGGCAACCTTCGATTGAAATATATAGTAACCTCAAATATCAATAGTACCAATTATTTCGAAGGGTACTAACTGACGAGAGGACCCATTCACCGCCAAGCTCATAACATTTAACCAAAACTTATAATACCCAATATCATTAATGAGTTGTAATGGTATATGTCGGCGATACGCCAGGGTTATCGTGTCCAGACTCCATTATAATAAAAACACTCACGTAATATTACTTGGTTTATTTTCAGACGATTTCACAGAGTACTTTTCAGGACGATTTCTAGCACAGAATTGAATTAAAATGTGACCTACAGTCCTTTTTATAAACTAACCGTCATTACAACTTAATGTTTAAGAACTGCCACTTCCTTTTCAACATATAATTGAAATTACTGTACAATTAATAATCAAAAATCAACATTAATATTGTTATGAATTTTGCACAACACCATATGATTTATTTTATACGAATAACAAATTTATTTTAATAATCAAATGCTGCTTTACAACATTGTCAACAGATGGCGCTATCAACAGGATGCAAATATAGGCGCATGTTATTTATTACCGTAAACATAAAGTGTCAGAATAATGTTGTTTAATACTTATTGATTTTACTTTGAAAGTTTCTGGAATTATCTTAATAACTAAGCGATAAATTAAATACCCAATCTTTATAAAACAGTTAAGCAGCCAATACAGTGTCTAATATTGTAAAGTAGTGAAGTTCTCAGTTCCGAGTTCATAAATAATTATTTAAATATCAATCTTTAATATTATTAACATTTTCGTAACAATATAATCATTATATATTAATTTGCGCCCATACGGCCATTCTGATCCAGCGCGCTCCTCGCGCTGATTATTTAACGGTTACAGAATAAACAGCATAACAAACAAAAATAAGGAATATAAAAATTACATAAATAAGCGTTTATCATACAGAATGAACTAAAAGTTATTTACAAGGCTTCACCTAGTCATAAGATCTTAGCCTGTGGCATGCGTCACCCATCATGGGATCTAACAAACAATGCTTCACCCATGTCTAAGCCGATTACGGCATCACCGATTACGGGATCTAGTGCAGACAGGCATCACCCACATAGGGATCTAGCCCACGCGGCATCACCCATCACGGGATCTAGCCAACACACGGCATCACCCATCACGGGATCTAGCCAACACACGGCATCACCCATCACGGGATCTAGCCAACACACGGCATCACCCATCACGGGATCTAGCCAACACTCGGTATCACCCACCACGGGATCTAGCCAACACACGGCGTCACCCATCACGGGATCTAGCCAACTAGACCAGGAGCAAGGATACGCATGGTGGCCAGCCAGCGTTTTGGGAAGGATGTTGGATAGGAAAAATAAAATTTTACTCAAACACATAAATGCAAAATTTGCCTCATAAACACATCAATGCATATACATAAAATAATGATCATCGTTCGTCATGATCAGCTATATCAATACAATGCAATTACATAGGTCCAACAACGACAGTGGAGAAGGTAGAGGACCCCCCACGTAAATCGGTATCTGACGAATCCTCCGCCCATACGGTCAAGCTGCTCACACAGTTGTTGATGTTGATCAGCAACAAAGGTTAGCAAACAATGCCTGACTCCAGCTCAGTACAACACTCATGCGGTATGTGTGCGCGTAGCCCACACACAAAACCACTGACGTCAAAAGGGCGGGCCACCGTCATCCATACATACCAATCAGTAAAGGACCGCTCGTCCATCCTCTCTTCACACTAAAGTCAGGTCATCTGCTAGGATGTCATCATCAACCTGCAACACTCAAAATACAGGTGGTGGGCAACATTTCCCACCCAAATATTAGTTCCATGAACCTTCGTAACTGTAGATGTAATAAAATTCTACTCTTACAAAGTGGTGCGGTCTATTAGGCTATATCTATATATCAGGCATGATCAACCTGTGCATTGGTCTATAGTTATCTTTGCTACCACAGTGTTGGAGTCCATATTTTACGCATAAGGTAATACAAAAGTAATACAAAAGACACTGAATTTTCTCAGATTCTGTCTGACAGTGCCTTTTTAGATAATCAAATATAAAGTTATCAGGATACCCATATTTTGCAGTTTTGATAAAACAGTTAAAACTTAATATATTCAAAGTAAGTTTTATCCACATCAATCAGGATAACAAAATGGCAAGAACAAAGAGAGGCCTATGTTCAGTCGTGAACAGTCGGACTGTTGGTGATAAATATGAAATGATTTCAAACCATGCAGATCCAAGGATTTCGAAAATACTAGTGCTACAATTATTATTCATGTAAGAACATGTTTAATCCAATATTGAATATTTTTGGGCATAGTGCAAGCTGTTAAATTGTTTAACTGTTTGCCAACTGAGCCATAACAGATAAATTTACAAGCTTCCAATATTACAAAGCAAGAGTAGTGCAGTCTTATTTCTAAAAATGATTCCACTCAGTTTGTATAGTTAATATGGTGGTGAGTTTATATCAATAGTTTTATTTGACTTCATATTTAAGGGATTTTTCTAAATAATGTTAATATTTATTTTAAACTGTTAACATGTGGTGCTAATGTAATTCTTATTTATTCATACACAATTAATAATTGTTTATCTGAATAAATAAATTCAAACTGACTAATCACAACTGATTTAGAAATAAAGCATGAGTAGTCCATACATTTACTTTTATTTGCCAAGAATAAATACTGCTAAATGGGAAAAGAGATAATATGGATTTTCACATCATGTTCTTTAAACCCACTTATCATTATCCTAATAATTATATTCCTATCTGTCTTGTATCCCACAAGAGCTAAGCAATAAGGTTGGCACTAAATTTTATTGGTTTATCACTGGTTGTCATCTTGAATATAGATGCAACTAACTTAGCAAATGAATTCACAACTAAAATAAATTGTATTTACCAAGTATAACACTAAGGCTTGGTATTTATACGAGATTAGCAGTCACCTGCCTTAAGACTTTCAACCTAAAATGCTTAGAGATGGACTATTATAGAACCTAAGTGAGTGCCTATGTCCATAAAGGAATCTACTGACCAGATCTCATGTTTCTAACTTCAGTAGTTCAGGTTAAGCAAGGACTTATCATGGTCGGGACAAATCATTCTATAGGTACAGGTATAAAATTAAGCGACAAATATTAAGATATGTCGGGTTCCCTTGTCTTATTATATAACCTCAACTTGAGCTGCAAGTTGACAGTAACAATTTCAACATAATGTTAAAATGAAATCATGTAGGCACCTACACAGTCCACAAATTGTATAATAAAACCTATTTTGTAACTTTACAAATATTAGCTTAAAAAATGTGTAACACAAATTTATTTTTATATCTACCTTCTGAATATATCTGTACTAATATAATAAAACTGAAGTTTGTTTTGTTGAATGCACCTATCTGTGAAACTACATACTGGTTTTATGCAATAATTATTTTTGTGGTGAATAGTCATTTATCAAGAGAGGCTTCATATAATCGCGCCGTGAGCACTAGCCATAAGTAATGCAGTTAGTTAAGCCTTATGTAATGTGTAACCAAGGGCTATAAATGATGTTTTGATTCCTAATGTTTTACTATCGAGATAACCTATTGACTATAAATTGAATTAATATTCAGCACATCAATTAGCTTATTTAAACTGAAAGCAAATCAGGTAATTTATACAATGGATCTATATCAGAGCTTCCACTTGAAAAGGGCAGGTATACCGTTCTTTACTAATAATTATATTAGTAGAGCCACATAACAACAAAGCTTTTTTTCTCTTTCTTGTGTAGATAAGTAAGTTTTACAGAGAGTTTCCGACATGGCCTAACGATTAATAAACTGACAAGAGCCCCAGCCGACGGCATAACATGACTATAAGCGCAGTAGCACTGCTATGTACCAAACGTGGATAAACAACAGTTACCTATAAGTTCTATTTGGGGTGTAACGTTCGTAATTTTGACTGTATAATGGTTATCTGGTAATCCTTACGGGGACAGTAGGTAATCGTGTAAGCACCATAATTTATAAAATTAGGATGTTTCTCAAAAACTCTAATCAAATCAGTTCTGGATAAATACCTCTAGTCAGTGCATCAACAATCCGCATCTGCAACCTCTGGTAGTACTCAGAGCAGAACAGCGTTCACGCCACAGCACACCCCGGTGCGTGCATCCCGTCGAAGTCGCTCTCGCTCGCAGGTGGCCTCACGTGAAGTGTAGACGTGCTCGCCATAACTCCGACATACCGTGTGGTCTCCGATCAGGGTTGACTAGCGCCAAACACGGCTTCCAAGCGCTTGTCACATCAGTCTTCAGGTCATCATTGGTAAAGGCGGCCAAGCCAAGAGACCCATCACTCTCGCGCCAACCGTAGATCCCGAAGTCTCTTAGGGGGCGTTTATCCAACCGCTGCTGTCGGCGATACGCCAGGGTTATCGTGTCCAGACTCCATTATAATAAAAACACTCGCGTAATATTACTTGGTTTATTTTCAGACGATTTCACAGAGTACTTTTTAGGACGATTTCTAGCACAGAATTGAATTAAAATGTGACCTACAGTCCTTTTTATAAACTAACCGTCATTACAACTTAATGTTTAAGAACTGCCATTTCCTTTTCAACATATAATTGAAATTACTGTATAATTATTAATCAAAAATCAACATTAATATTGTTATGAATGTTGCACAACACCATATGATTTATTTTATACGAATAACAAATTTATTTTAATAATCAAACGCTGCTTTACAACATTGTCAACAGATGGCGCTATCAACAGGATACAAATATAGGCGCATGTTATTTATTACCGTAAACATAAAGTGTCAGAATAATGTTGTTTAATACTTATTGATTTTACTTTGAAAGTTTCTGGAATTATCTTAATAACTAAGCGATAAATTAAATACCCAATCTTTATAAAACAGTTAAGCAGCCAATACAGTGTCTAATATTGTAAAGTAGTGAAGTTCTCAGTTCCGAGTTCATAAATAATTATTTAAATATCAATCTTTAATATTATTAACATTTTCGTAACAATATAATCATTATATATTAATTTGCGCCCATATATACTTCGGTACAGATAATTTATGCTTCCTTATATAACAACTTATTTAAAGATATTTGTGAGAGGTTATCGTTTTGCATATTAGCGTAACTATCGGGTACAGTGATAGTGGTCGGGTGTGTTATAAAAAATTCACAAATTAGAAATCTTTGCAATCTCCTTCGGCGTTTGACCCTCTGCAAGCGAGAAATAAATTGGCAACTGACTTTTTACATACATACATACACTTTTCTTTACATAGATACACACATAAAGTATACCAGCCCAGTCTCCCGAAGGAGTGGGCAAGTACTTACTAAGTACAGATCGCCATTTTCAACGATCCTGATATTGTATACCTCTCTTGCTTCATTCACTCTCACTGACTTTTTACTCTTCACTAAATCTAAATATATAAAGTTATTAATTACGCGTTCAGAAGCTGTAATAAAGTATTCACTAGAACTAAGCAGGGCCCAATCTTTGCTCAAAATAAGCTAATTTTAGTGGAGATTAGAGACAGCACACAAGCTACGTGATGACGACGAGGAATAATGACGTAGAAAAGCAACGAGAAGCGATTTATCAAAATCTCTTTTCGCTACTCGCTGTCGGTGGAACAGGTGCCTTTCTTTATGTGAATTAAAGTAATACTTTAATTAAACTAAGATTCTTTTTTATTTATAGAGGCTATTTTTATTCGTGTAAAATCTTCTTTCTATCTATTTTAGATGAAAAGAATACTTGCATGCCAATGGCAGCCTATCTTAGCAATATATAAATTCTCTGGCCTTTGGTGCTACTTGAATTTTTTGCTTCATACTCATGTACATATAAACCTACTAGGAAGCGATTATTGCCTGCCCGAGAGTCTGCTTTTATGACCTTTGACAACATAAAAATCAAAACGTACTTATATTTCGATTGTCAGTTTAGTTACTCTTAGTCCATGGCATGATGGTACAGTCGAACAGCTTCCAGCTAGACCACCATAAGGGCGAGAATCGCTCAGCAAGACATCGGTCGCTTCCAGCGCTACTTTACGCAAACATTGACACTCGTATACAAACCCAGTTTCTAGTGTGCCTCGATTCTATGAGCGAGCCAAGGGATTTTTTTTTCAAACTGGTCCACCGCCGACTTCTTTGATTGTACATAGGTTCCATTAAAGGAAATTCGGGCAAGTAAATACTATAGAGCAAAGTTCGATTCACGCATCAGACCAAAACTTGCATGTTTCACGAATATGTAGTTATACCGAATCAGGGTATGTTTTAAAGAAATATTTTTTTCGTTTGTAGTCCTAATGTGTAATTTATTTGTGTATAAGAGTGGTATTTTGTACAAAAAGTCGACAAAGACTGTTACTTATATTACTTTTTTGCAGGTAGTAGAGCCTTGCTGATTTCAGCATGAATGGGCCGGCTCGACCGGGGAAGTACTACCCTCTCACAGAAAATCGACGTAAAGTAACAGTACCTAAACTGTTGCGTTTCGTTCGGTGAGTGAGAGTGCCGGAGGCCCTATCCCCTATTCCTTCTCCCTCATTCCACTCCGCATCCTATCCCTTTTCCCAACCCAAAAGGGCGGCAACGCACTTGTGACTCCTGTGCTGTTGCTTGTGTCCATGGGCGGCGGTAATTGCTTACCATCAGGCAATCCGTCTGCTCGTTTGCCGCCTATTACCATTCAAAAAAAAATATGACTAAGTAAGTATATAATTATTAAGTAACAGATGTAGCGTTTTTTGTTATGACCACTGTAATTACGCAAATAGTCTAGTCTAGACGAAATAATTTCGTAATGGCCTTTGCATCTATTATAATTTAACACATTAGTAAAAATAATAGCTAGAAAATACAATTGAAGAAAGTCGGTCTAGTGGTTCGTGACGCTAATAACTAAGCCGGAGGTCGTCGCTTCGATTCCCACCTAGGTCAAATCAATCTGTCTTCTAAGATCATCAACATTTTTTTTAGTCAAAGCATATGATAGATAAGTTGCCCACTAGACGGTGGGAGATCGATGTCTTCAAAGTGAACTATAAAAAACATCAAATATACTTACTTAATCAAATTCTTTCAGGAAATAGATAGATGGGCTGTGCCGGAGACCTTTAAAAGCGATATATAAACTCCAAAACCAGAGTAAACCATACCTAGTCATTAGTCCTTGTACAGCCAAGAATCTAGTATTGAGTAATTAACTATGAAACAGTAATCTTTTTTTTTTTTTATTTATTTATTGTCTCACGCCTGTATCCCCGAAGGGGTAGGCAGAGGTGTAAATATTACACCCAAATTTCGCCATGAATTTTTAGGTCCCACGTAAAAGGGGGCGAGCATATGCCGTTACCGGGCACATCACCAGACTCCGTGCTGCTACTGAGAATTCGGGAAAACCCAGTACCACTTTTGCCCGGCCCGGTAATCGAATCCGGGACCTCCGACCAGCAGTCGCATACGCTATCCACTGGACCACGGAGGCAGTCACAAACAGTAATCTAAAGTAATAAAATATAGTAAAATAGTTTGTTCGTTTGTTTAGTTGAACGCGCTGATCTCTGGAATGACTGGTTTGGTTTCAATAATTATTTTAGTGTTGGATAGCTCGTTGTCGAGGAAGGCTATATAACAGCTATGAGCCACACGGGTGCGGAGCAGCAGCCCTATATCAGGCACTATCTGTTTCCCGCAGTTTCACCCGCGTCCTGAGGGAACTACTTTGCGTACCCATTTCATTTATAGCCTAAGTTACTCCTTGATACATCACCTATCCGCCAGTGAAAGTCCCGTCAAAATCGGTCTAGCTGTTCCAGAGATTAGCGAGAACAAACAGACAGACAGACAGACAAAAATTGACTTTTCGGTGTATGTACCGTGTACACACACATCCATATGCATTTAGTAAAAAGCGGTTATTTTAATATTGCAAACAGACACTTCAATTTTATTTATATGTATAGATGTATAGATGGGTGTGTAACCGCGAGCTCAGCTAGTACCTATATTATGTACTTGTACTTCAAACAAGTCACTACCACAGCACTAGGTTTCAGTACAGACTTCAAGTCGTACATACAAAGTAATAGCGAAATGTAAGTATATTTAAATAGAATCAATGTCACAGAATGAAGTATTTGGCTATATTTTATTCATTACAAAGGCACGTGTAACCCAAGCCAGACATTCGTTTTCAAAGTCAAAGTCAAAGAGTTTATTGCGAACCAAGTGTACATAGGTGTTCAGTTAAAATAAAAGTGCTTACAACTTAGTGACTTTTACAAGCATTGCAATAATATTAAATAAAACAAAAATTTAAATCCTCTAACAGTAATTGCTAATAATAATACTAAATTATACTTATATTTAAACTATATTTATTTAGAATTATACAATTACAATAAGTATATGTTGTTTATTGTAGAAATAATGTCTGATATCACATTTATTGTCTTAGTCTAGGTTCCTGCTAGGCATAGTAATTTATTTATTTCCGTTAACCTATAGTATAGTGAGTCCCATACAATAAGCTAGCTCATATGAACTTCCTTTATCTATTTGTAAAAGTGAAAGTCACTTTGTATGTCTGCTAGCAATAGCCTAGTGGAGATACCAATAGACTGCCATGCAGTGGGTATCGGATTCAAAGTACGGCGCGCACCCCTTCATTTTTGGGAGTTATGTGCGTATTAAATGATTAATTATCGCCTGCCCCGTACCTCGGGGATAATGTTAAGCCGTCGGTCTCGGCTCTCATTAAGACCTCGCGTATTAATAATAATTCGTAGAAATAGGTAATCTCTGATCCTGAAGGAATGATAACGTTCAGGTTGGTTAAGCTGTAGTTTCCTTAGCAACTGAAACACACGAAATAAAGAATAAGTGTACGTTTCATACAGGTTGGCATTCGACTTAAACATAATAAATCAAGGTCTAATCAGGAATGAGGATATCCGCAGGCAAACTAAAGTCACCGACATAGCTCGTGGAATAGTCTAGATAAAGTGGCAATGGACAGGGCAACTAGCCAGCAGAATCGAAGGCCGTTGGAACAGAAAGGTTCTAGAGAGGCGGCGACGTACCGGACAATGTAGCAGAGATAGGCTCCCCTAAGATAGGCTGACGATCGTGTTGGGATTGCGGGCTGTGGTTGGGTGTGGATGCCAGCTGATGGCTTAAGATCAGTTTTTGTGGAGAGCCTTGGGAGAGGACCATATTTAGCAATGGCAACGGACATCTATCGGCTACTATGATGATGGAATTATTTTTGATAATCTCTAAGGGTTCGCTTATAGTACCATAGTATCTTTGTTGTCCACAGGCCTAACCTCAGATCATTGAATGATCTGAGGGCCTAACAGACTGTATTTCTGCCTATCAGTTAGTCAAGACTTTTCTTGAAGGAAGACTTTAAGATTTTATAACTACAATCCCTTGATGCCGTAAGAAGGGACAGCAAGCTTCTTCGTCAACGCAATATAAAAGTATTAGCCATATTTCAATTAATTTTTTGCCCATTTGCACTTATTTTGTAAGTCCAAATCTGTAAGGTAATTCCCATCAACCTGGAATCCAGAAATTTGGCAAGAAGATCATGGTACAGGCATAAATCCAGAAACAGTTAATATGATTACCTATAACAAGAGCCCTCAGTTTTTTTATTTAAACGTTTTACCCGATCTCGTGGGCATTTCCCTTCTTAGTAAAATACTTACCAAATTTCAGCTCCTTGCGCCCAGTAGTTTCGTTTTGTGCGTTGTCTGTCATACCGATGATCTATGAAATACTACTATGCTTGTAAATTTATAATTTAGGTAGATAGCCCAGCTGTACTTCGCAATACGAATACATTCGCAACCATTATTTATTTTCCGGAACAATAAATTTATTAAGTTTTTGAGTTGTGTAGTTTCGTGCCAAGGTAATGAGCACACCGATATATTATTAATCCAAGATAATGAACTCGACAAGCCTTGTCGGCCATCATTAACAAGTAGTTTAGTTGAAGACTCAACATATCGTAACTAGATGAGCCCGCGGTTACACCCGCGTTAATTAGGGCTACTGCTCCGAACCTGTGGCTCAAAGCGTGATGTTGTATTTTTAGCCTTCTGCAATAAATGGACTATCGAAAACAAAAATAATTATTCAAATCAGGCCAATAGTTCCTGAGATTAGCGCGTTCAAGCAAATAAACTCTTTAGCTTGATAATATGAGCAAAGATATCAGCTGAATTATTTGATCTATTTGTTTTATTTCCATATTCTTGATTCAAATATTTTTGCTACCTGCTTACGGCTTGGTACTTGGATAAAGGGTTACTTTACATCAAAGAAAGGATCAAATATCAAAACCAAAACAATCGTTATATTTGTAACCCTTATATTGAAATTTAAAGAATCTAGTAAATACTCGGTATTTACTTTAATTCCGTATTTCAATCCCTTCAAATATTACTGTCGCAAAAAAACGTAGCTACTGTTCGTCTCCAAAGTCAAATAGGTATATTTCTGTGATAAAATGTATCAAATTGGAATCAGACATTTTAATGTAAAAAGGAAACATACAAACACACGTTTATAGTGTAACTGTAGGTGTCGGTCTGTCGGTTATCAAGACGAAATGTACCTAGTTATGTGGTTTAGTAAAGTACGTACTTACATGTTATATTGATGTAGGTATAAGCAATATTGCCTCAAAGTTTCATAAAATCTATTTATTATTTGAATATTAACAAACATCCATAACGTACATATGGGCGCAAATTAATATATAATGATTATATTGTTACGAAAATGTTAATAATATTTAAGATTGATATTTAAATAACTATTTGTGAACACAGAACTGAGAACTTCACTACTTTACACTATTAGACACTGTATTGGCTGCTTAACTGTTATAAAGATTGGGTATTTAATTTATCGCTTAGTTATTAAGATAACTCCAGAAACTTTCAAAGTAAAATCAATTAGTATTATATAACATTATTCTGACACTATTTTTACGGTAATAAATAACATGCGTTTATATTTGCATCCTGTTGATAGCGCCATCTGTTGACAATGTTGTAAAGCAGCGTTTAGTTAATAAAATAAATTTGTTATTCGTGTAAAATAAATAATTTGGTTTTGTGCAAAATTCATTACAATATTAATGTCGATTTTTGATTAGATTATAATTACAGTACAGTAATTTCAATTATATGTTGAAAAGGAGTTGTTAAACGTTACATTAAGTGTAATGACGGTTAGTTTATAAAAAGGACTGTAGTTCGCATTTTAATTCAATTCTGTGCTAGAAATCAACTGATAATAAACCAAGTAATATTACGTGAGTGTTTTTATTATGGAGTCTGGACACCATAACCCTGGCGTATCGCTGACATACACGTCTACCCATCCATCGTATAAATTCTCACTTGTATAATAGTAATAAGATTAGAAGGGTCAATCTTAATATTTAATAAGCGAAACCGCAGACGGCGCTAGTATGCGCATAACAGTATTATCCCTGCTTACTTTCCTTCCTTATGACCTAAACATTAACATTCTGAGCGTCGTCCTATGACTCACTATTACATAAACCGCCACAGCCTCACTAGAAATCTTTACTGTTCTATGTTTGTGGAATACAAACTAACCATGGATAAACCTTGTTATGGGAAATAAAGGCTTGCATAAGGTACGCAAAAAATATGCTTGCCGTAACCACCTGCCTTCTAAAGGCCAAGTAACAAATTATATAATAATACTAGCTGACCCAGCGAACTCCGTATCGCCTTTTTAAGAGTTTTTATTTAATTCCCTTTTTTCCAAGCCCCATTTCCAAAGTTACCATTGACATAGCGCTTAATCTCTTATCATTTCAGAGTCTATAAATGATGAAAAAAAAACATAGATTTTTATATAATATTGAATTATCCATTCCTTAAAATATCGGAGACGATACCCATATAGACATTACAAAAAAATTCCCGTCCACTATCTTAGTTTTCCTATCCGCCATCATTGATTACGAAATAGATGTTGTATTTGGATTCACCATCCCTTAAATCATGAGAGACGATACCCATATTGATTTTTTTAATTTTTCCCATCCGCCATCTTTGATTTCCCATCCACCATCTTGAATCACGAAATAGATGTTGTATTTGGATTCCCCATCCCTTTAAACATCGGAGACGATACCCATATTGATTTAAAAAAAAAAAACCATCCGCCATCTTTGATCACGAAATAGATGGTGTTTTTGAATTCCTCATTCCTTAAAATATCGGAGACGATACCCATATCGACTTTAAAAAAAATCCCATCCGCCATCTTTGATTTCTGATCCGCAATCTTTGATCACGAAATAGATGTTGTATTTGGATTCACCATCCCTTAAATCATCAGAGACGATACCCATATTGATTTTTAAAACTTTTCCCATCCACCATCTTTGATTTCCTATCCGCCATCTTTGATCACGAAATACTTGTTGTATTTGCATTCTCCATCCCTTAAATCATCAGAGACGATACCCATATTGATTTTTAAAAATTTTCCCATCCGCCATCTTTGATTTCCCATCCACCATCTTGAATCACGAAACAGATGTTGTATTTGGATTCCCCATCCCTTTTAACATCGCAGACGATACCAATATTGATTTTATAATTTTTTTCCATCCGCCATCTTTGATTTCCCATCCGCCATCTTTGATCACGAAATAGATGTTGTATTTCGATTCCCCACCCCCTAAAATATCGAAGGCGATACCCATATTGATTTTTTAAATTTTCTCATCCGCCATCTTTGATTTCCCGTCCGCCATATTGGATCACTAAATAAATTTCATATTATTAATCAGCGTCCCGAAAATCTTGAAAACGATACCCATATGGATTGTATCCTATTCGTTTAGCCTTTTTTTTGCCTTTGACCCAACCCTCCCCCTTCTCGTTTGACCATTTTATTATTTTTGTCTGGCCCCTAAAAGTTGTGGCGTAATTTTATATAGCCTATAGCCTTTCGGAATACTTGGGCTATCATAGGCAATAACAATTTTTCTAATCCGACTGCTAGTTCCTGAGATTAGCCGACATTATCTTTTAGACTTTTTAGCCTTTTGCCTGGCCCCAAAGGGTCGAAGCGTGATGTTATATAGCCTATAGCCTTTCGGAAAAACTGGGCTATCGTATACAAAAAGAATTTTTCAGATCCGACCGGTAGTTCCTGAGATTAGCGCGTTCAAACAAACAAACAAACAAACAAATAAACAAACAAACAAACAAACAAACTCTTCCGCTTTATTATATTAGTATAGATAATATTTTTTATACGCTTACGCTTGTATCCCCGAACGGGTAGGCAGAGGTGTAATGTTACACCCACATTTAGCCATAAATTTTTAGGTCCCACGTAATAGGGGGCGAGCCTATTGACATTACTGGGCACTTCTATCAATATAACTGGGTGTATAACTATATTATGTCCAATGATTGAATGTCCTGCGACACAGGGTTTTGCTTAGTGCAACTGATGTTATTTAAAAAAATTGGGCAAGTGCGAGTCCGAGCACCATTATCTATAAAAGAAAATTACGTTTGTTGTAGGTATGTATACTTAAATATTTTTTTTAAGTTTCTACCTGTTTATTAAGATTGAGTAACAATTTGCTTAAAAATTACGTTTGTTGTATGGGAGCCCCCCCTTTATTATTAACTTTTTTAGTTAATGATTTATTTTGAAAGGTAATATACAACTACATATTCTGTGAAAATTTTAAGCTTCTACCTGTTACCGTTGGTAATTTTGAGCAAATAATACGAAAAAACCCACGTATATTGTATGGGGACCCCCTTAATATTTTCATTTTTTATTTTTAGTATTTGTTGTTATAGCGGCAACCGAAATGCATAATTTGTGAAAATTTCAGCTTTCTAGCTATCACGGTTTATGAGATACAGCCTGGTGACAGACAGACAGACAGCGGAGGCTTAGTAATAGGATCCCGTTTTTTACCTTTTAGGTACGGAACCCTAAAAAGGAAAGAAATTGACTCTGTTTTAAACTGTCTAGGCAATAACACTCTTGAAACTCTTCTTACTATGACTTCTCATTCAGGCAACAAGCTAGCCTAGAGTGGGTTGGCAGACTTAACAATTACTATCACAGAGATCTTAAGGACATATTAGAATCTTCGGTGTTTTTCTTCACCATTTAGAAGGCGATAATTAATAATCTAATGTGCGCTAATCATCAAAAAGTCAGTGGTACGACCCGTGGGCAGGCCTCCTTCACTCGGCCGTACCTACAGCGATAAGTGCCTACACTTTGGCGCGGCTTCCAAGCCGCGTCGTCACCGCTCGCGCGCAGGGCTAGCTAATAACGTGAATTTTAATAGTGAACAACAAAAATGTTCACATCACAAGTCTGGTGCGAAGTATTGCTCATTTAACGGATGTGTGTCGGAAGCAACTTGAAATTTTGATTTTATTTATTTTACGAGAGCAACTTGAAAATTGTACTTTTTATTTGTTGAGATATCTCAACGATTATGGTGTCAAATTAAAGGTCTAGTTCAAAAACCATTTTATCTGTTTGAGTCATGTAAATCGGCCTACGCGTTTAGGAAATAACTAAGAATTAGTATAGTGAAAATGTAAACCACCAGAATTTTTGTGGTTTTCGTTCTACGAGCTCAAATAGTGGGATAGGATACTTATAGTATAAATATTTATTATTAGGTACGTGGTCAAGTAGGTAGATAGACGATGAATAAATATTATAGTAGCAGCGGCAAGTCGACAACCCTAGCGCACCGCTCCGCGCCAGACGGCGACAGCGTTATGTGTTAGAAAAGAGCGGGAACAGTTAGGTCAATATCGCGTTAGGTACTGAATGCTCATGCGAGCTGAATTGCACTTTCTTGCTTAGTAGCAAGAGTCGCCATTTCTTTAAATTGGTTTGCGAAGTGGTGCTTCTGTTCGTAAGAACTATCTATTCTGTGCCGTGGGTTTGAACCATATGTTGGTCTTCCAGCTAGGTTATTACTGCTATTTACATATTATTAGGCAGCGCATACTAATATAATATTCAACGCACCACTCATCTAATCAATTTTGAAAATCATCATCATCAAATAATGAATTGAATACTTGGAATTGAGAACGCTTCTTACAAAATTTGAGCGTAATTATAACCTTATCTTCCCTGTATATAATGTGATGTGATATTACACAACAGTTGAATACGTACATATATCTTCTCACATACAACGATATCATCTTCAAAAAGAGACCGAGCTTTTCGTTTTATACGGAATTTAACGGGTTACTCTTGCCCATTAATGTTTTAAGGGCAACTTATACGCAATAAAAAAGAACTATACTAATTTCTAAAGCAAGACCATGACTTGCAATAAACTACCCTGTATCTGAACTATGACCATCTCCAAGCCAAAACTCACTCTAACCCTCATAAACAAAGTCCATTTCATGTTGCATTTGAAATCATCTGACCATAATTAGATTACGCAACAATTCAATGGTAGTCTAAGCCGTGTCCTGCTGACACGGCGTTGAGCAATGGGGCGGGGTGATGCCGCAACAGTCGCGGGGAAGACGACCGGCAATTATGTGGGTAATGTTAAAAACTTGAGTACACTCGCCGTGCATTCTCTAATAACTGGTGGCAATATTCTACGTACTGATGCAAGGTGCCATGGCGTGGTAATTATAGTTGCATAGACAAAGAACATAGATGTGTGGTTTGTTTACATATCAATACTCTCAATGTATTTTTGGTTAAGCTCGTTGCGTTTTTCGAGACAATTCTTTCCTGGAATCCATTGCCCGGGACAAGTATCAAACTTGTTTGTGTTCAATGGTTAGGTACTGATGATAAAAATGACTACATAGGGATATAGGAAATACGCCAATACAGCACCAAGTGTTGCAGTAAGCTAAAAAAAATCGATTTCATTCCTCAAAGTGGCATTGAAGAGACGTAAGTTTATCCAAAAATATTTGGTGTTCAAATAGATAAAAGGCAAAGTAAGATTGTGATAGAGCATTCAAACGATAGGCCACAGCGTGGTTTGGCATAGCCAACCTCGACGGTCCTCAGTGAGGCTGAAGACAAGTATCTTACATAGGACAAGACTTATAGCGTAGGTAATCTTTACTAAAATATGATATTTTTGTAATGTGTCAAATCACCTCGCATCATTACTTTTACTGTTCCTTCGGGATATAATATACCACGTATCTTTGTTTTGAGTAACCGATATTTCGGCACTGTTGCAAGCGCCATGTTCACGGATGTACTGAAATCCGTAATAAATGATAGTGACGACGAAAGTTTAAACACCTCGCATCGCATCGTATAGCCTCATTTATTGCGTACGTAAGGTACCGAGCATCAAACCTGAACTATCTCAATATTTATCTAGTTTATAAAGAAATATATCTCACCTACATTCTTGGAAATGAAAGCCTGCTGTTGCTTCTGCAAATTCCAGCTATTAATTTGATCGAAAGTCATTTGCCGGCGTTTCTGCAAAACGGTAATAAAATGTAGTTTAAGTATTTACTGAATTGTATGTGTATGTAAGTGTAAATTAACACTGCTATTACTGAATGCCACTACAATAGCTAAATAATTTGTCCAGTAAGAATTAGTCCGTTATGTATAGTAATGTTTAAAAGCAGGTTGAATGGGCATTATACAGTTTAATACGTCGCGTTAAATATGCATAAATAATTGGTATTAAATGAGTCTTATATCCATGAACACTTTTATTTTCTTCGGTCATGTTAATAGATAAAATGCGTACCTAGCCCGGGCTCCAAGGACTTGAATGCAACCGCGATCAGGCTAAGACAATGACGTTAATAGATTTAAAAAAAAAAACACAAAAATAATAACAATTATAAATAATAGGTTAAAATTTAGTCCTCCTCAAGAAGTAGAGCTTTGGTGAGATGATTTACCACTCTTTTCAAACAATTCTTGACAAATTTCATAGCCACATACAAGTCGAGCTAAAGCTTAACGATAAGATTAAAACGACTTATACCATATTATACCACAACGTCCCTTATTACCTAACAATATCCAATTAAGCTTGTTTTAAAAGTGCTTAGTATACCTAGTCACTTCTCAGACTTCGAGAACGAGCACCACACTATGATCAATATTCTCTGTGGTACTTGACTAACTCTATCGAATGGAATATTTTGGAACCAAGATAAAAAAAATACCCAATAAAGAGTTCGGCTCAAATGTTTATACAATATAAAATACTATATTTAGAAATATCTTGCCTTTAGGTCTAAAGTCACAAACCTAAATTACATGAGTACAAAATAAAATAAACACCAGCCCATTACAACGCCTAATAAGGGCCTCTTCAAATAGATAGCTGACTTCTAACCTTATTTCACAACCAAATACTGGCAATACTGCGGGCCGCCCGTAAAACATTGAAATTAAATCAACTGGTACAAAGCTCTTAGAAATTCAATTGTAAAGAGCGTTTCAGTTAGTGTTCGATGTAATAAAATTAAGGTTTGTTTACACAGCGGAAGCGCGTCCTGGTAAATTATCGAGATTTTCGACGTTAAAAGGTTTCGCTACAAATCAAATATATGGGGTGGGCCGTTTGTGGCAAACATATTTTTACACTGTTTTTATTAAGTCTCTTGGTACACTGATATAGTGTATGTTTGACATTCAACAACATAATGATACTATGAGAAGTTAACATCTAAGTCCTCTATTTGTATATCAACTGGTACTTAAAGATGTAAACGCATAATTATATTTCTGAAATTTATGCAGTGATTGTGTTCGTCCAATATCGTTGAAAAGTTATTAGAACGCACCAATTTCCGGGCAATTCAAATTTTTGCAATGTAAAGCAAAGTAAAAATGCAAACGTATTTTCGAACTGATTTATGACATTTCCAAAATTCTATCTATTCTTTAAGCGAAGAAAGCGCTAAACTAAAAACAGGTACCAGAGAGGCAGCTCATACAAGGTCTCCTCATTACATTTGACTGTCTTTAGATAAGGGTCAGCGCAAACGGGCCACCGACCACAGCCACTGGTGGCCAGCGACAGCCACTTAACACACTTTTTCATATATTTTACTTCTGTAGCGAGTGGCCGCCACCCGCCATGCGCCGACCCTAATGCTTGATTGGAAACGTATTGGGACAGATGTAGCTACGCAATAGTTGGTCAGTGTTGAAGCTTTAAAAGTGCCGAGATAAGTTCAATGATCAATCATAAGTATTGACATTCGAAGTGATTACTTGCCCAATAACGGATAGGCGACAAGCCGTGATGTTTAAGCCGTCAATCAAAGTATTGACCGATGTACTATGACGCAATTTTGGAGCAAGTTACTCGCTGGCACAGGGCAACGGTTACAAAATGGAGATCATAATCGTTCTAGCTTTGAGCTGGATGCCTCCAATACTTGGAAAGCTGCAGTTCAATGTCAGCTTTCTAGTCTAAGTATATACGACAGAATATTATATTTTAAATTGTAATAAAATTAAAAGACTGAATCCAGAGAAAAAGTGAGGACTCTTTTTCATAAAGGTATATGCGTAAATGAAGTGTCGCCGTGCCGTGCATTGACATGTTGAACGCGTATATTTACTAAAGGTTTGCCATCTTTTGACATCACCCGTTGTAAAGGTCGCAATATTTCTATATTTTTACTTGATCTTAGGTTCTAAATGCGAATTTTCTTTAAAGTTTTACTTACTTTTGCCTTTTATCTTGCAATCCACAGCTGTGTCCTAATACTATGTTTTCTCGTGGAATATTAAATCGGCTTCTATGTCAGTCACAATAATTTTCTAAGATTTTTACCCCCAATTCATTTGTAGGTATTAAGCACTTACAAATGTATTTCTTCAAACCAAAAGACGCTTGTTCTGTAAACTAGAGGCCTAGACGGTGGAAACTGCCAACTTCTACATCGTGATTATAAACCGTTCAATATGACTATGAACTCTACTTCAGAAGATAATAAATTTAATTATAAAAGTTAAGCCAAAATCTTCAGATTTCTTGGAAGTGCAAAGTAAGTGCTGAAGCTGTAAACAGAGCTTGTGATGTTTTGATTTTAAACCTCAGTTATTGAGCAGATTTGTAATTTTGCTATATTGTATATAACGATATTATCTATAGATAGACGCCCAGTGTTCTATCCTAGTTAGAGTATTATAATTACCTTACGAAGTTAAATTTAATCAAGGCCTTATAATTATTTAGTAGTAGTATCTAACTTATGTTTTGTTTTTAAGTTATAAAACATAGATGAGCCCGCGGTTACACCCGCGTTATTTAAGGCTACTGCTCCGCTCCCATGGCTCATATCGTGTTGTGTTATATAGCCTATAGCCTTCCTCGATAAATGGGCTATCTAACACTGAACGAATTTTTCAAATTGGACCAGTAGTTCCTGAGATTATCGCGTTCAACCAAAGAAACAAACAAACAAACTCTTCAGCTTTATATATTAGTACAAGATATACACTACGTAACTTTGTTTCGAGTAACCAATATTCCGGTTAAGGTTTTAAGGCGTCGGTCGCGGCTGTCTTGAAGGTCTTTTAGGTACAGTCGCTATAGGGAGTCAATACTGTGAATAAAGTGACAATAATCTAAACCATCGAATATTGGCCATGGTTAGACTATCTAACACTGAAAGAATTTTTGAAATCGGTCCAGTAGTTCCTGAGATTAGCGCGTTTAACCAAACAAACAATCTGTTTTATATATTAGTACCTACTAGATAAGCCCGCGGTTACATCCGCGTTATTTATGGCTACTGCTCCGCTCCCGTGGCTCATATCGTGATGCTATATAGCCTATAGCCTTCCTAGATAAATGGGCTATCTAACACTGAAAGAATTTTTTAAATCGGTCTAGTAGGTAGTTCCTGAGATTAACGCGTTCAAAAAACAAACTCTTCAGCTTTATATATTAGTATAAGATAAGATAAGATGTAAAAATACCGCAGTTCATCCTCCTAGCATTATCCTAGTTGCAACCCAGAGTCCACAGTTAGGTTAGATAATAGATTAATTATTCCATCACAACTAATCCATTAGAGTAAAGTAGGTATCGGCGGGTCGGACCAAGTATACAGCGTTGCTACGGGACGTCGACAGGCACCGTGGTGGTTTTGATAGGAACGCTCGAACACCCGTACGTGCAGCGCAGTCTATTAGACTTTTTGTGCTATATATTGGCTAGGGTGCATAGGGTTCCCACCAAGAACTTAGGGTCCCAAGCCAACCTCACCTGCAAGTGGTGCACCTGCCGATCAACGGACGAGGCTCTGGCAAACAAAATATCCCGATAAGCGGCAATAGGCTCGCCACCTATTACGTGGGATCAAAACACTGGCGAAAAGTGGGCGTTTAATATGCCTCTGCCTACCCCTTTGGGGAAACAGGCGTGAGTCTATGTATGTATATATGTATATTGGCTTTAAAAAAACAGTAAAGCAGGTAACAATAAGATTAAAGAAAGGTTGCTTGATTCTCATTGTTTCCAAACTGCTATCTCCAAAGTAAAAACATTCGCTGTGTAATCTCTCCTGATTGTTTCACCAACAAAATAAGTAAACTTGAATATAAAGAAAATGAATCTAAGATTACATTAAATTCCTGTTAGCATCAAAGCCCGAATTACAGACACATCATCACTCACAATTTTGCCACACGAAAATAACCTCTATATCAGATTGCACAAAACTCAACGTTACCTTGTTTTTTGCCTGTGAGGGTTTATAATCTTTAGTATCATAAGGGCATATTTTGCTTTGAATACAGTGGCAAATCTGATGGAAAATAGACAAAGTCAGTATCGGGCATCCTGAGGCTAACTAAGTGGCTTATCCTACAACCTTACCTAACGGTCCGTATAAGGATCGGGCACCAGCTATGGGTAAGCAATATTTTTACTCATTTCTTGGTGTTGATGTCGCTGTTTACTCCACCCGATTCGCAGTGTAACTTTAAAGTTACGCGCACGTCCGTCCGCAAAATCACGCACCGTGGAAAGCGGACTTAAGAAATTTTTGATCGAAGTTTTTTTGATTTCATCATCTTATGTTTCTGTTTATGTATCGTAAAATGAATTTCTTAACACGTAATTGTAATCCAATTTTAGACATAATTTTCTGTGATTGTAGCTCACTGCTAATCCGTAACAATTTTCTTCATGTAGGTTTTTTTTTATTATTTGAAGGAAGTAAGTATATAAATAATAAATATTTCGGCAAATATACATAATTATATATCTTACACAATTAATAATTTTCATTAATCAGACCATCTTAGTTTAGTAACTAAGATGTTCTGAGTAATGAAAATTACTACCTTTACTTAGTCAACACTAAGCTTAATTATATCCTATTTGAAAAAAGCGCTTAAGTACGAGTCCGGCTACACACAAAAGTAGAGTTCCGTCACAATGTCCCTTTTACCGCGCGCAAAAAAGTCGAATTATCTGTCATATTTTCCTTTCAAACATAATGGTATGCCACTATACCTATAAATTACTTTACACAATTTTAACTTTAAATATTATTATGTTAATTATCGCTCGCTTAATAATGTGCCCGGTAGATGGCAATAGGCTCGCCCCCTATTACATTGGGACCGAAACATAACTGGCGAAAAGTAGGTGTGTAATACACCTCTGCCTACCCCTTCAGGGATAAAAGGCGTGAAATTATGTTATGTTATGTTACACAGGTACCGAAATAAATACTATGGTTTGGCTGTCAGTCAAGTGAAGATACACTAAGCAAATAATTTAATACCTATTTCCAATGTTTAATAGAGCTTTTTTATGATACTTACCTAATACATTGTAATAGACAATGGGGGACATGGGGTAAAATTATTCTCGTAGAGTACATACCGTTTACCTTTTTTTACTATTTATTTTAACCTCATTATATTACTACTATTTCTCTTCAATCTCCAACAGTAATCGAAGGCGGATGTCAATGGCGAAACTATAAAGGTTTATTGTACTTTACTACGGCACGCTAAAAATATCCACATAAAAATATTCCGGATTCATGTTCTCATATCCTTTCCTAATAATCCTGTCGCGGCGAGTTGACAAGACATAATCATGTGTAGGCTCATAATCACATTTATTATCGATAACGCCAAAGCACGATACCTAATGTCAATCTTATTATTAAGAAGATTTTGAGGAAAATTAAAAATAAAAATGAATATATAGGAACTTATCTTACTTCATGCTTGATCCAAACTTGTCTGCGAAGTAGCAGACACCTTACAATCTGTAAGGTTGTTCTATGGAGTATAGGAACAAAGAGATTCAGGCAAAACTATAAATCTGAACAAGCAGTTATCATAAATTTCCTGAATGTGAATTAAAATTAACCAAAAAACCAAGAACTTAGGGTCCCAAGCCAACCTCACCTGCAAGTGGTGCACCTGCCGATCAACGGACGAGGCTCTGGCAAACAAAATATCCCAATAAGCGGCAATAGGCTCGCCACCTATTACGTGGGATCAAAACACTGGCGAAAAGTGGGCGTTTAATATGCCTCTGCCTACCCCTTCTGGGAAACAGGCGTGAGTCTATGTATGTATGAATTAAAATTTTCGCAGTCATTAACAACAGCATGTCCTCAGAATCGTTAGGCTACGTCGGAGGCCTTCGGGCGATCTGAAATCTCTGACTCCAGAGCTTGCCACACAATCACACGAAATAATCAAATGAAAGAAATAAACTACGTACCTCTGTTTTTTGTGCCTTTGTGTATAGTATCCCATATTTCGGTACTGTTGCAAGGGCCACGATTACATTTCTGTATTATTATCATTTAGGAACGTATAATGATCATTGTAGAGCATCTTACCCATTGTCCGTTCTCTAATCGAACACGTTTGACTGAATATTAACCTGTGGAGACATTGTCATATGCTTTGAACAATCCAAAGGGCTAGCGACATTGTATCTTGTGAGTGAGTGTTCTTTGTGTACGATGATTGAAGGTTTGTAAAGTTCACCGCGATGCAGGATTTATTCCTAGAATGTTTCCGCTTTGATTTCTTAAAGGATTTTTTTGATAAATAAGGAAGCATGTGATTAATTACAGACGGTATATATGAGCTGAAGATAATACGGTTTTACGTAATGAACATTAAATCATGCCTGAATATAGAACTGAAATAAATATCCCTCACTTAACAATAACCGAACTGAAAACAATTTGTCGAAAAGTTACTTTTAAATTGTCTTCAAAGACGTTTGTTTAACTCTAAGTAAACATTTTAAACATAAATTCCAAGAAGTGTGTTTGACAGAAATTAAATTGACTTCTGATGATAACTTTATAAGTTCCATACATATACTAGCGATATACATATACCTAAAGATTATAAAAAGGTTTGTCAAACATATTGTTATGGTAAATAGAACTAGGAGATTTTCTATGACAAATATTAGTCTCCTATAATATCGGTAAATATAAGTTCTTTATATTATATTATCATAAAGATCTTTGCATGTATAAGTATTTCTTCGTTTTCTTTTTGGTATAGGTATATATATTTTAGTTTCCACGTGCCGTTGTTCCTTTCTCGAGTTTTGAATATGCATATTAAATTATTTTGTTACCGTTTGTTGTTTGTAGCTAAGTTTAAGTCTGATACGATATACAAAGATTGTCATCGATACGCTAAAAATTAAATGCGAGCTAAAAATTTCTGCTGAATTTAAATTGTCCAATGGCTGGCTCAGTTGCCTTACAACCGTAGATACACATCTGCTGAAAGTTCCGCGCTGAACCTTCAGCGACTAAGCTATCGGCCGTAGAACTCGGTTGCCTTGACACACCAAAAGTGCCAAACGGTTCGCTTTATGTGGCAGCGGCAGCTTACATTTGGTCGCTTAACGTTCAGCGCGATGTGATGCGCTACGGAAGTTTCGGCGCCGCGCCCAAAGCAACGTGATTTTTATTTTAGAGATACCTATATATTAGAAAAACGCTACCAGCCGTCTTACTCTCTACCGCCGTTTGGATAAGCCTTATGCTTCAGATAAATTCAAAATTGGAGAGAAATTCGGATGTGTTATTTGACGTATAATTTTACCAGTAACTTATCAGAGAGCGGTGAAACAGGCCCTTAACGTCTCCATGTACCACCAGATGGTGGTACATGGAGACGTTAAGGGCCTGTTTCAGTTTAGATATGAGGATACAAATAAACATTTCCTTGCCTTTTCTTTAAAATTTGGCTTGATTCTGATTATGATAACTGTTGTTTCGGATTTGGCCATTTCTTTCACAGCTCCGCCAACCTACTTATCGCGTTGCTTCTTTGATAAAAATAGTTCAAATCGATCGGAAAGATATGCATTGCCCCAGATCCGATATATTGACACAAAAGTATTATCCATTTGCTAATACTTTTTGCGTCAATCCCACTTGTGCTGAAACTAATGCGTCTAACATTTATTTGTGGTAAATATATCGGATCTGGGGCGATGTTTATCTTTCCTTTTCCCTATCGTGGCCACCATTCCGCTACGGCTCTACACCACCTGTTGTCACCACGTATAGCCTGCCCAAGTCCATTTTGATGTCATTATGTAGTATGTTTTGATGTCATTAAGTAGTTCAACGTTGGGAATTCGGATAAATATAGATTTTGTCACATTGTGGTAGTGTTTCATTCAGTGAGAGTATCGGAACTGCAATTCACCTCACCTTCGCAGTCACCGTTCACTACCTCTAAAATCCTCTTCTTTCCGGTAGACAGCGAATTGGAAGTATTTCTTCGGCGTAGCATTTGATATGGGCTTCATCCGAAAGCTCAGGGTCACTCAGAGGGCGATGGAGAGAGCTATGCTCGGAGTTTCCCTGCGAGATCGAATCTGAAATGAGGAGATCCGCATGAGAACCAAAGTCACCGACATAGCTCTCCGAATAGCCAGGCTGAAGTGGCAATGGGCAGGGCACATAGCGTGAAGAACCGATGCCGTTGGGGCAGGCGGGTTCTGGAGTGGCGATCACGTACCGGACGACGCAGCAGGGGTAGGCCTCCCACAAGGTGGACCGACGATCTGGTTAAGATCGCGGGAAGCGGTTGGATGCGAGCGGCTCAATATCGGTCTGTGAGGAGAACCTTGGGAGAGGCCTATGTCCAGCAGTGGACGTCTCTAGGCTGACATTATGATGTTGATTGTTATGTCTCCTGCGACAGGGTATTGTTATCAGTGCGAGTGTGTTGCTTTTAAATCGTTTTAAAATAAATTAGAGATATAAAGAAATCGATATTTCGACAATAGTCGAATAGTAGATATTCAGCATACTGCAGGACATAGGCCTGGCTGTCCTGGCTGTCAAGGCTGTCCACACAGACCGATCTTACGATACAGTAGATATTACCAGTATACCTACAAATATATATGCATAAATGTAACCTATGGGTGACTCATAAATCCAAGAAATAAAAACAATATAATAAAACCAGCTTCAAAACCAACAGCCTTTATAATAAAATCCAAAACGGCATTAAGTAATAATTCACTTTTGAATAAATTTAAAACTAATAAAACGTTAATTTTGTCTCAAAGGGACTACATAACAATATAAAAAGATTAAAACTGTTCTTAGCACCGGCTGTGTACTAATGCTATGGTTTCTCGTGGGATATTTATTACCCCTCGTTTTCACCAAGAAACATGTCCAATACATGTTTTATACAAAACTTGTAGACAACATAATTATTTGTTTTATACATGTATTGAAACTGTCGCAAACATTCTTTCGTTCACACTGTGTAGCCAACAAGTATCTATATAACTATAAAACACATTTGCGTTTACACTGAAGTCTGCTACAGTTTAAAACTTGTCTTATACATTGATAGCGTTCTCACCTACAAAATACAGTCGTGTTTTAGACAAGTATTGTTTATTTTATTGCAATTTCTGTATTATACAAGTATTAAACAAGTTTTAAACTTTATCCAACAATGGATAAAGTTTTTTTTTACTGCACGGTTGGCGTATAGTGGTTTAAGCGACCGCCTCATCGCTTGACATTGCGCTGAGCGTTGTGGGTTCGAATCCCACATGAGACAAAACTTTGTATGATCCATAAATTGTGGCCGTTGTATGTTTGTAAAGTCCCCCGCGACACAGGGTTTAGTCCTAAAGCGGGAGTTGTCTTTAAAAAAGTAATTAAGAAAAAAAAATGTTTTCAACATACCGGACGAACCGCGCTTTTTACTTCGTGAAAACGAAATAAGAAGAAGAATGGAGTGGTCAAAAAAACAAACTTTAGAACTCATTGAGCTTTTGCATGTACAAGAATGCCTGAGGAATGTCAAAAATAAAATATATAAAGATCGCCAGAAGAAAAAAGACGCATTGGCAGCAATTGCTTCGCAAATTCATGTAGGACATTAATGTTTTTTATTTTTATTTTTTATTTATAGACTCACGTCTGTATCCCTGAAGGGGTATGCAGAGGTGTAATATTACACCCACATTTCGCCCTGAATTTTATGGTTGCCACGTAATAGGGGGGGAGCCTATTGCCGTACCGGTCACATTACCAGACTCCGTGCTGCCACTGAGAATTCGGCAAAACCCAGTAAGTAATACTTTTGCCCGACCCGGAAATCGAACCCGGGACCTCTATTTAGCAGTCGCATACGCTATCGACTGGACCACGGAGGCAGTGTTAAAGATGTTGATAAGATATAACGAACCTCAAGAAACAGCTTAATAGGGCAGTAAATAAATTAAAAACGAAGTCAGGTTCTTTCTTTTAAAATATAAAACGACTGCTTGAATTTGTCTCGAATTCTACAAGTTTAGCTACGACAAAAACATGAGATCATTAACATGTAGACAACTACAAGTTTTCAACCAATAAGTTTCATACAAGTTTTGTATACGTGTCTACAACAAGTTGCATACAAGTTTTGTATACGTGTCTACAACAAGTTGCATACAAGTTTTGTATACGTGTCTACAACAAGTTGCATACAAGTTTTGTATACGTGTCTACAACAAGTTACATACAAGTTTTGTATAAGGTACAACAAGTTTTATTCATGTGTATAGTTTTGTATACAACATGTTTTATACATGTATATGAGAAAAGAAAACATTGTCAAAAAACTTGTTAAATACATGTATTATACCCTGGTGAAAACGCGGGGTTAGGCTTCCTTTTCTGTTACAATATTTTGTTTTGTTGTTGCCGACCTCTGCACCCTATGACTCAAGATTCCCTAATGAATATAACCACCTCGGTGTCGCCGGTGTTCTGTAACGACGCTGACACGGGCACGACTACATTGCCATGACCTCACCGAAGTACACTAGATTATCTGGTATCTGCCGAATAAAATTATAATGATTAAAGTAGAAGTCATATAAAAAACTAGAGGACGCCAGCAGCTACGCCTGCATTTTTTTAAATTTACCCATTTTGGCCAATCCCGTGGGAATTTCTGGAAATCCCTTTTTAGTGCACCCCTACGGTCCCCAAGGAATATACATGCCAAATTTGAGCTTCCTGCGCCCAATAGTTTCGGCTGTAGCGTGTCTGTCAGTCAGTCAGTAACTCAAGGATTTTATATATTACTAGCTGACCTGGCAAACGTTGTTTTGCAAAATTTTTTTTTTTTTTGATAAATAGATGTTGGCCGATTCTCATAGATACCGGATAAGCACAAAAAATTTCATCAAAATCGATCAAGCCGTTTCGGACGAGTATGGGAACGAAAACTGTGACACGAGAATTTTATATATTAGAAGATAAAACTTAATACAATTATTTTTCTTCCGTTGTAATTTCATTAGATGTTCACAAAGGTTCAGCTTCCGTATTATATAATTAGATAAGAATCGCATTGGCTCAACGGAAACGATCAGTCCATTGTTCGAAGTGCGGGTTCGCTTCCCCGGCCGATTGTATCGCTTGTTTGTATGTCAAACTCATTTAAATTCACTTTCTACAAAAATGTTCTCATACGATTAGATTATGATGTCTTTTTGTGTGTTTTGCACATTTTTTTTATTTGAGGTCGCCGGTTTAAAAAGTCACAGCGAACAAACGACATTGTTTCAACTTCGTGCGTAAGGAAATATTGAACCGAAGACGAAGAGTCTTCGATTCAATATTTCCTTCTTCTTCTTACATAATCCTTTTTAAATTAAAACCTCCAAGACTTTATGAACATTTAAAAAGAAAAAATAAAAACAACCATAAGTGAAAAAGCTATTACTTAGATACCTATAAGTAAAATGTACAAAAGTTGGAAATCAACGTCAAAACCGATTGAACCTACAAGATTTGGCTTTTTACCGCTTTTGACACAATACAATGTAAGTGAACCATAGCAGTAAAAGTTTACCAATAACATTTCAATTTATAGCATTAAAAGGAGTGCCGGTAGCTTAGTGGACATGAGGATTGCAACTAAGAGGTTGGGTAAAGGGTTATCTCAAAGAGTCTGAAGAGAAAGAGAAATGGCTTTAAGATATTTTGATACAACAACGACGCAGTAGGTACTTAATCGAAAGAACAGGTGCAAGTACATGACATCAAGGTTCAACTACATCCTCAAATAATGTTTAAGTGACGTTTCTGTATCACGTAATTATCTGAAAATAAAGGTGAAATACTTTATAATTCGCAGGCGTTTTAACGTGGGTTACACCAGCCAGCACCACCAGCTGATGTCTTAAAGCTATAAAAACACAATAAACCGCGCTTAAATCTGTACACAATAGTTGTGTAACTTTTGCGAAAACATAGGACAAAAGGTATGTACAATATTTTTGCTACGACAAGGTGGAAGAGCTCTACTCATCTGCCACTTAACTAAAATAAATAGTTGATATAACTGTTTATTCACTGAACTGTTGTCACTAGCCAGTGTTCTCTATAGGTTCTCCCAAAAACTCCCATGACATCAGACAGTCTTTCTTACAGGTCCATTCTAAGGCGTAGGTTTATCTGGAAAGCTTATTGAAGAAAAGTTACCTTTTCTCTATCCTACAAGCTTATTAACCTTTCTTTATCGTGTATACCCATGTATTTAAGGTGTAAACATCGATATTTCGCCATCTTTTAATCGAAGACATCGTAGATTTGGTTACAAACTTGTATGAAGTATACAAATCGCAAAAGTTCTAAATCATTTACTCTATCCGCCACTAATGCGAACGTTTGCAAGGTTAAACTGCTGAATCAATTGTAATACAATTTATACAATTAGTTACGCTTTTAAAGCTTTTCATGAGGTTGCGCCAGTTTTAAACATGACTCAGAAATTAATATAAGCAGCGATAAACCCAACGTGATAAAATAAGATAAAAAGTAAATGACTGGTCTCACCCTGACTCCGTTTCTGCCTCTGAAAGTGAACGTTTTGGTTATCAGATTATTGTGTCAAAACCGTTTGTGCCGACAATGGTTTGGTGGTAGTTTTCCACACCTACATGCTCATATGTTTTATTCGAAATGAGTAACTATAGAGGTTATATAAACACAAGAACTTATATAAGATGTAATGTGGTTTTGGTGATTTCGGATTAAATATTGTCCGTAATACCATTTTGGCCCTTTGGTTGATAACAATGCTAATGCATTACATATTCGTCTTGGATTCAATAAAATGTACGTTTTCTTGGAAAGTAAGTCTAAGAAGTCAAATAATGGGGTAGTCCCGGTATGCCACATAGGTATGTATAGCATTTTAGCATTTTTATATAGCTACATAAATCTTGTGTTATTCAAATATACTGGAAAACGCTATTTAGAGAAGGAATAAGGGCAAAAAATGAACGCCAAACAAATAAAGTACTTTTATTTCATACAATATTTAATAAATATCGCGAATAAGACCCGTTTACATTCAATTGTGTGATGTATACAAATTGCGAAAGTTTAAAATCGATAAGTAGGTACTTTTATTGTCACCAACACAATTAAATTATCAGGGACATTCTTTTTTATATCAAACTTTCTGTAAAAATACCAAAAGCTTGCAAACAATTGTATACAACGAATAAATATAAAATATCTTTTACATACGTATTTAGTTCATAGGAGCTAAAAGATACCTTTTTCGTTTTTATACAAACTGTTGTTATGTTTTTTTCAACCGTTTAATAATAATTAAACAAAACGGTTAGCTTAGTAAGGTTTGTATTTACCGCAGGAAAGATTAAGTTGAACATGAATTATCTTAGGATAGTGTCGATATACTAGTGGAGTAACTTACATACTACTACGCACTGGCTCTTAAATGGTAGGTATACTATAGTTTAACAAACAGTGAAAGAAAATATCTTGAAGAAACCAGCATATCTCACAGTTTTCTGTCATGCTCTCGTAAGACATTTGAAGTCTGCCAACCCGCACTTGGCCAGCGTCGAGGATTATGGCTTTAACCACTTTAAGAAGCATTTTCCGAATCTCTATGTGCAATTATTTGTAAAATCATTAAATGGTGCCACAGTTACATGTGAAAGAAAACTTTTAAATATATAAATGAAGGCGAATAGTCCTACGCAAGTTCAAAGTGGTTTGATTGAGATCTCAATAGTGCATACATACATACATACATAGCTACTACTCACGCCTGTTGCCCGGAGAGGTAGGCAGAGACTACGGAACGCCATTTGCTACGATCCTGACATACCTCTTTTGCTTCATTCACTCCCATCAAGTTTCTCATGCATGCTCTTCTGTTTAAGATACTTCTGACCTGTCCTTTTTTTAGGATGTCTCTAACCTGGTCGCAGAACGTCCGCCTAGGTCTTCCCCTTCGTCCTGTCCCATTCAAATTTGCCTTATATATATCTTCTTTGTCAGTCTTTCGTCATCCATCCGCTCCATGTGCCCAAACCATCTTAACATGCCTTTCTCGATGCTTGTCACTACATCTTCTTTTACCCCACACCACTCTCTTATCACACTATTCTTTACTCTGTTGGTCAAAGATACACCAAACATACTTCTCAGTGCTCTCATTTCTACAGTAGAAGTACATACCTATCTACACTAATATTATAAAGAGGAATAATTTGTATTTTTGTTTGTTTGTTTGTAATGAATAAACTCAAAAACTACTGGACCGATTTTTAAAATTCATCATTACATTATCTGCCAGTAACATAGGCTATATTTTATTTTAGAAAAAAATCCCTCAGGACGCGGTCGAAACCACGGGCAATGGCTAGTATTATACATAGATATGAAGGAAGTCATAACGTCGCAATTCGTAAACAATAATTAGATGAACGCACATAACGTCCAAAGTGGGTCGTGCGTGCCGTGGGTTGATCCATTTAGAGCCCTCACTAATTATTGCGCCCCGGAAATGTCCCTTCCTAATTTACCCGTCAGTTTTCTATTACTGCTCCCCATTTTCTTTCAATAAACACGGCGTAAAAAGACCCGTAAGAAAAATTTAAAAAACATATTGTACCAACCATTACAAAACATTATTTTTTACCTCGTTACCGGGGAAATTACTGCTTCAAGAAATATGGAAGCTCAAAGTCACCACCCGGTTCTTCTAATCATAACAAAATCGATGCATTTCTGTACACCCTAAGCACCCATGATAGGTAGGTATCTCGAGCATTGTACGCACGCGCTCTACATTGCGGCTAATAAACTTTTAAAGATGAAAAACTAATTTTGTTGGTTAGTATTACTTGGCATGATGTAGTTACAAAAGAAGATTTTGGCTTGGTGATTGGATCTTTGGCAACGTATATAGAATCTTATACACCGTATATTGTCCGTGTGGTGACGGATTAAGAATGCGTATTGTCACCACCCCATGGGTGTCGTAAGAGCCGACAGAGGGAGCATATTATGCATAGAACAGCACTGTAAGAGAAGGAAAACTTGATACAAACCCTATACCAACCCGTTCGGCCAGCGTGGTATAGTAGGCTAATTCCTCCTTTTAAAGGAGAGGCCTAGTCCAGCAGTGGACTGTTAAAGGCTGATGATGATAGAATCTTATATTCGCACAAGGTACCTAAATATAATATAAAATGTCAAAGTAATTTCACTACAAAACTCATCCAAAGAAAGTAAAACGGACATGGTTGAAGTAAAAAACAATGTACTAACAATTTTATTGAGCGTACGATAATAATATACGCCTACAATCGTGTGGTTCTCAAAGGTGAGAGGTCATGTCGGTTGAAAGGTCCGTGTCAGAGTGAGAAGGGCATAGCGAGATGATTCGGACATTCGGACGGTAGATATGAAATGATGATGACAGGCAATAACGGATCTCATCATTGTATAAGCCTGCGTCTATGTGATTTGATAAAATTGAGAGCGTTAAGGCAGATATTAAACTTTTACTTTTGACTTGATTGGACCATCGGACCATCGCATTGCGTTTCCTCTCCGTAAGTGCTATCTTACATAGGTTGAAATACAGGTTTTCTTTCTAGACCTGAGTCCCTACCATTGTCCATATTGTAGATGC
Organism: Euclidia mi; assembly: GCA_944739405.2. NCBI lineage: Eukaryota > Metazoa > Arthropoda > Insecta > Lepidoptera > Erebidae > Euclidia > Euclidia mi. The sequence goes on from OX123190.2 coordinate 62,983,192, forward strand.
GTAGGCGCTCTTACTCTATATATGCGTCTTATTTGCTGCGAGGAAATGTGTTGACCGTACTACGTCATTCGTCATTTACGAAGAATCTAATTCGTTCAGCCCACCTTCATACTCATTTCCAATAACATCAGAGGATGTCCGCAGGTACGTCCCTACATTTTATTTTGTAATTTACCCCTTTCTACCCGATGCCGTGGGAATTTAGGGAAACCCCGTCTTAGGGCACTCCTACGGTCCCTTGCGCCCGATAGATTTAGCTGTGCGATGCCTGTCAGTCAGTCAGTAGGTAACGCAAGAATTTGATATATAGGTACAAAACTGTCATGATTATATTTCTCAATTATAATTGTCGACATATAAGCCTAGTTTGTGGTTGTCCATAAGTAATACGTGTGAATATTAATTAGTTTTAATTACCTCGTAGTCGTAACCACAATTAATGTATTACAGAGGAAATTATTTATTCATGAAATTATATAACTTAAAAGCAAAAAGGTCACGAGGTAATAAGGTCACTATCTACTCAGAAAATCAGAATTTTATAAAAAATATATATTAAAAAATATAAATTTAATTGTATAATTATGTAATTTTTACATTACCTTGATTGGCAAAATATCACAAGGCAGAATTCTTTATATTTCGTGTGAGTGTGTGGCCAACCATTTTTTTCCCAACGTCGGAGTTTTCAGACCACCCAAGTCCTCCGACATGGCCTAACGATTCGCGTCCTGAAGCACAAACTGGGACTGACAGCTTTACGTGCCATCCGAAGCACAGTAGCGCTCTGATGTAAATGCCACACGCGATCACTCAAGTGGCGACCTGTGCCTACATACATACATACATATGCTCACGCCTTTTTCCCGTCGGGGTAGGCAGATATAACAGAACGCCACTTGCTTCTATCCTTGCATACCTCACGCGGTTCCTCTACTTTCATTACTCTTTTCATACATGCGACCTGTGCAAGCTTTGCTTAATTTCTCCGACCTATTACGAACAGCAAGCTAAGTCTCGCTATAAGCGTGATAGAATAGGTATACTACACGAGCCAGAATAATAACAGTTTTCTCCAAATTTTGTGACTTTCAATTCAAGGACTAGCCTCTTCGTAAATTAGTAAAGATACGTCAGAAAAACCTAGTGTGCCCTAATGCACTTGCACTACTTAAGAGTTCTGACAAGGTGTCATCATCATCATCATCATCATCATCATCATCAGCCTGCCGTAGTCCACTGCTGGATATAGGCCTCTCCAATGGCACGCCACTGAGCCCGATTTTCGGCTCTTCGTGTCAGCTCAACGAAGAGCTGACAAGGTGTATAATAGTGAATTATAGTTAAGAGATGTGGTATTACGACATTGAGGTAGTGTAGTATTTAAACAGTTATTTTTAAATCACTACGGTAGCGATGAATTTAATTCTTTTAGCACACTTTCAATCACAGTTTGCCAATTATATCATAAGCTTACATAATATATAAAAATATTTCATGGTAATCCAATGCTATTTTCCTTATTCATAACAACACCTGAAGTGTACACAATAATCGTGTCTGAGGTATAATCAAAGGTCTGAGGTATCATCGTCAAACGGTGAACGATCGTGTTTCCTTCTTTTTTATCCTTTTTAGGAGATCTTTTGAGTGCGTATTGCTACGTTTATTTGATTTTATCAAAATATGGTAATATACCACATACATATAGATTATATTGGAGCTACTTTTAAGAACTTCAAGTTAAGATGATATATTAGACTAGATGAGCCCGTGGTTACACTCGCGTTATTTAAGGCTACTGCTCCGCTCCCGTGGCTCATAGCGTGATGTTATATAGCCTATAGCCTTCCTCGATAATAGGGCTATCTAACACTAAAAGAATTTTTCGAATCGGTCCAGTAGTTCCTGAGATTAGCGCGTTCAACCAAACAAAGAAACCAACTCTTCAGCTTTATATAATAGTATAAGATAAGATAGTGTTTGTTTAAAGAAAACTACGCCGGCACTAAGACAGACATATCCATGTGTCGTGGGACTTTACAAACATTCAAACACCTAAGAACTTGGAACATTAATTTATGGCCATGAATATTATTCTATTGGTGTTACTCCGTTTGGGAATAGAATCCACGGCATACAATAGCAGTGAAGAGTACGATCAATTAAGCCACTACACTGCACATTCAAAATTTATTTGTTAACAATATTTTTGTTAATTTCTAACTGTTGTATATGTAATGTCCGTGAATGGACCATTACTTCATAAAGCCATAGCAATATAACATGATGTAATGGATGAAATCTGTTGTTGAGGGCCACTCAGTAAGCAAGTGAACGAACGTTTTGAAAAATTTTCATTGTTTTTTGTTTTTTATAGCCTCACGCCTGTACCCTCGAATGGGAAGGCAGAGGTGTAATATTACACCCACATTTCACCATGAATTTTTAGGTCTCAAATAATAGGGGGCGACCCTATTGCCGTTACCGGGCACATCACCAGACTCCGTACTGCTACTGAGAATTCGGAAAAACCCAGTAACACTATTGCTCGACCCGGGAATCGAACCCGGGCCCTCCGATCAGCAGTCGCATACGCTATCCACTGGACCAGGCAGGAGGCAGTCAAAAATATATGATATAATATACCTATAAAAAAATCACGTTAAAAGTATTATAGGTATCTTCTTCTAGACGGCGCAATCAATGGAGTCAATACGTAACAATTCTCTGCCAGTTTCGAAACAGAAGGGCCGTAGGGAGAGTCGTAAGAAAGAAATAGCACTAAACCTCAATGCTATTTTTTTAATCGCCTGATTTTCAACTTTCTATGATGAATATGTAATTGTTTTCATTTTTGTTAGAAGCTGCAACTGCTACAACTTTTAACTAAATGATATTTAAGCAAACAGATACTATTCCGCTATCTATCACAACTTTCCTCTTAAAACTTCCTGAGCACCTGTGCGGAAGACATTTGTCAAAAACTCCCAGTGCCTTCCTACGAAGAAGATTGTAGTTAGTTAAAGGTACGTTTATATTTTTACTAACATAGTTTTTAAGTGATACTAACAATTGTATGGGTAATTTCCTGAAATAAATATAATTTAATTTAAGATATACTTTATTATATTTTTTTAGTAATGCCGTCTTTTTCTTCTCTCTCTTATAGTTAACTAGAGGACGCCAGCAGCTACGCCTGCATTTTTTTTTATTTACCCGTTTTGGCCGATCCCGTGGGAATTTCGGGAAATCCCTTCTTAGTGCACCCCTACGGTCCCCAAGGAACATACATGCCAAATTTCAACTTCCTGCGCCCAATAGTTTCGGCTGTAGCGTGTCTGTCAGTCAGTCAGTAACGCAAGGATTTTATATATTAAGAAGATAATGTGTCAGTAAAGCTTTTGATATAGGTCTTATTTGCACTCATTAGCAACGTAGGAATACATCTAAGCACATCTGGACGTAATATAACTTAGATTTATCTTTCTTTTCTCAACTTTTACTTTCGATAAGCAAATTTTTGCTGTAGAATATTTAGATTCAGTTTAAAAACGCTCGTCGAACGAACAGAGACTCGACTAGAGATGTTTTAGTGGCTCCACAGCGAATGTTAACCTAACTGCCGGTTCAGACAGATTACAACGTGTGCAATAATGTTTAGCTGTCTGTATAATAACGCTATTACCACTAATATATGTGACTGGATCGTTAGTTTTCTTGGTTAGATTGGACCGGCGAGTTCTGTAGTTCTATTGAAGAGTAGTGTTGGTATTATTGGTTACTTGTCTAGTTAAAGAGTAAAGGAGGAAAGCTTTATTTGGTTGTGGAGGCACTGAAAGTTATATCTTGTGTGAGATGGTAGTTCTGTGTCTCAGTGTTTTTTGTTTGTGGGTTTTAATATACATGAAGTTCGTCACAGAAATGTCTGCTGTATTCATATAAAAGCAATAACAAAACTACTTTATTTGCCTCATTAAACGAAAGTCTAACTAACTTGTAACCCTAGATTGGACCCCTTTTTAGATATTCCGAAATGCCATACCTTATAAGTGTAAAAATTATACTTGCTAATTCTGAAATGTCAGAAGTATACCGCTGCCATGTTATGACAACTACACTTGTATAATTATTTTCTTCTACGTTCGTCTATAACTCAATAGGTAACCAACATCCTTATTCTCAAAAACTAACAACATAATGGCCCTTGAAAAGAGACGAAGCGATACTACAGAGCTAGACAAAACACCGTCTACCTACATCCATTTTTATTACCCACAAGTTCACACAAGACCGCTGCACTAACGGTATAATTACTTTTTATGTGCCTCGCGTCTAATGGTCAACGGCCTTATATTTGAAGCCTTACGTAATGTGTTACATTGTTTTAACAAGCATTACTAAACTGTTACACACTTCGTTTAAGGCTTTAGTACTGGTGCTGATGTTTCGTTAAGCATGTTTAGATTTATTGTAAAGGTAAATTTAACTAGCAGTTTGTGTTGCTAACTTGAAATCAGCCTAGTTGTTGAAGTGGAAATATAAGCGACAATGGATCATGAGATCTCGGGTTTGAGGGAGATGGGACACGAAGTGGTATTAAATATTTCGCAGTGAATGTCAGATCTACCGTCCCCAGTCTATAAGGTGTGGGAGTGCGCTTGTGGAGTGATGACTAGACTAGACCACTCCGTTCTACCTTGTTCAAAATTCGTAAACTACACTGTGTTCATCTAAAAGTTTCAAGGAAAACTGTTCCCATGTAGATGTTACACCTGCCGAACCCGCTTGCTGCAAGAACCCGGATGAGTGCAAGCTCATGTCGTTTATCATTTGTATGTTAAAGATACGTAATGCGGTAATGTGATACGGTGAAAACCACTATCTGAGAGTCCTTCATAATATTCACAAAATATGTTTTAAATTCCGTGTGGTGACGGATTAAGAATACGGAATGTCACCACCCCATATCATCCCATGGGTTTCGTAAGAGCCGACAGAGGCAGCATATTATGCAGAGAACAGCACTGTAAGAGAAGGAAAACTTGATACAAACCCTATACCAACCCGTTTGGCCAGCGTGGTATAGTAGGGCAATTCCTCCTTTCAAAGGAGAGGCCTAGTCCAGCAGTGGACTGTTAAAGGCTGATGATGATGATGTTTTAAGACACGCGTTACGTGACGAGACGTGCGGATTGGCGCCGCATTAACCAACATCGTGCATTATACCGTAGACACTTCTCAAACTGAACAGTACTTCGAAAACTACAACAGTTTAGAAACAGTACTTATTGTAATTTAAATTAATTCCATGTAAATGGGCCCTACCTAGTAATATTCCATGTTATGCTTGTAACGAATACTAATAATACATACAATCCCAGACCTTATAATTACGCAATGTTCCTGTTTACAGCCACATATACTATTATGTACCACAGTAATAATCATACATTTATGAATGTATTTCTTTACTTACCTACGTTATGTTTTAGACTGCCTAAGCTGAAATGTAGGTATTACGACTTGTATTATTGTATATTATTCATACAATCAAGTTTTTAGGTCGATGTTGTTTAAAGTCTTACAAAAGAGTTTGACTATGTTATACTCTAAAGTTTTATTCCACTAAGCAATCCATTTGATTATATAACCTCATTTTTTCATGTACCTCATGGTTGCTAAATGTCTTTATACACAAATTTAATTTAATTACATATTTCTTTATTTTTGTACATATAATCATAATCATTTATTGCTGAACATAGATATACATATAATTTTATACATTGCATGATGTTGGGTGAATGCGCAGTTCACAATGTTCATCCACTATAGGCATGCAAATTTTAATATTTTTTTTAATAAAATCAAAGTCGATTATTTTGAGCGAACACAATGTCATAAATTGATTATACATAAAATAAGAATTCACCAAAATAAAAAATAATTAAAAAGAATGTACGCATACCTAACGCGCTACAAACTATACACATAAATAAAATTGGAGTGTCTGTTTGTAATATTAAAATAACCGCTTTTTACTAAATTCATATGGATGTATACAAGGTACATATAGCGAAATGACATTTTTAATAATTTGTTGTGTCTCTCTGTCAGTCTGTCTGTTTGTTCTCGACAATCTCTGGAACGACTGGACCGATTTTGACGGGACTTTCACTGGCGGATAGATGATGTACCAAGGAGTAACTTAGGCTATAAATTAACCAAGTACGCGAAGAAGTTCCCTCGGTTCGCGGGTGAAACCGCGGGAAACAGCTAGTTCTTTCTCTATTTCAATAATAAAATCCAATAAAAAGGTTATGATCAATAAGATTTATTTTGTTTTAGAATCTGTGTCAAAAGCCATCTCGAAGTCAGACTGTAAGGTTATTTAATATTTACTAAGTGTCTTTCTCGGAAACTATTCTCCAAATTATAACGAATTCTACGTAAACAATAAGCTCTTTTAATAATTTTCAGTTAAAATAAAAAAAAACTCTACAACATATAGCCTAAAGGTTAACTTGCTAGTAAATGAGGTCAGTTTGACAATCACACAGTGTCTGCTTAAAAAATCGCATGTTCAAGTTCATTACGTACCATTCAGAGTACCTAGCTAACTGAAAAGCAAATACTTTCAATGTCTCAACAGTTTTGGAACTTTCTGTATTAATCAAAATTCAGTGTCAGCGCTCTGTGTTTGATTAGGTAGGTACCATACTTAGAAAACAATTTGTGGCTGATTTTTTGCTAAGCGATGTAATAAAAGAAACTAAAAGAAGAGGTTTTTATTCTGGAAAGTATAGGGAGTGGTACCCAATGGCTTTGAGTCATAAGTAAACTAAGCTGGTTTTAAATTAATATTTACACAATTAATCAATAAAAACTTTTTTGGTTATGAATAAAACCCAAACCACTCCTAACAGATAAAGATAATTAAATAGACATTTTACTAAATGAGACAGTCTTACTAATTGTGTTCGACAGTTGTAACAATGGTTTTCTTTCGAATATGGATTCCAGGAGCGGTTAAAAATGTTACTGAGCTTTCTAATTCTCAGTAACTCGGATTTGTGGACTGTTCCGAGTAAAGGCTCGCTTTTTAATACTACCTACAAGTTAAAATCACTAGCAGGATGGTGAAGCCCCGCGTCCGATAGGAGAGCAAATTTGAATTAATAGAAAAATATACACTTAGCAATTAGCAAAATGTAATTACGCTTGTTTTTATTAATAAAAATAGACTACACTAGGCACAAATCCACAATTACGCGAGACTGCATTGAGAAAGTCCGGTTTTTGATCACTAGACATAACTTTAATACATAAGTAATGATTATTTTATCTCTTTGGGAGGTGAAGGTTATTGCCAAATCTGTTAGGACCAAAAGTCCAGTCTTCAAAAGAATAATTGGAATTAATGAGGCAAAGAGCAAAAAGTCTAGAAAACAGTCCTACAGATGCGAATAGACTTGGACGTAAAATATATGTTTTTCTAATTACTTGTACCAAAATAAAACTAACTGACAAATAGCAGCTAACTGTACGCCTAATGTTACCAAGTGATTATTCGTACCTACATATCTACGTGACGTGCGGTTGATTAGATCGAATCTGCAAAGTTTGGCAAAGGAGGTGTTAACTTTTTTATACTGCGGTTACGGTCAGTGAAAGGCACAAACATTATGGTTTTCACAATTCTTGTCTATATACAGGCGGATGTCTTTGTATCTAGATGAAATAGCTTGTGACGTAATGATGAGTAATCCTAAGCATCTGTGCCACGCAGTTATTTTTGGTTGAAATGGCGTAAATATGAGATTTTTATGGCAAATTCGTAATAAGAAGTATTTATAATTTTCGGTTTTGTTTCTGTTACTTAAGTTTTGTACTTAAGTTACCGACTCGGCATTTAACACTTTTCTTTGTCCTCAGTTCGGACTGAGGACTTGTTTAAATATTTAGAAGGTCACTCAGGGTACAGGCCATCTTAAAACTTGGTTCATAATAAATATCAAGTGTTCAAATATTTTTTTTATGATTTCGTCTGTTTAATATCATCTTGCCTACATGAAACTACCAACTTACATAACGAAACTTGAAGCTACGTATGTTTGATACAAATCTTTCACTAACAAATTATTATTTTATTTTTTATACAATTTATAGACAGTAAGCGTAATATGTATTTTATTTTTATTTATTTTACTTTATTTGGGAAAAAACGATATTATAATATAATGTAAATGCTTAAAGTAGTACAGTTTCTTCTGAATTACTTATCGTAATAACTGCGACATTTTCCACAGATTACCTTTAAACATTGATATGTTCAACACGTGTCACAAACAAACAAGCTATCAGCTATATTTGAAAACAAACATAATTGGGTAAGTACTTTAATATTGCAAGTTACCTACTAGCGCAGCAGCGATAGCCGAGTGGATATACCAACAGACTGCCATGCAGAGGGTATCTGGTTCGAATCCACGGCGCGCACCAATGACTTTTCGGAGTTATGTGCGTATTGAATTGTTAATTATCGCTTGTCCCGTGCCTCGGAGAGCACGTTAAGCCGTCGGTCCCGGTTGTCATGAAGATCTTTGACAGTCGTTACAGGGCGTCAGTACCTTCTAAATAAACTGACACTAGTCTAAACCATGGAATATCGCTATCCCTTCGGGTTGCGGAGGTCAGACAGGCAGTCGCTCTGTGGAAAAGCTAATATTCAGCCAAATCCGGTTAGACTAGTAAGCGGACCCCAGATTGAAACTGGGATAACGCTAAGAGAAAGAAGACCTACTAGCGTAATATGTATGACAACTATAAAAATCTGTTTTATGCATCAAAGGTTGTAAAAATTCAGTGTTGAAAATCCCATCACAATCAAAATAGTTCTTCTGGTAAAAAAACATATAACTTTCTTACAAGTCTTGAAAGCTAAATCACTGGTTTTAGGTTTGGTAAGTGTTGAGCCATAAACAACTGTGGCGGTGACTGGAGTCGAACTCGTAACCTTTTGATCCCCAGCCGGCGTGTTAGCCATTAGGCAACCGTTCGCATTACTATCGGTCTGGCCATTTAGTGGTATGTAGGCTAGCTTCCTTTCTCCAAAGTGCATCAAGGAGAGGCCAGATTTATGGATAAGTTCTAAAATATAGGTAAACCACAAAGCTGTATAGAGATAAATAAAACGGGTTAGAAGATATCACGTTAAATTACAGTATCAGTTATCTTTCTACAATCATAAAGACCCTTTCGCTTCTATGAACGAAACAAAATGGAATATTTTTGAGTTTTCCTTATAGGAATTATTATGACTGACAGGTAACAGCAGGTCTTGAACTCAACAGACAAGTAATTTACCTAATCTCGGCTCGTGGTATAATTTCCGCACGGTTTGAAACTTTACAATCATTCGAGTAAAGTACACAAAAAGCGTCCATTCCCTTAAAGAACTTTTTCTGTAACGTTCAAAGTTTCCGTTACGAGAGTCATTGAATAAATTTAATTTACTTACTTTGCAGTCAAGACGTCTTTTACTTCATGCTATGATGCTTCATGGGCTAGTACATATTAGATTCGATTGCCCAGAACTTGTTAATAATACCTATATTTTATGTAGTGCCTAGAACTATTATAAGAAGGGAGTCCCGCGCTTGCCCACTCTTTGCCACGACAACATGTCGTACAAATGCGGGTGAGCGAGCGCCTATACGTAGAATAGTCAAATTGTTTAACCAACATATCCATAATGTGGATATTTTTATATTAACAAAAGAAAGATTTAAAAAAGCGATTTTGATAGTCTCAAATAGCATTCACCTTGTTGCATACCTAGTACTTAAGCTTCACTGTATTTTTATTATTATATAGAGTAATTCGTGGAAACGTCGTGGATTGTACAATAATTTATAATCAATTATAAACTCGATGTAAGTAATACCTATTGTACAATTGTTGGTTTTCCCTATTAAAGAGAAAAAAAGTACTGTCTCTGAATCAAACCGACAAAGCCCGCACAGTGTAAAATGGCAAGCCGGTTACTTAACTTAAACCATAGCAACATAATATGTGCAATCTGTTTATATAAAATTCTTGCGTTATTGACTAACTGACAGACAACGCACAGCCAAAACAACTGGGTGCAAGAATCAAAAATCATATTCCTTGGGGACCGTAGAGGTGCACTAAGAAGGGATTTCTCGAAATTGCCACCGGATCGGGAAAAAAGGTAACATTAAAAAACATGTGAGAGCGTAGCAGCGGGCAGTCTTTTATAATATTAGCAGGTAAGGTTTAACCAAAAATCAAACCACCTATAGATACAGTATTTATTTTTTGGCGTCGCCTTTTTCCAAATAACCTTTGACTGAATTGTTGGTTTAGGCCACTTGACATTTATTACTAAGTGTAGCTTGCCTCTAATCACGGATGAGCGGCTATACCAATAAAATAAAGTCAGATAATAATAATTGATATGTTGTTGTACAGGATTATTTATTTGCCGTGTATTTTTTTAACCTCGGAATTAACTACTAATGTCTAAAAATACATCGTTTAGGTGTCAGCGATGCCCAGGCATAATGCGCAGGCCCTGAAGGGCGCAACAGTGGCCCATTATGTCATAAAAGTTAGTTACGTCACAAACGGGCCTAATAAATATAAAACAAGTATTATGATATATATACAGGGTGTAAAAAGACCCTTAACAAAAACTGAAACCCCGTATTATACCAATCATTACGATAATTTTTTACTTTAGCACCATACCTAGGAAATGACTGAGCCTTAATATCTCATGAAAGATATTAAGGCTCAAAGTTACTATGGATTGTTTGTAATTAGGTACAAAATCTATGCAATTACCATGCCAACCTGTTCTATGGATAATATAGGAATTTAAACTTTCGTGGTCACTATAATTACTTTTTTCAGTACATCCGTGAACATGGCGCTTGCAACAGTGCCGAAATATCGGTTACTCAAAACAAAGGTACCTGGTATATATCCCGTAGGAACAGTAAAAAAGTTCTATGGATGTTATGCACCCATGGATAAGTAGGTATTTCGAAAATTGTACGCGCACAATTTTAATTGCGGCTTAAAAAAAATGATTATTTGAAAAAAGAAAAACATTTCCCAAGTTTTAGTTTTGCTTAGTATGACTTGGCATGATGTCTAAAACGAGCAGACTTCGGCTTGGTGATGGGTCTTGTGACACCCTGTATATATATATGTATATTGCTTTTCAATCATAACATCATCATCATCGGCCCCGTATATATAGGTACTGTCTCAATGCCGGGCACGGGCCTCTTCTCACCATAAGAAGGGTAAGGTCATACTATACCAATCATAACAACTACAACGGGTATTTGAAGAAAAACATAAAGGAATTTTGAATACTAGGTCAGTAGTTCGAAATTGGGTCAGTAAGTAGAAGAGGCATGGTTTACAAAATTACTTCGTATGAGTGCTATCGAAAGGCTCAAGCAGCTAGCCAGAAGTTGTAAAGGTATACATATTCTATTCATAAAAAGTTAATATGAAAATTTAACCTCTGTGTTGAAAATAATTCTCTTTACTTTTGTTTCTTTTCAACCTATTTTGTAAGGATTAAGCGAACATTTTTGGCATGGTCTCTAATTATTTATTAAGGAACAAACTCATTTATATAATACTAGCTGACCCGGCAAACGATGTTTTGCAATTTTTTTTTATTTTTTCTTGAAAAATAGATGTTGGCCAATTCTCATAGATACCGGATAAGCACAAAAAATTTCATCAAAATCGGTCAAGCCGTTTCGGATGAGTATGGGAACGAAAACTGTGACACGAGAATTTTATATATTAGATTATTATATTTGTCACTCGTACACTCGCGGACATTAATCGATTTAGTGTCCGCGAGTGTACGAGTGAAGCGGCTAGATGACGCCCGGCTTAAGATCGGTCTGTGAGGCCTATGTCCAGTAGTTAATGTCTCTAGGCTCAAATGATGAACCGCGAGTGCATCGACGGCACAGTAGCTCAAGTTGTCGTCTTTACATTTTATGATTCACTAGAGGACGCCAGCAGCTACGCCTGCATTTTTTTTTAATTTACCCGTTTTGGCCGATCCCGTGGGAATTTCGGGAAATCTATTTATTTTTTCACAAAGGACGAGATTCCAAATAACGTTGTTTTATATTTATTTACTAAGATAAAATGACTATCTCTCTAGCAGGATATTACATCTTGTAGCACAATATCCGCCGCACTACAGATACAGCGACAACCTTTGAAAAAAAAGCACATGGGTATAAGTTAGATATCAAACAATAAGTTCCATTTACCTACAAGTTTGAGAAATCTCTACACGAAAAATCAATAAAAACTTGATGGTTGTTCCTTTCTTTGTAACATATCTTATGAATTATGCAGGCAGAAACGAAATATAATTCCACCTAAAGTCAATCTTCATTACGAATACGAGAAGAAATCATGAAGCCGTATAATTTTACAGTTTTATACACATACCTACAACGAATACTCATGCAGAGACAGATAAAACTTAAAAGCAGGGACTTATTATAGTTCACACATGTTTTCGCAGTCCACTGTTGGACATAGGCCTCTTCTATTTAAGGCATAATAGCATTGTGTGACATTATGAGTCACAAGGAGGATATGACTTCTATAGCTAAGCTGTCCTGACGGATTGATATAGAATTTTCAGCTGAAACGTCATAAATGTCCTAAAATATATTTATGGTGTTCTACATGCGAAATCGCCTGATATCACCCTGCTGAACAACAGGCTTTAAAATGAAATTTAGGACTAAGTTTGTCGTCATATTTCGTCCTTGTTTTGTAACAAGGCTGAAGATTGCAATCACACCTCTAAAACAATTTAGCTAACTCATGCGATGCATTAACAGATAATGTATCAGATTTTTGTAACGTTTTGTCACGCAATCTGATGGCGATGGAGATGCAGATGACATAGAAAACGTTGATAATCTGTCGAATCTCACGAATTAGACAGATTAACATGTAGATGTTATATCCTTGACGTGCGGTAATGCATCCTGGTGAAGGTCGAATTGAAGAAATTGTAAAGACCTCATATTCGCCTTGTCTGTATAAACAACTCTTCACTTTTTTGTTATTGTAGGTACTCAAAGTGTTTTTAAAAGGGTTTAGTAAATTGAATTATTTTTACTCTGTTTTCGTACTAGCCTAATTGTATACCAAAAGATGTCCATTATATTTTATCGACGACCCGGTGGCGTAGCGGGAGTGTAAACGACTGCCACGCCGAAGGTCGCGGGTTCGATTCCTGCTCAAGTCAAATATTTGGGTGCATGAACATGGATGTTTGTCTTGGTCTGGGTGTTTCTATGTATAATATGTATGTATTTACAAAAAATATATATATAAGTCTGTTTATCCATTGTCTAGTACCCATAGTACAAGTTTCTGCTTAGTTTGGGACTAGATGGTGTTGTGTGAATGTGGTAGAATATTAGAATATTATTCACCGTTTAAGAATATTGTTCACACTATCGTGTAACAAACTCTAATAAGACTGATCTTATAAATGCCATTAATTAATGTGTATTTCTGTCTGAACTACACATTTATTAATGGAATAAAATTGTTTACAAACATACAACTGTAAGTGCCTAGGTAGTACGTACAATTTACAAATAGGTATGAACTGAAACTATCTATCGCTTTAAGAGATGCGGGACTATTTCTGTGAAAGTAACTTCTAAAGACACTACCTAGCTCTAACAGCTGGCAAATAAACACCAACATTTGCTTCACCTTCGAACCAACAACAGACCATAAACATACAACCACGCAAAACAAACACAGGCAGTCATTAACTTAGAACAATATTTGGTCACAATTTACACTCATTTGAGAGCATCACGCCTTGGACTTGACCGTACAAACAGGTTCCACTGAGTAAATTCACTAAAGATAATTGCCAAAGTCAAGGTTGATACACACCCTCTGACGATTATGAGGACTTAACGGTTAAGCGCATAGCTGTTTATCGTTAAGCCGATTATCATAATTCATAAATTGAGGGGGATTATCCGACTTTTTCTCGGCAGAAGTTAGTTCAGATAGCTGTATGATATCGTCAACATGACACTATCATACAACTATCGTATACGTGTAAAGAAGTAACCTAGAATATTATTTAAACGGCGTAGTTTTAAACCCACAATTCTGAGACAACATATTGCCACTTCATAAAAATAGAACCGGTGTATATCAGAGATGCCGTTTACACGATTGGTATCATTGGAACTAAAGCCAAAACTTTGGAACTGATAATAATAGGTTTTTCAAGTAATACTGCAATAGAAGGAGGTAACAGAAATGTTAGTACTTTCAACAATGATAGTCCTTTCTAAGCGCCTCTTATCTTTGATATTAAATGTATAAACAGCTCCATAATATGTTCTATTGTATCAAAAGGCTCAGTGTATTATATTATAGAGAACTATGCGTATTTTTTGTCCCTATCATAAGTGATTCTGCAAACATAAGTGTATAAATGACACAGTAAATACCTTGAATCCAAATAACTAACATAAATGCAAACAGCCATGCACTCGTGCTTTATCTCTGATAGATGCCATTAATATCGGTAATAGTTTTACTGCGTACCTTTAATTGCATGTAAACGCAAATTATCATCTCTTGAACGCACATCTGAATACAGTCTCAAGTGAAGGGATTAATGGTTTTCACTTCGATGACATAAAGATACCAAAAGTTCAGCACATGCTTGTGCATTTAATTAATGGTTACTTGAATGAGGTTTCATATGTATTTTAGTTGATTACTTACTGTTATCGTTTATTTAACATAACAATATATTTCCTTTTATTCATATTTACAAAGGAATAGGTGAAGGTGATGTATAACCCACCCTTTAACAGCTATGCTCTCCTATAGATAAACGAAACAAGAAAAGAGTTCAGTACTATACCTGCTGTGCAATGTGTTGCCAGAGAGGAATTGTAACAGATTAAACCAACCACTCTCAACCTGAAATCACAGCCACGAGCGTGTTGAATTTATAACAACAATAACAATTTTCGAGTTCTGGACTAAGATAAGCTCGAAAAGGTTGCCGCGCTTGAAAATTTGCTATCTTTTTAATCTATATTTTTGTGTTGGATAGTTTTCTTTGACCATCTCCTTTATTTAAAGACTTTACTCAGTTGATATTCGTGGGTCAAATATTGCAAGTTCAATTAGAACTTCTGACGTTCTTCCTACGAAGTTTGTATTTTAGTTGGCACGTTGGTTCAGTACCTGTAAAAAGATTTTTTATATAAGCATTGATACTGGTAGAGAATGCCTTGGGCATAAGTCCGCCTTTGTACAAATTATTTTGTTTTGTGCAAGGACTTTTAAAATAATCAATAAATACTTGATACTACTTATTGGCGATGCTAAGATTCTAATTAGCGACTCTAGCGGCGAATTTGGAAGTTGTCCCGGTACGACACTTTTGACAGCTTTCAATACAACTTTGCTTCGAGGTTATAGTGGTAATTGTATTAAGCTGTCAAAAGTGTCGTACCGGGACAACTTCCAAATTCGCCGCTAGAGGCGCGCGGATAATCTTTGCTTTGCCAATAGACTCGGCACTACAGCAAAAATCTCCTCAACGGTAAACAGTAGACACTTCATTTTTATTCGGATTCAATTATTTTTTTATTTTAATGTCTTTATTTTACAAAGAGTCAATAACACGCAACAGCTGATACTAGCATATTTAAGTCGTTAAAACGTATCAGTTAACGTCAATCGACAGTTATTACAACATCAAACCCATCTACTTGATATTTACCGATTCGTCATCGATTGTGTATCGATAACAAATCGGTAAATATAGGAAATCGGTACGCAACAACCATATTGAAGTTTCGTGGATGTTGTTTGACAACATTGCAACATGCAGCGAGAACAGATTGATAACTTATCTTAATCTCTAGGGGACGGTAGGGCAAGAAGGTGACGGTAGGCAAAAAGGGTACTTATTCTTTTTATGTTTTATAAGTAAGAACGAGACAATATAATTACGTATAGCGCTAACGCATTCCCCCTGCGCGCACATTAGTACGCCGCAGCGCGCGGCACGAGACGGTTGAGTGTACAGGAGACTATACAAGTTTTCGCGCCAAAAAATAAAAAATACAAAAGGTGAGTCTGGTGTGTATCTTATGATTTATGTGACATTTACTGTGCATCAATGCTTTTCACGATGAAGCTTAGTTTTTAATGTATCTAATGTGAGTCAATTCAGCTAAAAAATTGTTTTATTTTTTGTGACATTTAGCGTCAGCTCAGACTTTGGGGTGGAGGGCAAAACGGGTGCAGGCAAGAAGGATAGTACCCTTTTTGCCCGCTTGTTGTTGTGCATGAATGTAAAGCTAAAATTTAATTTGTTTATTGCAGATGGTCTTCCACCCCACACTTCCCATAAGCTGCAACCCCTGGACGTGGCAGTATAAACACCATTTAAGAGATTTTTTGAAATAGAAATTAATAAATTTCAGAAAGAACATCCTGGGAGATTTATTGGACAGTACGATATTGCTAAACTGGCATCTCAAGCTTATCTTAAAGCAGCTACGCCGCAAAATGCTTTAAGCGGCTTTCGAGCAGCAGGTATTCAACCATTTGAATGATATGCGATCGGGGAAGACTATTTTATGCCATCTGCTGTGTACAATCGTGAACTACCAGCTCAAGAACAAAATCATGCTGATTACCGTAACCCTGCTACGTTGTCTAAAAAAGTCCCAGCTCAGATTTTTGAACAGGAAATAGGATCCCAAGGTGTTACATCCGAAAATGTGCAACGGCTGATGGAAAACATTCAATATACAGAACCTACGCAGACTCCAATAGCTCCATCAAACATCAATTCTAAAAGTTTACTCCAACAGCCTGAAAATTCTCAAGAACTAATTTATCTATCTGATCTGGGTGTAACAAATATAGAAAGTGGGACAATTACTCCACCATCAATCGAACACCAGTATACAACACTTCAGGAAATTCATCCATTGCCACAAATAACTGCCAGAAAAACAACCAGACGTAGAAATCCAATAAAATCTGAAATTTTGACTAGCACTCCAATAAAATTACAGCAAAAAAATAAATTCGACAAATCACAACAAAAAAGCAATAATGAAACCCCGAAGTCAAAGCCACCAAAAGGTGAGAGGTAACGATCCGAAGCCGTCATCATCTGGGCAAAGAAAACGTAAGAAAGAAACGGTTAACGCGGATAAAGAAAATGGCGACTTTTATTGTATAATATGCAAGGAAAAATACGTAAGTCCCCCTTCTGAGGACTGGATTCAATGCTCACAATGTCGAGAGTGGGCTCATGACTCATGCTCTTCATACAGTGGGCATGGATCTTACTTCTGTGATCTCTGTTTTGATTAGAATGTAAGCTAGGTGTTGTACTCTTTTTGCCCGCTTAAGGTACCCGTTTTACCAACCCCCTAAGGGCAAAACGGGTTTTTTGACATATTTTTTTAAATTGATTCAGTTCAAGAATGTTAATTATATGTTTCATTAATTATGTTGATTATGATAGCCACAGAGGTTGTTTTCAAAAATGTTTAGTTTGTTCATTAAATATCTTTTGATTTATGTGGATTTTCATTGATCAACCTTAAGGGACCCGTCTTGCCCGACTGTCCCCTAAGTAATAGGTACATGTTCTCTATTGGCTGAACGTATTATGGCCTATATCCAACAGTAAACTACGGCAGGCTGATGATGGTGATGATGATACGTATACACTGTCCTATTTGGCAACTTTCGTATGATGACAATGAGATGTCACGCCATATGTACCCACCAGCTTCCACTGTACTGTACTCATTCTACGTAGCAGACTTAACAATTTAAAAGAGAACTTGAAATTTTAAAAGTATAGTTCCCTCTTTAAATTGTATAATACGATGTATCATTTTACACAAGCAAGTACAATAGTAAAAGTCGTCGTGAAGGAACTACACCACGTCCGTTAGGTATTCTAAGTTATGAACTCCGAAACTGCTTCTCCATATTTGAAATCTGAAGACATTTCCTTCCAAGCTCAGAAAAGCCAGTTGCTTGAAAACGATTAGGTATATGGCCCTTATGTTACTCATTACCAATTTATGTACCATGTAGGTAAATTACTTATCTAAGCAACGTTTAAAAGGTTCACTATGGCATTAAGCTCGACTTATGTAATGTATTTGCAGGAAGAATTCATGTAAATATTTAAGACCTCTGTATCTCCTTTGCATATTCGAATGAAAGTGAAAGGTATAATATTATTTTTAATATACATAGATTAATTAAAAATAATAGGAGGTTTTAAGACTTAGTCATGTATGTTTTCTGTCACCTAGTATACAGCAGCGATAGCCTAGTGGAGATACCAACCGACTGCCATGCAGAGGGTATCGGGTTCGAATCCATGGCGGACATCGCTGATTTTTCAAAGTCATGAGCATGTTGAATCGTTAATTATTACCTTATCCGTGCCTTGGAGACGTCGGTTCCGTTATAGGGAGTCCAGTACCTCTGAACAAACTGATACTAATCTAAACCATAGAATATAGCTATCCTTTGGGTTTAGAAATCAGATAGGCAGTCACTCTGTAGAAAAGGTAATATTCAATCAAATGAGATTGCGCTTGGAGGATGATGATGTATGTATACTAGCAGCTGTTTTAGCCTACGATACCTATATTATATACAGGAACAATCTGTCGAAACTTCATTTTGCTGGCTTCTGTAGCTTGGGCATTAACGAGTCCGACAAGAACATGATGATGTATTAAACATTCATTATTATCGCTCAAAGTGTCCCGTTCAAAGACAATGGATAATTACGACCAAAGTGGAAAGATAAGGAAAAGGTTCGCCATTTTTTGTTAAAATTTGACAATCATTATTATGCAAGGAGGAAAGACATAAAATAAATTACTTTTTTAAAGTAAATTGAGAGATAATTAAAAGAGTAGGAAAGAAAAATAATATTTCATTAATTACTCATATCAGTTTGGTACAACTAAAGTAATTCAATAAGATGACACATGTGATACAGTGAAAACAATCCACGTGGAATAAGTTCTAATTTAATAGACCCTTACCTTCTACATTAGCTTCCTCAGTCAAAAGTCTTTTAGTAATCATCACCATTTCGCATTTGTAGCGCTCATAGCGAGACTTGGCTTGACGTTCGTAACAGATCGACAAAGTTAAGGAACGCTTGCACAGGTCGCCACTTGGATGGGTGACCAAGTGTGGCATTTACATCTGAGCGCTACCGTGCTTCGGAGGACACGTAAAGCTGTCAGTCCCGGTTCTTGTCTCAGGATAAGAATCGTTAGGCCATGTCGGAGGCCTTCGGGCGGCCTGACAACTCCGACACTGGAGTAGGCCACACACTCACACGAAAAAAAAAACACCATTTCAATCGAGGATCGTGGTACATTACCACAATATGACATAAGCTCCATACATAATAATTATGTAAAATATGTATATTCTCTTGTAGCCAAATCCCTAAATAATGAGGCCGATATTGTCAGATAAAAGTTAAATATGTAATCCAGATCTTTTACTTTAAATATAATAAGTTAATAACCGTTAAACCAAATAAACCGCTTTAGAAACTGTATAATTACGAGGGGAGTTCAATGTATTCTCGGTATCGAGGTGATATACTAATGATAAGGGTAATTTAATTATCTCATTAGTTAATGACACTCTTTGAGGGTATAAATACAAAATGTCATTTAATTGCCACCATTAGTATTCAAGATATCATTGCGAAAAGACAACTATGATGACTGATTCGACAATGATGAAAAAAATCGAGCATCGTGCAGTGATAAAATTCCTCACAAAACAAGGAAAAACTCAAAAAATTATCCATGAAGAAATGGTGGCTGTTTACCAAGATTCTGCGCCTTCATTATCTACAATTCAGAAGTGGTCAAGTGAATTCAAACGGGGTAGAGAGAGCATTGAAGACGACCCCCGCGCTGGTGGGCCAATTTGTGCCGCTACTGAAGAAAACGTCAATTTAGTCGAAAAACTTGTACTTGAAGATGCCCGTGTAAGAGTGAAAACATTAGCAGAAATGACTAAGCTATCCGTGGGTACCATTCACACAATCCTTCATGAGCGCCTGAATTTGTCAAAGGTCAGTGCAAGATGGGTGCCGCGAATGCTCACCGCGCTACAGAAACAAGTGCGAGTTGACTGTTGTTAGGAGTTTTTGGACCTCTGTGGTGAAAATCCGCAAAGTATTTTCGATCGGATTGTTACTGGTGATGAAACGTGGGTTCCTCACTATGACCCTGAGAGCAAGCAAGAGTCTATGCAGTGGCACAAAAAGGATCAGACCCGCCGAAGAAGTTCAAAGTCACTCCGTCCGCAGGAAAGCTCATGGCCACGGTGTTTTGGGATTCTAAGGGAATCTTGCTAATCGACTACACAAAAAAAGGTCAAAGTATTACTGCTGCATCATACTTACTTACTATAATTGCCTCCTTTAAATTACGCAGGGTGGTTGCCACCCTGCGTAATTTAAAGGAGGCAATTAAAGAAAAAAGACGTGGAAAATTAACCGCAGGTGTGTTGCTGCTTCACGACAACGCGCCGGTTCACAAGGCGCGCCTTGCCCAGGCTGCTGTGCGGGAGTACGGATTTGAAGAAATCAATCATCCACCCTACAGTCCGGACCTGGCCCCTAGTGATTATTATCTATTCCCTAATCTTAAAAAAGACCTTCGTGGAAAGCATATTTCGGACGATGAAGAGTTGAAGGGAGCAATAAACGAACATTTTTCGGGCCATGAAGAAAATATTTTCCAGAGGGAATTGAAAAGTTACTTTCACGAACAAATAAATGTATTGAGATGTTAGGGGAGTATATTGAAAAATAAAATTTATTCAGAATTTTCCGCCTTTTCCTTCATACCTATACCGAGAATACATTGAACTCCCCTCGTATAGTAGATTCATAATAGTTTACTTACGATAATTTTGAGAATTCATTTATAAAAACTATTAAAATATTAAAACAATTAAACATTTTTTTACTCACTCAGACAGTTTACACGTTGTCTAATTGATAGATTGTATTAAAATAAGATTTAAATAATATTGACAGCCTACTTGACATTTATCGTTTCGTAAAAGCCTAGTAATACTTTATTTGCCCTATTACATAAAGTGCTAATTTTTGGTAAAGAGTTTGCTCACCATTTTAGAATGGAAACGTGTGTACCTATAGTAAAGATTATTGCGATTTCTACCATTTCTACTTAATCCTAGACGACGTTTTACTAGATCTGCTATTTTTCTCTTAGATGGCGCCAGTTTCGAAATATAATCAATATTTAATGGCAAGTCCTTTAAATTGTGTTTCGTTGCTCTACTAATTTACGAAGCAGTCTTTCATGGCCTATTTTAAATCATTAATATTATCATCATAATATTATTTATGTCCTGCTTTATATCTATATGCAAGATTTACTAAGGCTGGTTTCAGAGTGACGCGCGCGGCACGCGCCGTCGGCCAGCGCGTCT
Source organism: Euclidia mi (assembly GCA_944739405.2). Lineage (NCBI taxonomy): Eukaryota > Metazoa > Arthropoda > Insecta > Lepidoptera > Erebidae > Euclidia > Euclidia mi. The sequence goes on from OX123190.2 coordinate 63,004,834, forward strand.
CAACAGCGCGTTTGGCGCGCGGACCACTGTGAAACGAGTTCGCGTTTCTCATTGCAATGTATGAAGATTCGGCAGCGCGGCCGGCGCGCGCGTCTCACACGCGGCGCGTTTGAACTGCGTGACTATGAAACGCTACTACTAATCTAGTGTAATTGTAAGCGCGCGCGTGTGGCCGGCGCCGGTCAAACGCGTGACTCTGAAACCAGCCTAAGACTGCCTCCGTGGTCCAGTCGATAGTGTATGCGACTGCTGATCGGAGGTCCCGGGTCTGGCTAAAGTGTTACTGGGTTTTTCCGAATACTCAGTAGCAGCCCGGAGTCTGGTGATGTGACCGGTAACGGCAATAGACTCGCCCTCTATTACGTGGGACCTAAAAATTCATGGCGAAATGTGGGTCTAATATTTACACCACTGCCTACCCCTTCGGGGATACAGCCGTGAGACTTAACATAATAAAAATAAATAAAAATAAGATTTAAGACTAATGTCGATTATAAAGCGCTAATGGACACAAACCAATCAGCTTTACAGATATTGGCCAATGAATTTGGTTTATCCTTGGCAATAACTTTATGGGAAATATTGGTTTCCATTCAGAACCTTCTTTCTCATCTTCCCTCTTAAATACACGTTGTCGTAATTTCTACCAATAATAATGACACTTTACCCGCCACGTGCCAACCTCGTGGTAGACGAATAACCGTCTGTTCCTTTACGCTACTCTAGAGTGGACCGTCTACGATAAAAAATTTAAGGCCAACCTATTTTTAAGTGCAAAACAAGTCGAGTGCCTATTCCCGGGATCGAACCGTTCCAACCGCAATAATAATTTTAATAAGTACTCAAGTAATGTACAGCAAAGCACCATATAATACAATATAAAAAACATTTATCCATAAATCAAGTCTACATTTCAATTAGTGCTACCTAACCGCAGACTGTCCTAGATACCACATGCTCGATACCAAACCAAAAAAAGAAAGTTAATATTTATCTAATCGCAAAACAGCTGCTTGCTTTAATCCAAGCAGGTTGGTTTGACAGTCATTTGAAGGCACCTTTCTCTATGACTTGAGTGAGAAATCAGTATTTGTGGATTGTCATTCTGGTTTATGACTAAATAGCGAAAGGTTCATGTCGCTGGCACAATGGAATGGCGAAACTGCCGTGAGATTTAAGATTAAATACTTGAATTGTGAAAAAAAATGCATGTAACGCATCTAAACGATAGTATTACAAGTAAATTAGTATCTGGAATTGACCAAGAGGGCTATGTATAATAAGTATTTATATACCTTTTTTTAAATTTACGGCTGCGTATATAAAATTTTATATAAGGATCTTGACAAATTTAAGCAGTAACCAATCATAATTATATTTTTTTTAAGATAACTCCGCAATAGCTTTAAATCCTGTTTCGTGGGGCACTTAACAAACATAGGTACAATCAACGGACTTAAAGAACACCTATAATCGAAATATCGATTTGTAAAGCACACAAAGTGATGTCTCGTGGGAGGATCGATCCCACAACACTAGGCGCAGTATCAGCGGCGAGGTGGTGGCTTAAAACACTGCGCAACCGTGCAGTCACATTTGTGACTTGTGACCAAGTGCTAATTGTGCCAATTGCCAAGCAGACGAAGTGCTATACACAATTTGCAATATCAACCGCGAAATGGCCTTACTGCGAACAGATACAAAAGCGAAACGGCCTTTTCGCGATATAAACATTTTAAACGATTTTAAACAAATCATTGATGGACAATTTACTACTAAGAGTTTTATAAACGAAGTACAAATGGCGTGTGCTGGGATCGAATAGAGCACTGGTTGAGTGTTGTTATGACTATTTGAATTACAGCACTATCTGAATATTCAATCATTTTTAACGAGTACCGATTAATAGGTTTCCTTGAAATTTAGATTGGAGAGCTGATGGATGGTTGCAGCTTGCATAATGTTTTTAGAAGTAACATCTACGATTCGGCATTTTACAAGATGATTATCTAGTAATTAGTACCTGTCAGTACAGGATTTATGTGGTAATTTTTCGGTCTGTCTATTATTAAATATTTAAATATTTTTCATGCAAAGTAAATGGACAAGAAATCTTAAAGTGTGTGATATTGATGATATTTTAATAACATCATAGATAGGACGATGCAATCTAAATGGTCATAATTATCACCGTTGACAATGTGCGTAAAACGATATGAGACATTCATAAACACCTCTCATAAACAATCGTTGAAGCAAGAGATAAAGCTAAACTAGGTTCGAAACAATTATTTATTAATCACACTAAGAGTTGTCCCGCGTGGACCGAATCCACAACACTCAGTTTTATATTAAACGGTTAAGGCGACTGATTAAACCACTACTTCACATGCAGTAACTCATAAACTTAAAGAAATAGCACAACAATAATTAAAGAAAGTTTATACCAGCATGGGCAGTCTCTTGAAAAGCAATGGCTGATTGGAGTAGATGTAACAATATTGCCAGTCACGACAATCATGGCAGGTAGATTGATAAACCAGCGATTAGTTGCCGATTAGCCTTTCCTCCGGCTAACTCGATCTGCGGTCGAATCACGAACTTGGCTTTATTTCCTGTATCACCGACTTAGTTGGGATTGCTCATCGGTGCTCGGAATATTAACATACTTTTTCTTACTTCATATACTAAGTGAATGTGTAGTGTTCGTTAATAGGCGATTTTTGTACAAAGAGATGAATCCGGTGTAATTATTGCGAGTATAATCATCTTCATCAAAAAGTGTTAAGAGTAGAAATCATTGTTCTAGTTCCACTATGTCAATAGTTGAGTGGTTGAATGTTCTTGTACATGTCGATTCAAATGTTCTCTTAGTCAAATTTAATCGACGAGCTACAATTCGTTTCTCATCATCATCAGCCTTTAATAGTCCACTGCTGGACTAGGCCTCTCCTTTGAAAGGGGGAATTGGCCTACTATACCACGCTGGCCAAGCGGGTTGGTATAGGGTTTGTATCAAGTTTTCCTTCTCTTACAGTGCTGTTCTCTGCATAATATGCTCCCTCTGTCGGCCCTTACGACACCCATGGGATGATATGGGGTGGTGACAATTCGTATTCTTAATCCGTCACCACAAGGACAATTCGTTTACACATTTAAAAAAAAATGTCAATTACGACTGCATTTATATGGTGTAGTTATTATAATGATCGCTATGCCGTTGATATATGCAAATAGAAAATTTAAAATCTCTATAGGTACTGACGTAAAAATTTGATTCTCCCTCTAGACCACACTTTCTATGACAATTGTTGTGGGGTTTGGGTGTTCTGTGTCTCTATTTAGGTATTAATAAAGCAACCCACGATAGAAATGTGTGTAAGTAAAATAAGCTCTGCTACAGAACTTCTCATCTCTCATTATATAGATCACAGATGACATGAGAATTGAATTGAAAATACTCGTCGCATTGTCATTTACGTTCGTCGATAAGTTACTATGGCCATCGATTAAGCCACTGTGGCATAAGCAGACATCCACAACTCTCCAAGTTGACGTAACAAGATTGCCATTATAGTCGTCTAGCACAGATCATAAAATACTTATTTCAAATGACAGGTTACCTCTCTAGCAATTCGTAACACTAGCATAACATGCTGAGCGTGATATAGTGACGTCACACACTGAAGAAAGCTTTATGCAACTGTCCCAGAATACAAGTGGATGCTTACTGAAGGTATGCTATACTTAACCTAGAGAACTGTTAGATTGTGAAACATGAAATCTTTGTAAGTAAGTTGTTGGAGGATTTCAGTGTAATTTTCGGACTGTGGTGCTGTGTTTTCAGATGAGTCGCAAAAAATATGAACTTAAATGCTCTTTTCATGTTTCTCGGTTTCAGTAGCCAGGCTTTGCAATCTATTACTTTTTAACCCCCGATGCAAAAGTTGAGGAGTGTAATAAACTTAAGTTTTTGACCCATAACTTTGAATTAATGAACCCATTTGAGTGCAGATTTTTTAATCGAAAGCCTCGCTCATTGTGGTGGATTTAGCTATATTTGGCTAAGAGAACAAAGCAAAATCAAGAAATATCTTAAAGAAAAACCCAAATTATACGTTATTTGTAACTGATTATTGTTTTACATCGTATTTGTCACCTTGCCTCGACAGGACGACGTTTGTCGTTTCCAGCTGTAAATGTTATACTCACCTACATAGATATTTAATATCATACAAAGGAAAAGAACATTTTCTGTGTCAAGGTTATAAAAATACGGAAACGAACAACCCTGCCTTTTTCCTTTATCTCTTTGGCTAAATTCTTCTTATTATGCAAATTTGAATGGAAGTCTAATGAAATTGCCTTCTATTTAAATATTTATTTATTTTAAATTAATAAACGTAATTGTAAGATAACTAACATTTTATGCGTTAGTCGTGTATGTTTTATAATAAGAGAATTCAAACATCGACAAAGATATATGCAGACACTTTATTCAGAAGACTATGGCTCCAATTCACCCTTGCTTGATTTTCTGCCAATTAATTCAACTGGACAGTGGTGAAAAGGGGCCTGTATACACAGGCCCACTCAGCCGTAGAATAGAGTGATATTTGAGCATAGCCATCCTAAAATGGTCTTGAAGAAATTTCCTTTAGCGACAAGGTATAATTTTTATTCATTTCACATCCTCACTTTGTTTTTTCACTCCTTGTATTACGACCGTGGTGTAAAATAAAATATTATTTATCACAACAGACAAAAAATCGTCTAACATAATCTTTGGATTTAGGACACATCAACCCACAGATGACTGTTAAATACTTTCAGCTTACTTTGTAGTGGTTTTCATTGTCTGTCTGTCTGAGGTTTGTTATGTATATAAAGCAAGTAAGGACCAAGCTGAAGAGAAAATCTCAAACCACAAATTCCGAGTGCATTAAGCACTGCGCTTCTCCGGAAGGACTTTGTATTCTATCTTCGCGAACCGGAGATAAAATCTCGCACGCCTTTCACTGCGCTCTAAAACCTATCATTAGTCTGACCGTCTGCTGACTGCGATATTAATGTACTTTACGTGAGTTGAGCGATTTAGGAGCTCCAGTTACGTACTACATACTGTTTATTGTTGCTAAATTGTGCAAGGTTTTTGCGACTTGTGCTGCGTAACAAGATCAGTTGCCAAAGCGATAAGAGGCGAAAGATCGTTTGTATTGAAGCACCTTTAAGCAATGCCCATACGCACTTACGGTTGGCATGTTAAAAGTATATATGTATGTTTATCCATTAGCTAGTACCCATAACACAAGCTCTGCTTAGCATGTGACTAGATGGTGATGTGTGTATGCCGTAGAATATTATTATTATTATGTTAACTTGGTGGCTTTAGCGTGGGTAATTCAGTACCTACATCGTGAACTGTCAAAACTTAATATTCATATAAACAGTTTTTATGATAGATATGCCTAGATTTTATTTTCAATTTCAAAAGGCATTTACTAACAATAACTGTGACATATATTATGATTTGGTTGGTTCTCAAACCAGGTTTTTATTGATAAAATGACGAAAATTCAACTTTACAGGAATATTGTTTGCACATAGCACACGAAATGTAGTCTGAACGGAGTATTAACCATTTTAAAGTTGTTGTTGTAGTGTCAGCTACAGATTCACTAATGATTGCTGTAAGCTTCACGCTCAATCAACGCAAAAATCATTTAGCGAATATTATGTTATGCTCAGTGTTCACCGCGATATTTGCATCGCGATAATACCAGTGCAGTGCGTCGTAAATCGTGATTTAAAACGCCTTGGGCGTATTCAGTATAGATAATGAAAATTCAAATTGTATATTTTCAAACATAATTATACAAATATGACCAACTATGACGAAATCAAAAACATATGGGTTTTATACAGTGAGCGTTCAAAAGTAGTAATAGTCCTATCCATCAAAGTAAGTCCATTGCTTTTATATCAGGAACAACTACCGCAATGGATAATCCGAACATAATGAGGAACTTTACTAAAGTTGAAACAATGGCCCAAATCACATAAATATTTGCCTTGTGTTGCGATGATCCCAAAACTCTTCACTAATGGTGGTCGTTTTAAGAGAGGCTTTTCTGTAACTCTATAACAAAACAGAGCCTAAAAATGGATTCAGTAGGCGGCGAAGTTTTACACAATGAGACGGGAACCTTTTGACATCAAACGGCTACAATCCTAGAGCTCATATTGCTAAAGAGATTTCTTTTTAATCACTCTGACGTCAGTGGAGTAACGGACGATATCGATGAGTTTGAAATGTGAACAGATACTGTTTTATAAGAGCTCATTCATGCTAGAGTGGACGAAAGGCCACGTTACTTTGTGACAAGTTTATTGAGTAGAAATGCAAGCTTACTAACCATTAACATTGACTTTAAATTAACGCATGGCACTTGCGACAGTGTCGAAATATCGGATATCGAATGCAAATCTAAAATTAATACATAATGAGAGATGCTACTGTCGATTAATTACGAAAGGATATTAAAATTTACAATGCAGTGCTAACATTTTCGGGTAATGGATTGCCCTACGCATTATTCATTGGTCATCATTACGCATTCATTATAAAGATACTGGAAGTTGACCGCAGTTACGTCGGCACGTTAATTTTTAATTTAACTGTTTCTTCCCGACCTCGTGTGAATTACGTGAAATCTCTTTTTAGTGCATCCCTATGATCCCCCAGGAATATATTATGTACATGTCAAATTTCAATTTGGAGTTCAATAGTTTTGACTGTGCGTTGTCTGACAGTAGCGCAAGAATTGTATGTATAGAAGATGATACGCTAATTTCCAAATTATGTAAAATGGCACGCCAGTCTAACTGTAGTCTGAAGATTGTACACTAATTCATGACCTTGCAGCAGCATATCGACATATTCGACTCTGGGAGCTTTCAGAGTTCAAGGCACAGCGTTTAAGCTATTAATTATTATCTAGTCAATATCATTCCAGACTTTGAATTTTAATTACATAGCACTAGTTGCTTCAAGTTATTTATTATATTTGTAATTGCTGACATTAAAATCATATTGCTATTAAGTACATAAGCAGCTGCAAAAAATTGCGACGGTCTTGACTGCGGTTACTAATTTCGAGTACCTACTTGTAAACTAAATCTACAAAATTCTACTTTAATCTATCTTTCGCTATTTACATCACACAACTTTGTTTGAAGTATCCTAGTCAGTTAAATTAAATGAATCAATACTTCTTAATGCTCCGCAGATTAAAAAAAAAGTAATAAAGTGCTTAAACTTCAAAAGACACCTTAAAATAAACCTTTCTTTGTGCGACTCCAATAATTATTGTACACGACAAAATGTTTTATTCTTCACTAATGTTTCATTATTTTTACGTGCGGAAGTACTTTGAGGTAGAATAACCCTTCGTCATCGGGAGAGGGTATTACGTCACATATCAAACTCTTTGGCGATAAGAGCCTCTTTTGTTAAAATAACATTCGCTAAAGTACTTTTAATTTATTCTAAATTTTTTTAAGTTATTTATGTAACGTGGGCTGTCGTTAGCCTAAACGATAAATGTAGAAGAATTTCAGTTTATTCATGTCTACGCGGTACTTTTAGTCTACGCGGAGTTCTTGACAGACGTGTCAAATTAAAGTTCATAAGTTTATATACTTACCTATTAATTTCCATCATTTTCAAAAACTAGACATCGTATTGCAAAACTGTTGTTAGTTCCAACACTTGAAATCGATTTATATGCACTTATATAAGTTTAGTTATATCGGCTTGTCCGTGTGGTGACGGATTAAGAATACGAATTGTCACCACCCCATATCATCCCATGGGTGTCGTAAGAGCCGACAGAGGGAGCACATTATGCAGAGAACAGCACTGGAAGAGAAGGAAAACTTGATACAAACCCTATACCAACCCGCTTGGCCAGCGTGGTATAGTAGGCCAATTCCACCTTTCAAAGGAGAGGCCTAGTCCAGCAGTGGACTATTAAAGGCTGATGATGATGATGATGAATAATATTTTAATTTAATTTGCATGAAACGGTACCCAGAAAGGCCATACATGAATTAGTGTACAAAAGGTGTAGTCGCAGACACCTCACCGTGGCATTTACATCTGCGCCGAATGTCGTTGGTTCGATTCCACAGGAGACAACACATTGCATTGTATGTCATCTACAAATTGTTGTCGAGAGTCTGGTTGCTCTTTGTGTCGATTGAATAAATGGTTGTAAAGTTCCCCGTGGTAAAAGATATTTAAAAGATTCAGTTATTCAAAAAGACCTTCACTTAGAGATATACTTTAGCTATTACTAAAAACATTTTTGCATAATATCCTTTCATAAGCTGTTATTACGTTTAGATTCTAATAGTATTTTAAGACGCATACATTATAGCCGTCTATAATTTTGAGATGGTTTATATTATTAAATAAAAGAACTAACAAAGTCTTATGTGTATATACAAAAGTGGCTCGTACCATTTCATTTCAATAATGGGTAGAATGTCAAAGTTTCTGAAGTCATATGGCATTATATAATAATACACCATGTAATTTAAGTCAGTGTTTTCCCGAAAAGTTTGTACTCAGCTCATGCATGATATATGTAGAAAATACCTATAATATATATTTTACAAAATATACAAAAATATTTTTTTCTATTAAAAAAATCTTTAAAATCAGCATTTCATAGGACTAAAATGTGTCGTGAACGAAGGGTAACCTTCTTTTTAGGTTATAAAGTGCATTGACCTTATGCATCGACCGTCACGTTTTTATGCAATGGAAAATTAATTTTGGCGAAAAAAAATTTTTTTTTCTAAATAAATGTTACAGGTAGCTTCTATAATATATCATGGGCTGAGTACATACTTTTCGGGCAAACACTGACTTAAAATACCCTGTATTATTTTGTATAGTTTTGAAGCAAGTTTGTTTTACATCTTTAAATGTAAACTTTGTCAATAGTAAGTGTATTTAGTGAATACTAGTTTTATTGCCCGTTCTTTCTCGTGGTTCTACCTATTGCATTGCGTACGTGGCAGTAAATGTAAAATAATGTAGAATCATTAAGTAATCTTCTTAATATATAAAATCCTTGCGTTACTGACTGACTGACAGACACGCTACAGTCGAAACTATTGGGCGCAGGAAGCTGAAATTTGGCATGTATGTTCCTAGGGGACCGTAGGGGTGCACTAAGAAGGGATTTCCCGAAATTCCCACGGGATCGGCGAAAACGGGTAAATTAAAAAAAAAAAGTAGGCGTAGCTGCTGGCGTCCTCTAGTATTTGTATAATTATGTTTGATAATATACAATTTGAATTTTGCTGGCGTCCTCTAGTTATCTTAAATTTTGACGTTCATAAGCGTCACTTTGTGGCCTACTAGATAAATAAATGATTTTGACTTTGACTTTGACTTACTAGACTTCGAACATAGCTCCGCCGACGTGAATTGTACACCAAAACCTTTCCAAGGAAACTCACTATAAAGTATAAACCGTACAATAATCAGTTCGGTAGTTTTTAAGTTTTACCTTTTTGTAAGTTTAACATATGATGATGGTGATGATGATGCCAATGCGAGGCCATCTAATCCTTAACTAAACCCGCCGAAACCGCCAAATCACACCAATTTACTGCTAAATAGATGTTTTATTTAGATAAGCTACAATGTTTGTCTTTGTTAGGAGACGAATCACTAGACCAGCGATTCTCAAACCTTTCTAGGAATGGAACCCTTTTGGGTAACCAAGTATTTGGCGCAGCCAATAGAACAAAGCCAAATCCTACGTGCAGTTTAAAACCATTTATTTTACTGACATACAACTTCGCGGGTTTCCCTGGGGCTGGAGCACACTTTGAGAATGGCTGCACTAGACCAATGGGCCAGCCAAAACCATTGAAGTAAATATCCGAAAACTGTTATTTTACTGCATCATCACGATATCAGCCCAGAGACGTCCACTGCTGGACATACGACTTTCCTAAGGTTCCCCACATATACTTACTGATCTTGAGCCACTCCGCATCCATCCGCTGCTCGCGATCCCAACAAGCTCGTCGGCCTACCTTGCGGGATTCCTACCTCTGTGGCGACGACCGGTGCATAGCCGCCACTCCCGAACCTTTCTGCTCCACCGGCCATCGGTCCTCTGGCTATGTGCTCTGCTCTTTCGGCTATCTACAGCAGAGCCGGTACAGCTATAGGGCTGTACTTATCCTTTTTGTAATAATCTGTTTTCTGTTTAGAAAGACAACTCCCGCACTAGGATTAAATCCTGTGTCGCAGGGGACTTTACAAACATACAACTTACGGACAATAATGAAAAGCCAAACTCGAAACAACAATTTATGAATCACACAAAGTGCAACACAACACAACACACTCGTGTATCGAACCCACAACACTCGGCGCAGTGTCAAGCGGTTAGGCGGCCGCTTAAACCACTACGCCAACCGAGAAGTCAATAATGTTTTTTAAGAGTTGTTTTTAATATTTTTATCTGTATGTTAACGTACATACTTATCCTTGAGACTGGCGAAATATATAAATTTATTTGAAGTTCTACTCTTATGTAAAGGTATTTAAGGTGTGTTGACATTTTGTATAATCAATAATTGACAATGCCCTAAGGCTTTACGGCTCTGAAGTGATGACAATCACTTGACGTGCACTTAAAAATGAAAGAATCGACACCTCCGTTGCTGACACACCCCTTTTTGTTTGCCGTGATGGCTTTAATGGGCTTCTAAAGGTCGCACTCAATGTATCAAATATTATATTGCAATATGTTAATACCTACACATTTAACAAAATAATTATATAAACCCTAAATATTTATAAACTGGCCCATTTCTAGGCACGGTCATTTTCCACAGGGAAAAGTTATAGTCCTCTATGCCAACCAAGAGCAAAAACATTATGCAACAATCTCAGGGGTTTTATTATCTCACAATGTTTTCGTACAGCCTTTAGCAAGCCATAGTTACAGTTTGAGTCAGTTAATTTGTATTAACTTATCCGTATTTTCTTTAAGATGTCTTCAGCACTCGGAAATCCTACAGGATTTCCGAGTGCTGAAGACATAGCAGGGTTGTCGTTGATCGCAGGATACCTTCTTTACAAATATTTAACAGGCGGGCGAAACCGCGGGAAAATCTGGAATACAATCTGTGTGCCTGTGTTGTTTACTTTCCTAAACAACTATTGTTTTTATTCCATTAAAAGTGGGAAACAGAACCAACAGCCTCAGCCGCATTTTTCAACCATAGAGATCAGTTCTACACCTTTTGTGCCGCTCTATAAAAGCCGTACGTTGTAATCTGAAAACACAATAGATAAGCAATTCCAATTACAACGAACACTTAGTTCGTGAGAACCAATTTTCTTTTTGTAGCAATTGAATCGCTTAATTTTGTCTATTTTTGTTTTATGTCACAGTTAATACACGCAAATACAAAGTTTTATTTTTGCTGAACTGAATTATATTACGATGTAATTCAGTTCAGCATGTTAAGATGATGCACAGCACGTTCAACCAAACAAGAAAACTCTTCAGCTTTATTATTGGTAAATAGATATTAGTATAGATTATGAGTTGTGATAGCCTAGTGGAGATACCAACAGACTGCCATGCAGAGGGTATCGGGTTCGAATCTACGGCGCGCACCAATGGCTTTTCAGAGTTATGTGCGTACTGAATTGTTAATTATCGATTGTGATTATGTACTGAATTGTTAATTATCGATTGTGTCGGTCCCGGTCGTCATGAAGATCTTTGACAATCGTTATAGGGCGTCAGTACCTTCTGAGATAAACTGACACTAGTCTAAACCATGGAATATCGCTATCCCTTTGGGTTGCGGAGGTCAGACAGCCAGTCGCTCCGTGGAAAAGCTAATATTCAGCCAAATCCGGTTAGACTACCGCTTCATCGCTTCCTATGTGTTTTCGCTAGGAAGAAGAAGCGGCGCAACAAACTCCCCAGCAACACAGTACTGTCTGCATAGCTAAATAAAAATTGAAGTTATATATATATATATATATATATATATATATATATATGTATTTTAAATAAAAAACTAAAAATAATAATATCACATTTCAATTAACATGATGGCTATCACACAGCCTATTGCCATTTATTTAGTTACGTACCTACTTAAGACTTGAAAATTGAAATTAATGTCTAATGCCTAAGCCTCCAAAAGAAAATGACAGGTAGGGTGTAACCGCACACATAATAAATATCATCTTGTTATGTAATCACTGCTCAATCAAATCACGACGTTACAATGCATGGCTATCTTCTGATGTTATACTTGATTGAAGTTCAGCCTATTGATGTCCATATCCCTGCTATATTTAGAAAAGTAACATGACAGAAAAAGTAATTAATTAATACAGATATAGAAACCTTTGGCTTGGCATGAAGCGTAGGCTCATATCTAATAATATAAAAGATGAAAGTTTATAAGTCTGTCTGAGCCACATACCTGCCTACCTTTAACATCATTTATAACCGTTTTATAAATAAACATAATTCATCCCACAGAGCAGATCAGTAAATTGAGATAGGGAAATCTAAAATAAATTTAAGGGAATTAATCTATTTTAAGTATTGTGATGTCTGTTATTGTGACGAAATTAGTTACAAAATTATTTACCGAAATACTTTAAATAAATTTTTCATAATAGGATTAAAACGTTAAGGTAAATAACATACAATAATAGATGGATGCCTAGCGCCTACGCCACAAAAGTTCGCCGGTATACAAATTTCATGTCTCTAGCTTTAGAAGGTAGTTTAAAGCTCTGGAATGATATTGCCGTCAGAACATTAGTCAATATACTATAATAGATGTTTATCTAAACAAATTTTTATTTGTTTTAAAATAAGTTCCAAAATACAAATAGCGAGCTAAAGAACGTTTCTTTTTCTGTTACTATATAAAAATCTAATGTTTTAAAAAGATATATTAAAGAGCAGTTGTAACGTTCTTTGCCTAATCGTATGTACTTACATCGACATTTAGATACACTTGCACACGGTTTTCACATGACAACAAGACATTTCACACATTCTATCAAGCTACCGCAATACTGCAATTGCACTCGCGTACAACGATTATCTACGTGTACGTTGGCCAACTGGCTGGTGAGAAAAAAATAACACGGTGACGTAAGCCTCTTTGGTAGTCTTTGGTAATGATCGATGGAATTTAATTTGTGTCGCCATTCTGTTTTTGAATTGATTTGAAGTGAAAATGTGTTTTGATTGCTCTGCGTTGAAGGATAAAGCACGTCGTAAGAGCTTTAAATAAAGTAAAAGCTTTTGAAATAAACAACGACCGTCCCGTTTGCTGAGTAGAGAAAAATTAAATAAACTTAAAATGGAGGATATTTTCTTTATTTGTGGTCCTATCTGCAAGTCTGACAACGATGCCGCTTGCCATCGAAATATAACGAAACATCTTAGTCTCTATAATAAGACTAGGGCCTAGGATGTTTCGATATTTTCAGCATATTGAAAGAGAAATTAACAAAACAACCTTTTGAGAAATTCTTTAAAGATCAGTCATTTAATTCACTTAGATCTCAATACAACATTTATAATGACTCAAACATTACAGAAATTCATTTCAAACGAAGCACGATTAAGACAACTATTAAGACCATTGTAACATCCATGCCGACAAACTATTATATTTTCGGTAATAAACATTTTGAAATAGATGTATACAGTTTTTGCAAATGTTATGCTTTCTCTATCGTCTGGCCCGCGCGTCGAAGAGAATGGTTCTTTATTTTAACGTAGTACTATTAACCTTTATATTTCCCATTCAACCTTAGCGCGGTATTTTGCGGCTTTCGTTTTTAAAATCAAGTGAACTTTCAGATGAATGTCAGTGGGCACCAAATATAGACACATTGAACCGTTTAATGGACTATTAATTAACGCTTGTTTAACATAAATAAGATGTGTTATCGATTTTAAGTAGTTTCTTGTGTATTTTGTTAAGCTAACTACATAAAAACCATACGCATTAAAAGCGCAATCGATCCCTATATTTGGTAAATACGTGTTAAGATAATTCAAAATGTGACCATTGGACACATAGATTTAGGGGCCTAAATCCATGTGTGTCCTAAATGGTAACATGGACGTACGATTTCATAGGCTTAGGAGATATCATTAATTATGACACCAGAATGCAGCAAACAGTCAATTTTATAAAATAAACAACAAATTAAAAGGGTGCGCCCTTTTAATTTGTTGTGGGCACAGGCACTTTTTTATACTATATAAGCCTTCCTTGATAACGTAACTGTACTTGACAAGTTTTTAAGAGATTGCATTACATATTTCGTAAAGCATATTTACTTGTAGCGTCTACCACCGAGCGTAGCATGATGATCAGAAGTCAACTTCTCACTTCGCCCTGCTTGATATTGTATGTTCATACATACCACGCCAAACGTTTGATAGCGCTGTGTCTATCTATTCTGTGGCTGTGTGCAGTGCGTAGGAGTAATCAACTTGACCTTTGATGTTAAATTGCACTTTCGGATAATTACCGACCAAACAGTTATAAAGTGACCTGTCACGCGCTTATAATAAAAATTCCTTCATAGTTCATCTTGACCTCCATAACTGAAGCTTACATAAAAATATTAATTTTAATGATTTGGTTTTCTTTTTATTCATACATTCTTTTTTGCCTAGTTAATCGTAGTTTTATCATAATTTCAGCCTAGAAAGTTCCACTGTTGGACATAGTATTCCAGCAATTCTAACCAGATCGAATATAAGATATAAGATAAGAATAATCATTAACGTGACTTGTAATGAAGGTGCATGGCAAAAAAGAAAAATATAAAGCAACCTTGTTCTCCAAAATACCTGGACTTGGTAGCGTTTTGCCAAGATTGCAAGTTGTTTGTTATAATACGCAGAGCCTTGGCCCTGACCGACACTCGCGTAATATGTGACAACACACCGCGAACTAAATTAGCCAGTTGTGAGAATGTCTGTGAAAAGCAGCTGCTAGGTTGTATATTCTTAATGTTATATGATTCTAACTGTATACCTACGGTTTAATGATAGCGGCGGCATCGGTGAAGTTTATAACCGTACAAAATTAGTCTTACATACAAATACATACATATATACATAGTCTCACGCCTATAGCCCCGAAGAGGTAGGCAGAGGTGTATTTCTACACCCACTTTTCACCAGATATACTTTAGTCCCACGTAATAAGGGGCGAGCCTATTGCCGTACCGGGCACATTTCCAGACTCCGTGCTGCTACTGAGAATTTCGTGACAGAAAAACCCAATAAATGTCTGTGCCAATAACACTGCCGGACCCAGGAATCGAACCCGGGACCTAATACAAATACACAATTTAAATATGCGTCACATAGATGTTTAATCTACTTATAATCAAATCAAAAGTAAAAATCTTAATAAGGTTTTAGGCGTGTCATAGAAATTCATTATGTCTAAAATTATATATTGATTGTAATTTGAGTGCAGTTTAGACGTAGTTAGAGTTTAATCGTAGACACATTGCATTAAGTTGCATTGCATTGCTCCACTTTGTTCATAAAAGCAAGACACAATACATCCAATACATCGTCCTAATAATAGAAGACCATCGTACGCCTTAGGCCCAATTTGCCAGTTTCATCTCTTACATTTAAACTAATACCTTTTAAACTGAAATGATTAGCAAAATAAGTAATAAAAATTGCAGAACCTCAGTCTTTACCTTAATTAATATTCACAGCCAGTGCAACTACAAATATTATGTTCAAAGAATTTTGAGAGCTAGTCTTGTTAGGTTTGTTAAATGCCTGGCTTTCTATAGCCGCGCCTTGTCCGACAATATCCGCCTTTCTTTATGTATTTATTTTTACTTCAGTTATCTGCAAACAAGTCATGTGGACTACGTCGTTTATCTTTCGACGTTAGTGTACATATAAAAAAAAAACTAAACTGTCTCGAAGCTGTCTAAGTATTTGTACATATTGTGGTGTATGTGTAGTGTTCTTTTGAAAAGCATCCTATACAAAGAAGCTCAGTACTATTTTATACTGCGGACGTCTGAATTCTATTCGAATAGCGTTCGATGCACTGTACTGTGATTGTGACTGTATCGCTTTATTTTTTTACGATATGATATTAAAGTATGAATACCTCGGTTATTCAACGTTTCGACCGTGAGCTTTATATATCCCAAATATCATAGTTATCGCGATTAAGAGTCGCTAAATGGACTCGCCTATGATGACAAAGGGTTCCAATTAAGGCTGCGGACGTCATTCGAATCGAAATCAAACGTTCGATTGCTAAAGCCATACTAAGATTGTGAAACTCGTGAAAATGTAACAACAAAGAATTACGTATCATTGTATCTACCTATAATAGGCGATTAAACTTGTAAGTGATGATTGACAAAATATCCCGATAAGCGGCAATAGGCTCGCCACCTATTACGTGGGATCAAAACAGTGGCAAAAAGTGGGCGTTTAATATGTCTCTGCCTACCCCTTCGGGGAAACAGGCGTGAGTCTATGTATGTACATGATGATTGTCAATCCGCACAACATTGTGTGATAAGCCAACTCTAATCAAAGTTACATGAAAGTTCTAACAGTAATGTGGTGATTATGGAGACTGCCCTATCTAATATTCTTTTACATATTTTGATAAATAATTATGCTAACTCGACAATGCGACGCATTTGTATAATTCACAAAATAATATCATATTTACTGCCTCCGTAGTTCGGTGGATAGCGTCATATGCAATATACGTCTGCTGATTAGGCGGTCCCCGGTTCGATTCGCGCGTCAGGCAAAAGTGGCACTGGGTTTTTTAGAATTCTTAGTAGCAGCACGGAGTCTGGGAAAGTGCCCGGTAACGGCCAGTATAAATTGGGACCTACAAATTCATAAAATGGTGAAATGTGGGTAATATTGCATCTCTGCCTACCATTTCGGTGATACCGGCGTTAGACTATAGAGAATATAATTATAATGAAAAAAAGTTATTTTATTCCTTCCGCGTCAAAAATGTTCTGGAACATTCTGAATAGATTTAGTACATTCTTACAGAAAACATTATTCAAAGATGTAATCATGGATGGGCACTCCCATATTTCGAAAGAAAAGTGTAGCAAGATATTGATTGAAATATCTCAGAGAGGTAATGCAAGTAGGAAAGTACTTGTATGTAAGCATCAGGCCTTTCGCGATAATCATGAATTTAATGAGCCTAATAGAATGTCTTTTACTAACATCGTACATGATAAATTACATCTCCATAATTTTATTAGCTTTTTTGCTTAGTAAAACATATGTTACGGATGTGTTTTATAGGCACGAGACCGATAGATCAAAACGAATCTGAAATCTGATTGCAGTCAGAAATCGTATCGTATCGATATTCTAGTATGAGAAAACCGATTTTACAAAACGCCTAAACAACACCACGATAACGCAAACAATCTAATCCGAATCAAACTATGCAAACATATTTGCTTGATTTAAGTTTTTGTGGATGGACAGCGAGTGGAACAAGTGAATGAGTTTGTTTACTTAGGGACGTTGTTTACAAGAGATGGTAAGAATGAAGCAGATATTGAAAGGAGAGTTAATGCAGGTAATAGTGTGAATGGAGCTCTGAAGGCGTTTATGAACAGTCAAAACGTGTCCAAAAAGGCACGTTTGGCTGTACATAGAGGTGTGTTAGTGCCTACCCTTATGTATGGTAGTGAAAGTTGGGTGTGGCAGAAGAGATTTGAAAGTAGAATAAATGCTGTAGAAATGAGAGCACTGAGAAGTATGTGTGGTGTCTTTGACCGACAGAGTAAAGAATTGTGTGATACGAGATTGGTGTGGGGTAAAAGAAGATGTAGTGACAAGCATTGAGAAAGGCATGTTAAGATGGTTTGGGCACATGGAGAGGATGGATGACGATAGACTGACAAAGAAGATATATAAGGCAAGTGTGAATGGGACAGGACAAAGGGGAAGACCTAGGCGAACGTTCTCTGACCAGATTGGAGACATCCTGAAAAAAGGACAAGTCAGAAGTACCCTTAACAGAAGAGCATGCATGAGAAACTTGATGGGAGTGAGTGAAGCAAGTGAGGTATGTCAGGATCGTTGCAAATGGCGTTCCGTAGTCTCTGCCTACCCCTCCGGGAAACAGGCGTGAGTCTATGTATATATGTAAGTTTTTGTAGTTTTGCTAACCAAAGTACAAAAATCCGAACCAAACTCAAACTCACTCAAACTCAAACTCGAATATGTTTATTTCCATAAAAATGTTTAAATTTTTTGGACACGTCAGAAAAAAGCAACTTTAAATGCATATTAACATACTTAGTTGAGCATTGAAAAAAAATGCCTGTTCAGAAAGTAGAGCCTCGTGAGAAGAATCAGGCAAGAAACTCCGGGCCACTCTTTTCTTCGTCTTGATTCTATACAATTTAAAAACTTAGTAACTACATTGAATTTTTCATAGGTATATGAGCTGTGTGAATATGTGAATATGATGTTGGCACATGATTGTTTTCATTCATATATATATATATATATATATATAAATATATATATTTTTTTATGAAGACTCACGCCTGTATCCCCGAAGGAGTAGGCAGAGATGTAATATTACACCCACATTTCGCCATGATTTTTTAGGTCCCACGTAATAGGGGGCAAACCTATTGCCGTTACCGGGCACATCTCCACTCCTATTGACTTACAAAGCTATTGTGATGCAAATAAGGCTGCGAAAGGCTGTATGGTGCTAGTATAATGGCAAGCTTTCCTATTAAGATGACTTTGACAGGTAGGTAAGCGTGCTTGCCCAGCCTAAGGACAATCATCCTTTGACCACTGCTAGTGTGGAACCTTTGCTGAAATGTCGGGGCACATAGATACATAGTATTTTTCACAAATTCAACGACATTGAAACGCTTCACACAATTATTCTTTCTTTTTCGTCTGAGTGTATGACTAACTCTAGTGTCGGAGTTTTTAGACCAAAGGGCGCCGTCATGGTCTAACGATTCTCGTCTTAAGCCAAGAACCGGAACCGACAGATATCCGTGACCTCCGAAGCGCGGTGGCGCTCTGATGCACCTGCCACGCGATCACCCATCCAAATGGCGACCTGTGCGAGCGGTACTTAACTTTGCTGACCTATAACGAACGGCAAGTTACAAAAATGTCTGTTATACATAGTAAGTCGCCGCTCCGCTGTTTGCGTAGTAAAACTTAAAACGAACACATCGCAATATGTCCATCTGTACGCCGCGATCTAATCGAATTAGAAAGACGCGCATAATTATATACGAATCACATTATGTATGTGTATGCGCAATAGTGAACGCTCAGACGTATTGCACAACCATAATGGAATGGATCTGATGATCTTGATGTAATAGTTTTACAAATATTTAGATATTGTGCATAGGGTTCCCACCAGGGTGCATAGGGTTCCCACTAAGAACTTAGGATCCCAAGCCAACCTCACCTGCAAGTGGTGCACCTGCCGATCAACGGACGAGGCTCTGGCAAACAAAATGTCCTGATAAGCGGCAATAGGCTCGCCACCTATTACGTGGGATCAAAACACTGGCGAAAAGTGGGCGTTTAATATGCCTCTGCCTACCCCTTCGGGGAAACAGGCGTGAGTCTATGTATGTATATTGTATACAAATACATTTTGATTGAGGTTAAAATATTTTTGGCTATAGGCCACATAAAGGCTATGATAAAACAAAAAGCTAAATATTTAAGCTATTGACTCTACAGATGACAATGAAAAGGTGGTCATCCAGTAAACATGGACCTTTAGCTAAAATAATTTAACGGATCATGTGAAGTGGACATTAAATAATGGAATTTTAAACGAAGTTAAATTTTGTAATAAGTTTACCGGTATATCCGAAATAATCATGTAAGGAATAAGCGGCCATGTCTCTATTACTTTTTAATTTTAAACACACCTCCGCACCAGCTGTAACTCCTGTATCGCGGATGGCTTAAACGAAGAAAACATAAGTATTGTCACATGTAGGCATCAAACCCCCAGGGCCCTGTTTAATAAAGCTAACAATGCGACAAGTCCGACATATGTCAAAAAGTGACAATTTGACAATAGTCTGTTTAATAAAACTTGCAAGCGACAAAATTGTCATGATGGAAAATTCACAAATATGTCGGATTGTCGCGACAATCCGAAATTTTTCTGTTTAATAAAACTTTTTAAGCGACAGGTGACAGATGACAATATGTCGTGAAAAACTTGTCAAATCTGCTTTATTAAACAGAAAATTGTCATGACATATTGACATATTTGTAGAATTGTCTGACAATTCTGTCAGGAGCTGTACCCTCTGTCGCGAAATCTAATATTTGCAAATATGTCAAAAGTCGACATAATTGTCACGACTCCGAATCCGACAATTGTCAGAAATATGTTGACCGTGGTTTTCGGACATAATATGTCGAGTTTTATTAAACGCATTTTTACATGACAACTATGACAAGATTTCACCTGTCGTTTTTTGACATATTTGTCACTTTTATTAAACAGCTTAAGTGCGACAATTCTACAATTTTGTCTTTTTTTGACATATTTATTTTGTCGAATTGTCAGCTTTATTAAACAGGGCCCTGCTCACAGCTTAGTGCTGAACGGCGAGACCTCCGCTTACATCATGCCTCCAGCTAATGAATTATTCTTTTCCTCTAGGCTTTACTAACGAGGATGGCTGCTAATCCAAAGCAATAGTAATGTTTTCCTAATAATACCCTATAAACACAAGGTATGGTACACCTTTAGCAGCCGCTTTTTGCCACAGACAGAAAATAAGAAAAAATAAACGCTAAAATATCTAAGCCTATATATACAATTTACTTACGTACCGATACATAAAATAAATACGAAGCCTCCTTATCCTTCTCTTTGGTAAATAATCTGATCTATCTCGAGTTGTCTATTTGTTCAAATAACAATGATCATTTGTCTGCCGCCGTCAGTACGTGTTACACATTTGTCGGTGTAATCAACCGTAAATAGTTGATCATGTTGTCATATACGTTTAGTTTGAAACTAGCCTTTGTCCTCGCGAATGTCTTGAGAAAAAAGATTCTCACAAACTCTACCTCAGTTTTTAGTTCCTTAGAGTATTTCCAAAAATCCACTCTTAGTATTACATCATCATCTCCCTAGCGTTATCCCGGTTGCATCCAAGACTTTCACGCCTTGGAGCCCGAGGTCCGCTTACTAGTCTAACCAAATATGACAGAATATCAACTTTTCCATAGAGCGACTGCCGTCTGATCTCCGCAACCCAAAGGGATAGCGATATTCCATGGTTTAGACCAGTATCAGTTTATTTGAGGGTACTGACTCCCCGTAACGACTGTCAAAGATCTTCATGACAGCCGGGACCGACGGTTTAACGTGCTCTCCGAGGCACGAGGCAAGCGATAATTAACAATTTAATACACACTTAACTTCGAAAAGTCATTGGTGCGTGCCGTGGATTCGAACCCGATATCCTCTGCATGGCAGTCCATTGGTATCTCCACTAAAAGCAACACCTCCATCATACTAAAACTTGTCTTCAGTGGGAATCGAACTCACGACTGGAACCTTGGCACTTAGTAACTAATAAGCCAAACAGTTCAATGTCAAATACTCATAATCTTAGAAGTCCAATAGACTCATCCACTAAAGCGTTTCATCTCCGACAATTTTAAGCACAGAATCAAAGCACAGTGTTCAAATTCAAAGTTACAATAAATAATTGGAATGAAGCAATCAATAGTGATCGGTTGCTAGGCAACGACCCGAGGTGATATTTGTCCAAAGTTTCACAAATTAACTTTGGCAACCGACAAGCTTTATAGATACAGCGCACTGGCGATGTCGTCGTATCGACTTTGTGAATAATAGATATACCTATTGTGTTTCCGCACACATTTGGGCGTAATGCGAACTGAAATAGAACGCCAACTTAAGGCTGTGTATCTACTAAAGATGGGCGAGAGATGAACGATGAATAAGAAGACATCCACTTTGTTCATATGTTGCTCACAGCGTTCAACTCGTTTTTCGAGCGATGTAGACAAGCAAGTGCGCTTGTTACACTATCGAGGTAGTACCACCTTCACACAAAAAGTAAATGTTACATGTAGTAGCAGTATGCCTAGTATCGTGTAGTTGGGGATTAAGAGATTTTATGTGGACTGAGTTGATGACCACTGATGGCCTTGACAACTTTACGCGGTCTAATTGGCTTTACTGGCGTATAAGGACTAAGTTTAGCCAACTAACTAAAAAAGAGATGGACTGTCGATGGCTGCCTTAACATACAAAGCTGGATATCTTCATCGAGTAAAGATATCGAAAAACATCTTATAACGATAAAGATGCGTTGAAAGAATCCTACCACCACAATGCCTTAGGCTGCCTGTCCACCGAAGCGAACAGAAGCGGAGCTATATCAATACAACCAATAGAAATACGTAAAACACGCGCTCTGACGCAAATGCCACACGCGGTCACCCATTTGGTGACCTGTGCAAGCGTAAATTAGCTTGGCCGAGTCTCACTATGAGCGCTACGAGCCAAAGAGTTTAGTTTATGCTCAACCTGTCGACTAGTCCGGGTAGAGTGCTATCGTATATTGCGCGGTTGAGATAACGTTCACTGTTTATATACCTACTTCCTTTCGATTCACACTCTACGCGTACCGTTTGACCAGCTACTGAAGCTAATGCAAATTGAGATCATAGGTGAACACTACGACACGCATTTAAATTATTTAAATGAATAAATATTAAAGAGAAAACAAAAAGACATTGAATGTCTTAGAGCAGTGAAATATTATGAGTATTTGTACGTTTTTTGCGTAGAGCAATACATGTACCACTGACCACAGTATGTATATTATAATAGTACTTCTGTACTATGGTTGCCTATTGAAACTAGAAATAACAGAGACAAAGAACAGCTACACTCAGCTCATCATCATTATCATCAGCCTTTAACAGTCCGCTGCTGGACTAGGCCTCTCCATTGAAAGGAGGAAATGGCCTACTATACCACGCTGGTCAACCGGGTTGGCATAGGGTTTGTATCAAGTTTTCCTTCTCTTACAGTGATGTTCTCTGCATAATGTGCTCCCTCTGTCGGCTCTTACGACACCCATGGGATGATATGGGGTGCTGACATGCCGTATTCTTAATCCGTCACCACACGAACGCGTTTACTCCTCACTTACACTCAGCTCAGCGCTACAAATTTTGCAGGTCTCGAAAACATAGTTTGTAGATGATGCATGCAGATTTAATCAATATCAGCCTCCGAGATTTACAAAGTTATTTATTTTTAGATATTTTAGCTATTTTATATGGATAAAAAGTTTCAATTTATCAAATAATCGACCCCGGCATTAAGTCCGTGAACCCACCGCAGATTTGGCAGATTTCAAAATACACCTACAATTGCTTTCATCTACTTTATTATCTTTAAATCTTACGCCATTACGATATACAAAATCCCACATTGTTTCGCTACTAAATCTATTAACGAATCACAATTTAGTTACATAAACTACGTAAAATTGTTAATTTCACATCATCGCTTCTCACGGGCCAATCGCACTGAACCATTCAACTAACTGTTTGCTTAATCGTCGTTCAAAACATTAAAACATAGCAGTAGTTCTGTACTTTTTATTGCATATTATTGCTTATTGACTTATAGCGCAACTATGCTATGCTTGTTACATTCCTAAATTATTGCATGGTTTTATAGGCTCAATAATTAGATCGTTTTATTCGTCATGCTTGTGAACAGGTGCTGATTGCAGCCTTTATCAATTAAGATATGTGAACCATAGTTAATCTGAATCGATATATTTTCTTAGTCTCATAGCATAAGTTAATGAGTGAAGGTCCGTTCTTCATTCGAGCATCGTTGTCGCGCCTAAGAATGATGTAGTTTGATCGACCCTTATCGTGAGCACAAGTTCTTTTTCTGCAGACTAGGGCAGCCTTTCATAATAACACACATCATATGACCATAGGTAATCGACCAACCTACATATGTACATTTACACATATATATATATATATATATATATATATATATATATATATATATATATATATATATATATATATATATATATATATATATATATATATATATATATATATATATATATATATATAGTTGGCGCGGGTACGTTTGTATAATTAGCATTGCATAAAATGATCCTACTCTGGCTAGGCTACCTAATCATGCTCGTGATCAAGTGTTCATAATGGCTTACTAAAAACTGCACAAAACGTGTTAAAATATCCTAGAAAGATATCAGTTTCGTAGATTTAGAATGTGTATGTAACTTTCACTATAATCGTTTAGGTTTCAGTTAAGCTATAATTTAGTCGTGTGTTACTTTGATTCATTAATATAAATGTGAACGAACGGAGGCTCCCATTTTAACATATCATTGGTACAAAGCTATTGAAAGTTTTGATTAATTATTTTGTGGCTAGTTTATCCTAGTCTGAGCATCAGTAGGTTAGCAGTATAGTTATTGGTTTTGAATTATCCTAATTTGAACTACATAGGGGAGTCGTTTCGAATGTGCAATGAGATACCATTTTGATAAAAAAAAATTATATTTACATAACATTTTGACATCTAAATGAAAAAAAAAATACTTTGGAAGATATTTTAGCGGATCTCTGCGTCTGTGCTAAGCAAGTATTTCACAGATTTAGTTTATAATTGATATTGATTGCCTTAAGATTGTCATATCTAATTATCTACCTACATTTATTTAAAATATATGTACTTAAGACTTTTGTTGTAACCTACCTGAATTTTATGTTGACTAACATTTATATTGATGCAATTCGGTACTGCCACAGAACAGCTGATATATAAAGCTTAACCTGCCGTTAAAAGATAAGAATCAAAATGGTTCGTTATTATGTATCGGTCGTTGTCGAACAATCGGATGATTGATAGGCAGACTCTACTTTCTCTTTACATTGACAACTTGTTAAACTTTGATAACATCTCCTTTTTGCGTTATTCAATGTAGATATCGCACTAGAAGAGATCTTAAGTAATATTTGAAAGATAATAAAGTTAACGAATTAGGCTTATAAACGTGCAATTCTTATTGTTTAGTTAATTGACAAATATTAATAATCGCTTAATCAGTTTACCATATTCTTACATTAAGATACATGACTGGTTAAGAAGTCAAAAAATTTAGAACCCATTAGTAAAAGATGTCATAGACATATAATAAAAAATAATTGTTATGACATAAAAGTAGCTATGTCCATAGACGCGCCTATAAAAATAATCATTGATAGAGATATCGCCCTCTATCGTCTTGTGTTACACTTAATAAATATGATGTAATAACATTAGATTCTTAGACCGGTCTTACATGAAACCTTATACTCTTAAATAGACTTTGAAGGTCCGCCCACGTTCTGACAAAAATATATGAATAGTTTCGTAGTTGCAAAACTAAAAGAATTCTACGCCCGCCAAGACCACCATTCCTTATTAGTGAAACAGATTGAGTGAATAGTCAGTTCAGATTATTATTAACATAATATTTAACATTCACAGAGGAAATATTAGAATGTATTTTATTTATGATTTGCCTTGTTTACCTAATCCGTAAAAATAAAATAACTAATTAATAAGTTACACAATAATAACGTCCAATTAAAATAATTTGAATTTTCTCAATAAAATATTATGCAAAAAAGAGAAACTATCTTTATAGAATGTTGGTTAAAATACTTATCCATAGAGCTTACTTTCTAACTTAAAATTATCGGTGGGCTGAATGACCAAACATTCAAATATGTATGTAGTGTTTACTTAGCTTAAACGCTAACGTAAGTATGTGAAAAACGTTGCCTTGAAATGTTTTTATTATGCAAATATTGTTGCAAGAATCATGCAAATATATAGTCGATACAAAGAGGCCTTGATCGGCATCATACACTTTTATTAAGATCTTGAGAACTAATAGCTGCCTACAGGCTAATCTTTATATGTATAGTTAATGGTACAAATTGCGATTTATTTAAATATTTAATGATACGTATAAACCGTTATTTCAGGTATGCTATATTTATGGCTTTTAATTGTCCGTCTTCGTGATCTATCTGGATTGGCCCTTATTCTAGTCACTCTTGCCCTAATCAAAATACTGAGTATGATAAAAGGTTACTCAAACATTTTATCTCGTTTTACTATTCGCAAGAAAGAAGAAGAATAACTACATATAATTATATGTGCTGTAGTAGAAGTTATGTTAATACACTTCATCAAAAAAGATGAGAGAATAAAATACATTTATGAAATAGTGACCAGCAGCGTATGTTACCAGTTGATTGATGATATCCGCCATTTAACATATATCGTATTCAATTTCTCATTCACATCGGCTACTATTGTTTTTTTCCTTTCCATTCACGTTTCAAGTTAAAGAGTGATTCATACCCTTTGTTTGTGTGCTGAATTCAACAATATTGCAATTGAACAAAACAAGTGCAATTTGTACATTGAAAACTCATCTTCCGCACAACAGAATGGAGTCTTGGCATGAGGGATATGACTTTCCGACAATTTGAACTTGGAAGCATTTTCTAGTTTACGTTCAATTTTAAAATTGAAATTACGAATTTTAAATGAACCTTTTTAATCAATGGAATTTGAGAAAGAAATAAAAATAAACAAGCTATATTACAAACATTCACGAAACTAGCACAGATTAAACATCTGTTATAAAATAATTTAATATGTATTGGTGACTAACAAATTTTACAATAAGTGAAAGGATGTAATATCATTAATTTGAATAATATTGAATTTGCGGTAGTGCTTTTTAGTGTTCGTATTAAATGATACTTTATTTGTAGAATTTCGAAAGTGCATAATTATTAGCATTATTTTGCAAGTATTTACTATAATTCTTTGGATTGTGAACTCTATTGTTACAAATCGTTTTACATAAACCACAAATGGAAAATTAAGTACATATTTTAAGTATGGATGGTGAAATATTATGACCACTTACAACATGTTTAGGTAACGATTTGGTCAAAACGTAATTAAATCGTTAAAATTTATACAGAGACAAGTCATCAAATCAAGATTTACAGGTTATTTGTTTCTTAAAATAGAATAAACTTATCAAATCGTAAACGCTACTAAAAAGTTATCGAAATTTTGGGTCATCAGTTACAAAATAATACTAGTATTTTCGCTTAGAAAATATTTAGTATTTATAACTATTCATTACAGTAAATTAAATAAATCTTCTTACGAGCAATATATCAATTCAGACGGCTTCATTCAAATGCTACTGTATATATATTATATTATTATTGTGTAAGTTCCTGCAATTAGCGCATAACTACTACTCATCTCCCATAATTTAATGGGCGTATTTGATTGTACCTGCAGGCTATTTCAAAGAGCGAAGTAATAGGTATATAAAACAGTGATAGATGTTAAGCGTAAACCTCATAATGTTCTATGTAAAAAGTAAAAGGCGTCTGAGGTCATAGTATACGAGCCTTATTGAATTCTAAACGCCAAAAAACCCGTTACTATCGCCACATACAGCTGATCTCATAAAAAAGTAAAAATGCCAAGTGCAGTGATGAACCGGTTCTAAGTTCGAATAATAAAAAAACATAATAGATGTAGGTAAATTGCCAGATATTTTTTGCCACGATTTTAACATGAGACATAGATACAATCGATTTATATTGATGATATGATAGGTATGTCAAGTAATTTTAAAAATGGTAATTTCTATTACTAGAGTAATGCAACGAGTGGTGGAAATGACTTTAGTTTTTGTGATTTTAGAAAGTGTACGGTTGTAGAGACTCATGATGCATCGTAATAGGAGGTTAGTAGAGGTGAGCGGTGCTTCCTCGATGTTCATTGCTCACTCGATCACCGGCCAATCACTGAAATTATTCGCAACGGGACGGCTCTAGAATTGCCTACTTTAAATGCATCAACCGTCTAGATCGGTGTATTTTTGTTTGTGATGTATGTAACCGATATAAGTGTGTAATGATATATGTGTGAGGAATACGTGTGATATGTGATAGGGTTTAAAACATATGCTTATATATGCTACGTTTAATTTAACACAAAAATAAATATTTTAATTTACGTTGTCACTAGGTCATTTCTTTTAAAAACTAGAATCAGAGGGTGCATAGGGTTCCCACCAAGAACTTAGGGTCCCAAGCCACCTGCAACTGGTGCACCTGCCGATCAACGGACGAGGCTCTGGCAAACAAAATATCCCGATAAGCGGCAATAGGCTCGCCACCTATTACGTGGGTTCAAAACACTGGCGAAAAGTGGGCGTTTAACATGCCTCTGCCTACCCCTTCGGGGAAACAGGCGTGAGTCTATGTATGTATGTACTAGAATCATTTCACATCAAACAGTGTCAATCTTTACCTATAAAATTATGTGAACATCACTGAACTCCTAACCGGCTGAACTGATATTAATAAAACTTTATTCATATTCGGACTCCTGATGGTTTATATTCACTGGTAGTTGGAGCTATTGTCGAGGCTCTGAATAATATGAAGCTGCAAGTGACAGCTTATTGAATAATATTATTAATTTAGCATTTCAATTACGAGTTGAGTACTAGGTGTATGTTACAAACCCGGACATGTCATCAACCTCGGGGCATATTACGTACATAAATGTCAGATGTTCTGTCTATCAAGCTTTCTACTGATATATTCATTATATCTGCATTTTACTGTCCCATGTGGTAGTATAAGCTTGTATCTAGAAAAAAGAGCAGTATGCAGTTGCAGACAACAGATTTAGTCCCTCGCTTTTAGGGCTAGAATTCTTTTAGCTATATATATCGGAAGCTGTCTAAGATTATGTCTGTTAACTAGCTGTAAGTTTTCAACATTGGAAAATAAATAAATAAATAAGTTATACAGCACATCGGAATGTGTGGTGTATTGATGAATACAAACTATGATTAATCCAGGTTATAAACTATCGGCGTCTAACATTTTTCATTCTACTCCATTTAGTCTTGTTGCTGCTATTTGTGCAGACAATGCCTGCACTATGAACTGACGTCGGGCATCGTTCCAAACAGCAACCAATGGATAAAGAGATTACCCAGACTCGAAACAAGAATTTGTGGTTTAAATATTTTATAAATTGACGCACCTACTGTGCTCGAGTCTATTTTCACTATGAGAAGCGTAAGGCCATACTCCATCTCGCTGCAAGCTGGTCAAGTGCAGGTTGGCAGATTTCACATGTCTACCATCATCCATCATCAGCCTTTAACTGTCCACTGCTGGACTAGGCCTCTCCTTTGAAAGGAGGAATTGGCCTACTATACCACGCTGGCCAAACGGGATGGTATAGGGTTTGTATCAAGTTTTCCTTCTCTTACAGTGCTGTTCTCTGCATAATATACTCCCTTTGTCGGCTCTTACGACACCCATGGGATGATATGGGGTGGTGACATTCCGTATTCTTAATCCGTCACCACACGGACAGTCACGGACAGTCTACATAATCATAATTATAGATATTTGAAGTCAAGATACTTTACTAATATACTGACGTAATCAGAATCCTAATTAGTAATTCCTAATTCGCAATCATAAACACAAGTGACATCGTTTCATAATCTGATCCACCCCATCCATTCACATTATAAACATATTTCTTAACAGAACATACTTTTACTTGCCTTACTATGTACCGGTTACTAGATATGATATAACTCGCGATCTCCATGTAATGAACTAATGACATACAAGAATATTAATAACTTGTGAAATTATTAAAACTAGATGTGACTGCGTTCCGCCCACGTTATTTAAGGCTACTGCTCCGCTCCCGTAGCTCATAGCGTAATGTTATATAGCTTATAGGCTTCTTCGATAAATGGGCTATCTAAGACTGATTTTTTTTTCAAATCGGCCCAGTAGTTCCTGTCGTTAGCGCGTTCAAGCAAACAAACTCTTCAGCTTTTTATATTAGTATTAGATATCAATTAAGCCCGTCGATGCCTACCATGCTATTTTCGCAATATCGTAATTGGCATGCAGCCTTCACTGGAATTCCAAATTCTTGCCATGAGCAAGAAACTTCATAAACAAAAATGTGTAATATACCAGTCGCCTTGGCAGTATTTCTGACCTGTGACACACACATGTTTGGCAAAACAATCTACATTTAAATTAGTATAATATTTTGCTGTTTCTTATCCGACAAAGTTGACAGTCGTGGATGTCCTCCTATTGCTACAGAGTATCTACTCTGTAGCAATATTTTTTGACGACTGCTCAAAAAAGGAGGGTTATCTTTTCAGAGCTAAAGCTACTCAATATAGTTATGTGAGGTACGCGGGATTCTAACAACATTCAGAGTGCCATTGACTTTTTTTTAAATATGTAATGGATATAGCTCCAATTTCAAATTTGACTGCACGGTTGGCGTAGTGGTTTTAGCGGCCGCTTTGCCGCTTGACACTGCGCGGAATGTTGTGGCACAGAATAGATACTCGTAGTTCTTACGGTTGTGGTTTCGATTCCCACATGAAACAACACTGTGTGATCCATAAATTTTTGTTTCGAGTCTGAGTATTAATTGTGTCCGTTGTTGCTATGTTTGTAAAGCCCCCCGCGACCTAGGATATATTCCTAGGGCGGGAGTTGTTTTTTTAAAAGAGAAATTATTGAGATACTGCATTTTATTAATTAATACATACATTATCATGAGCACATTTCAGCCATCTGCGCAACAATAAGATCATAAACAAGAATGTCAGTGATATATATAATACTTTGGGAAATCTCGCGCAACTTAAAGCTTATTGTAAAACGCTCCTAAGACAAGTCACCGAATCTCCAGACGCTCGAAGTAGTTACGATTAAACTTAGGTAAAGTAAGCAACATCAAAAATGACTAACAAATACGCATTTCGTTCAGTTATCGTTTATACTTCTTTGATACATTTCCCCTGTTTCCCGCACTACTTAATGATTCCTCCGCGTTATGCCAACTATGCAAATAAAAACGCCATACGCAAATGCAGAGGCGACTCTAGTCTTCTTAAGTGTGAGTTATTCGTAGTCAACACATGTAGTAGTCGTTACGTACGTGCAAATGCATAAGAAGAACCGCGGCTTTCTTGGAAATGGTGATTGCGTGGTAACCTATCGCATCACAGTCTAGGTATTTTTAGAACTTATTTGCTAACAAATGGTGTTCCTAGTCGAATTTATTTAAGAGTAGGTAAAAGTTAATCACCTGGCAGAACGTGATGGACAAGGACGGCGATGATGGAAAGTAAATCTGTTAGTACTCTTATATCTATTACGACATTAGGGCAAATTGGTGCCCCGTTGGTGTCCCGTGCTGAGAAAAGACCATTCCGTCCATCTTTCGTCTATTTTATTTAGCTGTCCTCTGTATCTAACATCCAAATCAATCGATAGATAAGATGTTGGCACCGGTTAGTAGAAATGCGTCTTGTTAAAATATTTATTTGATACGAGTATGTAAGTAATATTTTCTTTTTAAATTCAGTTCAGATTTGGAATTTACCTCACGAAATCATTTCAAAACAGGAACCCGGGTGGTAAGTTAACTGGAACTATTAGGCATTCGTCACAGCGCATTTATCCCGCCAGTAACTACGTGCTAACTACATAATAATACTGTTCCATCACTCACGATCGGTTCGATGTTATTTAGATGGAAGATACTAGTTACAACTTTATTCTTTTATCAACAAAGTTTTGAGAAGTTGTGAGTAAAGGCCTATCCACACGACACGATTTTACGTCCAACTTGACTAAATCACTTGATGAAATCGTGATGTGTAGACGCCAGTCGTCCAACTCAAGTTCATCGGGTGGGCGGTACCACCAGATTTTAACCAATCGGGTGGACGGAATGCAAATCTGTGATTTGATTGTGTCGTGTAGACGGGCAAAGCCAATTCGATTGAAAATTTGATTGGTGGTAAAATTGTATCGTGTGGCAAGGCCTTTACGATTTTAAACTTTCGCGATTTGTATACATCATAAAATTTTATTGAAACGGGTCTTTTCGCGATATTTAATTAATTTAAGGTATAAATACCTCTGTTTATTATTTATACCTAATTAATTTAAAATTAAATATCGCGAATAAGACCCGTTTCAATAATATTGTATGACTTGTGTATAAGTTCGTAATTCTACGCCAAAATTGTTTTTCACTTCTATCTATATATGTCACAAGTTGGCAGTCGAGATTAGGGATGTTTGAACTTGGGGATATGTTACTTAAAACTTACTTTGGTAGATGACTCAATAAGCCATTTTTTCAAGCTCTCGATAGAATCTTCTTTCTATTTCATAAATAGTAAATCATGTTGCGGTCGGTGCTGACCCCGGGGCTCTTAGCAGCCAGTCCTGTTAATAATACCTCACTTGTTAAAAATTATAGAGAAGAGGACAAGAGAGTCAAGCTGTCTTCTCTCAAACCTTCATCGCCTTCTTAATTTCCTCTTTCTCTATGGAAAATGTAGAGGGCCTCTCTACATTTCCTATAGAAGAAGAAGATGGGATATAAAAATATTACCTACAACAGCATGAATGTCCCATTTATTGGGTATTAAATAGGTTACAAATTATTGTACATACATACATACATAGACTCACGCCTGTCTCCCCGAAGGGGTAGGCAGAGGCATATTAACCGCCCACCTTTCACCAGTTCAAATTATTGTATTGTCATTAAAATAATTTTTTATCCAACTCTCGTGTTTGTTGCGAGCATTTTCATTGTCAGACATCATAAATATTTAGAGGTTTTCTTAAAAGATAAATTATTGATGTAGGCAAGCTATTAAGGAAGGAATTGATACTACTATATGAGGTACTTTGAACGATTAGTCTTCAAAAGTTTAATAATCTTATTCGTGACCTTACTTAAGTTAAGAGAATCAAAATTATATAGTACTTATAGCGATCTAACCATTCCATTGGAAGCTTTAATAAAATTAAAATATAAATGTCAAGTACCACTTGACTGACGTTAAATACATCGCAAAATCAACACATCGTTCAGATTGCCTATTGTCTGTTTCGGTGCTTTAGGTTTCAAGGCTTTAGTGCATCACTGTATCGGTGTTAAGACAAATTTCGCTCAAAATGTCTTTGGACTTCGTTAAGTTATGTAAAAAAAAGAACTATCCTGGAACAATTAACACAAGCTTTGCCGTGTGGTTGACGGCATAGAATACAAGTGTCACCACCCCCTATCTTCCCGTGGGTGTCGTAAGAGGCGACTAAGGGATAACACGATGCAAATACCATCTTTGCGTAGAGACGGAACACTCGACATCAAACCCTATACGACTGCCTCGTTGGTCTCGCGGCATAAATGTGCCCGTGGGATCGGGAGGTCCCGGGTTCGATTCCTGGGTCGGGCAGTGTTATTGGGTTTTTCTGTCACGAAATTCTCAGTAGCAGCACGGAGTCTGGAAATGTGCCCTGTACGGCAATAGGCTCGCCCCTTATTACGTGGGACTAAAGTATATCTGGCGAAAAGTGGGTGTAGAAATACACCTCTGCCTACCCCTTCGGGGATAAAAGGCGTGACGTTATGTATGTATGTATGTAATTAACACAAGATTAAGCCTAGGCAGCAGAGCGGGCAGAGCCTATACAATGGCACTTAGACATACTTATATTTTACTATAAACGTACATATTATGTTACATATACAACATACATCCATAACATCCAGACTGACCAAAATGTGTTCATCACAAAAATACTTGTTTTGGATGACAATCAAAACCGCGACCTCCCAGTTAGCAGTTAAGATCCCAAATCACAATACCAACGGGTCAATCTAATTTATCTCTCGTTGAGCTCGCAAAGCGAGCTTTTATGAACAAAAAAACAGAGATGTTAATTTAAACTTGTTTTATTTTCTTTATAATTTCACATTTATCGAGATAGAAATGTATTTTTGTAATATCATTTGCCACGATCCTTTTTACGACGTAGAAAAATATGACCTTAATTGCCAGCGCGATCATAAGTAATTGTAGCAATGTCTTGACGCCTTTGCGTAACGCATTCATACAAAACAGTGAGTGTTATAATAAACAGATAACTTTAAATATACATCTTATGGCACATGATGTACTGTCTCCGTGGTCCAGTGGATAGCGTATGCATTTGCTGACTTATCGGATCGGAGGTTTGGGTTCGATTCCCGGGTCGGGCAAAAGTGTTACTGAGTTTTTCCGGATTCTCTCTGGTGATGTGCCCGGTAATGGCGAAATGTGGGTGTAATATTACAGCTCTGCCTATCCCTTCGGGGATACAGGCGTGAGTCTATAAAAAAATTATGAATATATTTTATCAAACTCTGTAGAAACATCCTGTGCTCAGTTCGCTGACGTACTGACGTACGAACCTTTGGACACAGAACATCTAAAAAGAGCCTGCATTTCACCATATGGGATAAGAATATAGTTTCTCTCAGAGAAATGCACGTTCTAAGATGCTCGGGATCACACATTCAATACTCAGCAACGCCTCTTTTAAACAACTCTGCTGACACACACACATTTGCGCCTGGTCTCCTCTATTTGTTATGCCCGGAGCATAAAAAATACAGGAGACCAATAGAAATTTATTTACTTATACACTGAAAATTACTATTAGAATATTTTTTATAAAAATATGCTCCCAACACTTATAAAATCCCTACGTAAAATATAAAACATTATTAATATCACGCATCTCATCATAAACTCAATCCAAACTTTACGATACCTCGTTGAATACACCACGCATTGTCCAGTGAGTAAGTT
Organism: Euclidia mi; assembly: GCA_944739405.2. NCBI lineage: Eukaryota > Metazoa > Arthropoda > Insecta > Lepidoptera > Erebidae > Euclidia > Euclidia mi. The sequence goes on from OX123190.2 coordinate 63,039,872, forward strand.
TCTATATAAGATACGTATCACGCGTTCCTACGATACCTAGTGAATTCGTTACAAAATATTTAATTTACGGCTGCCAGCCGTGGGATCTTCGCATACACATGAACAAACCGACCGTTAATATTACGCAATGTACGCATGTGTTTCCACTGCGGCTATTCTGTGGCCCTCTACCTTTTTATTGAGAGAACGAATGTCAGAAAAGTGACACGTATTGTACTAAATATGTACGATCGGTTTGATTATTTTCGAGGCGGTTGTTTTGGATGTGATCTTCTTCTTTCTCAAAGCGTTATCCCAGTTTCAATCTGGGGCCCGCTTACTAGTCTAACCGGATTTGGCTGAATATTAGCTTTTCCACAGAGCGACTGCCTGTCTGACCTCCGCAACCCGAAGGGATAGCGATATTCCATGGTTTAGACTAGTGTCAGTTTATTTAGAAGGTACTGACACCCTGTAACGACTGTCAAAGATCTTCATGACAACTGGGACCGACGGCTTAACGTGCTCTCCGAGGCACGGGACAAGCGATAATTAACTATTCAATACACACATAACTCCGAAAAGTCATTGGTGCGCGCTGTGGATTCGAACCCGATACCCTCTGCATGGCAGTCTGTTGGTATATCCACTCGGCTATCGCTGTTTTGGATGTGATCAACTGAGTAAATTTAATAAAATCTTCCATACTCTATCAGTTAAGATTATAGGCTAGAGATAACAGGTGTTGAGAAAGAAAACTATTAAATTTATCTGTCCTTTAGGAACAGATTAAATTAATATATTTTTGTGTCGATGTAAAGTTGAATAAAAACAATTGAACCAGTTTTATTATTTATGTATTTTGTGCTTCTTCATCTACTGTTCTCTCGTTATACTGTCCTCGTTTAAAGAAGGAACAGTCATAAAACATATTTTTATCACTTTTGTTCTCACAGTGCACGAGATATCATATATACCTGTTTTAATGGGGCATGCCATAAAGCCTTATTTGCTATGCAGATAATATGCATTAGTAAATGATCCCGTGGCTTTGTTCGCGTGGATTAGTATTCTTAAAGATTCTGTGTACCCCTGACGACATGTCTGACTACATTTCATAATGGTATCTTACGTTGTTTTATAATAATCATGTTCATCTTAGTTTCTTTCTTTTTATCGTGCGTCTGTCCATCTTTAATGTCGGCATTTATAGACCGTCCAGAGATCTCCGACATGACCTAGAGATGTTTGTCCTGAGATAAAAACGGAGACCGATGGCTTTACGTGCCCTCCGCGGCATAATAGCGCTCTCACCTAAATGTGACAAAAAGCGCTGACCTATCCAACGGCCATTTTCAGTATTCGATCCATAAATGGATTTTGAAATTCGAGATTCGTGTTTGGCATATTTGTATGGAGCTTATTTCAAAAACGAATCTAAAATCTACAGATCTATCTATAGTTCGAATATTGAATTCGGTAGTATGTGGCGACCTCTGCCCATGTTGGATTACTTTGGCGACCTGCTACGACGTTCAATATATACTATAAGCACTACGTTAATGATGAATTATTTAATTGTATACCAGTAAACATAATAAATGATGGATTATTTAATTGTATACCAGTAAACATAAGGAATTAAAATCAGTCACTTGACAGACGATCTGGTTAAAAGAAGATCGGCCTGTGTGGAGAAGCCTGGGGGAGAAACTATGTCCTGCAGTTTTAGTTTCATCATTCATCATCGTCTCTAGGATAAGACGATGATGAAACTAAAATGAGAAACGTTCCATACAATCAACCAATAATTTCATTACAAACAAACACAATCACATTCGTATTAACAATTACCATGGATAATTCAGCGCAAATCTTCTTAATAACATTGTATAATACAAACATCTCATTAATGCTGTATGTTTTAATTATCTGGCAAAAAGATTTATATTACGATATACGAAAGAGACAGTTTTCTTGTGAATTCAAAGTGAACAATGAATAATAGTTACGATAAAAAACAGATAAGGAAGACACTTGCTTTCTAGTTATACAAAAATAAACTTAAAGGTTTGTACTATAATTTTATTATGTATGTATTTTGCGATAATCTCCGGAATCCGTCGTCATAACACGCACTGATATATTCTGTTAAATAGGCCACGCACTGAGTATGATGAGTATTGGACTTAACAGGTGGTAAATCTATACACAATATAAAACTAGCTATTTCCCGCGGTTTCACCCGCGTTTTGAAGGAACTACTTCGCGTACCCAGTTAATTTATAGCCTAAGTTTCTCCTTGGTACATCAGCTATCCGCCAGTGAACATCCTGTCAAAATCGGTCCAGCCATTCCAGAGATTAGCGAGAACAAACAGATAGACAGACAGACAAAAATGGTAAAAATGTAATTTGGGTTTATGTACCGTGTTAACCGTGTATACATCCATATGTATTTAGTAAAACGCTCTTATTTTAATATTACAAACAGACACTCCAATTTTATTCATGTGTATAGATGAAGTCCGGTCGCGTCCTGGTCCTCTCTGTATGAACGCGATAAACACAAATACTACTGAACGGATTCTTGTTAGGTATTCACTAATAGATAGTTCACTAACTGAGAAAAGTCATCATCATCCTCTAAGTGTTATCCCAGTTTCAATCTGGGGTCCGCTTATCTGGGGTACGCTTAACCGGATTTGGCTGAATATTATTAGCTTTTCCGCAGAGCGACTGCCTGTCTGACCTCCGGAACCGAAAGGGGTAGCGATATTCCATGGTTTAGACTAGTATCAGTTTATTTAGAAGGTACCTACTGACGCCCTGTAACGACTGTCAAAGATCTTCATGACAACCGGGACCGACGGCTAAACGTGCTCTCCGAGGCACCTGACAAGCGATAATTAACAATTCAATACGCACATAACTCTGAAAAGTCAATGGTGCGTGCCGTGGATTCGAACCCGATACCCTCTAAATGGCAGTCTGTTGGTATCAGCTCCACTCGGCTATACGCCGCCTGACTGAGAAAAGTATAGCTGTATTATTAACGCGGGTGCAACCGCGGGCGTAGTCTGGTAAACTATTATCATTATTGTCGTTGCTTATATGGCATACGTAAAGAAAATTTAAAAGGATAAAATCGGTGACAGAAAACGCTCTTCCCTCTGCATCGCCCTAGGTTAACTTTTAGAGAATGCCTGAGAAGATTAACCACTTTAGTAGTACAAAAATAAAATAAAATATTTTAAAATATAAAATATTAAATAATTATTTAAAAAATTAAAACAAACAAATGTAAGTTTTGTCTAAGCGTGATCGCAATACCCAAACAAGCGCCGTAAATGTTACAAGTCACGCAATATTTTCTTACACACTCCTCGAATTGTCAACAGTATCAGCATGGCGACCGATTAGCCGACAGCTGCTAATAGATCGCTCGGCACTTGAAACTATTTGTCGCTTCTCAGAAAGTTGTCTGTTCACTTACTGTACACCCATGCGACATTCACTTAATACTTTCTTTGACATGTTTCGTAAGTTGAACGAGTTTATTATTAATGTTTTATTTAGTGCTATTGATTTTTCTGGAGGATAAAGAGACGGAGAGATAGATCAAATAATCATCTGTTCCAGTACGCCCTTATTCCCAAGTGTATACGAATGTGAGTCACACATGGATGGGGATGCCACGTGCAAGCACGACACGTGTCAAAGTATAATAGGAACGGAATGGGAAGGAAAAATAATCTTGGCACTACAAACAAGATTAAACTCCAAATCTTATAGGCTACAGTTTTTACCATAAGAACGTTCTAAGGGCGATTTCAGATTAGCGTATTTTTCGGCGCGTATACGGTCGTTTCAGCTGATAGTGTTGTAAAAGAACTGAGTCTTTTAGTCCTCATTTTGCGGCTACGAGTTCTTTTTGCACAACTCACGACTAATTAGTCTTTTGAGTCCTGAGTCTTGAGTTCTTTTGGATCTTTTCAGTTCTTTCAGTCCTAAATTTCTAGAGTCGTTAGATTTATTTTAAGTCCTTTCTTTTTTTTCAGTCCTTTGAGCTCTTTGAGTCCTTTAAGTTCCTTCAAGTCTAAGGAGTCGTGAATGTATAATTCACGACGAGCAGGACTGCAGTCCAATCAAAAAGACTCGTGTCATAAAGCCTTTTTGTTCTTTGAGTCGTGAACTATAAAGTAGAGGACTGCAGCCAGCCCAATCAAAAAGACTCGCATATTATGAAGCATTAGAATAGTTTAAGTAGAGGATTGCAGTCTTACTAATCACTTAATACACACTTGACAGAAATGACTCAGTCGCGAGTTATTTTCGTAAGACTGAGCCCTTTTTAAAAGAACTCAAGTTGCTAGTTCTTTTTAGGAAAGCTAAGTTTTTATTTAAAGGGCTTAGTCTTGAGTTCTTTTTGTAAAGAGTGAGCTGTTTTAAAAGACTCAGTCTCAAGTTCTCTCTGGCAAGACTAGAGTCTATTTTAAGAAGACTAAAAAATCAGAGAGGCTTGAGCTTTTACTTATTCTTTTTTGACTTGAGTCTTCAAAAAAAGATTCGAGTCTCAATATTAGGACTATAAAGACTCAGTTCTTTTACAAGACTATTTCAGCATAAGCACTTACACGCGCGCTATATTACTCGCTTCAAAAAACAAGACCCGTGTCAACGGGCATAATTCGGCGTGTTCGCTCGAAACGGTTGTGACATTTTGTCAGTGTCAACATGGATTCTGAAGGCTCGCGCTTATTTATACGAGCTTCAAAGTTCGTACGAGTTGCGCATCTGCCAAAAGCCGCGCCTATACGCGCCTACATGCGCTTCCAAAACCGAGCTTATACGCGCGTATAAAACGCTAAACTGAAACCGCCCTAACAGGCTGACCAGAGGTTCGTAATGAGTTTCTCTGCCCAAAAATGTCTTTTTATATGAGTAATTTGATAAACCTTGCCTTAGAAACACCCCTTTGTAGCAATGTACTGTTTAAGGTACTCTCTGATCAAAGGTGAAAACAAACCCTCATCCAAAAAAAGAAAAAGAAAACAATCAGTTGTTTAACTGACTTCACCATTGATATTTAGGATGCTTATTATTAATATTTACTTTATTCAGAAAAAATAAGGCAATTCTTGCATTACCGTCTGATTGACACAACGCACGGCCGAAACTAATGACTTTGAATGTTGCAAAAATTCTCACCCTAAGTGGGTTAAATAGCCCCACGGGGCCGGAGCACCGGGCGTAGTCTAATTATAAATAAGATCAACCACATTTGGAAAAATAAATGCATAACAAATTATGACAATTTAAGCAGCAAGTGATATGTAAAATCCCCAATAACGGGTACTCAGTATCTCAAGGAATTCTTCTGATAAAAAGTGAAACCTATCCAAGGTAAATAAACATCTGACAGACGTTTGACGTCATACAGACGTCGACGTTTAACTGTCCGTAGATATGTGAGGCTACCCTATACGGTAATCTAAGCGAAGTCAAACAGGATCTCGCACGGATAAAACTGTCGCAGTGTTTTGTGACCTGCTTTCTGAGCGTTATGAAATTATTACAAACAAAATATGTAGGTATATGATTGTTTGTACAGCTATGATATAGGAGCAGTGCTGTACTACCGCTAAGGATTTTATTGTGTTTTATTTTTCTTTTGCTGTGCCGCTGGCAAGCCACTAACGGGTCTCCATATACCACTCAAAGTTGAGTATGAGCATCCCCCGAAAGGAGTTCGGCTTAAGCACTACCACCTCTGTGTCCTCGACTTTAACATCCGATTTATCATACATTTTAAACATAAGCTGCATACAAAATTAGTCAAATATATATCTCTATTAGGAATTCATGGTAAGATCGAATATTGAAACCAGCCGTTAGTGGCGGAGTTGATGAGTTACGGAAGCCTCCACCTGTTCTAGATCATTTAAGTTTCTGTTTAAAAAGCTAGTCCATTGTCGAACACCTACATACCACCAAAAACAGACTAACTTTTTCTTAAATTATATCTTCATCAAATTCAGTAATATATACTCACTAATACTCGAACATACTCAAGTCTACCAAGTCAAAAGGGCAAAACCAAACCCAACACTATATTGTAGACTCAAAACCTTAAATGTAGTGGAAATATACCCTAAGTTAGGACAAGTTCTATAAACGGCAAGTGCCCTGTAACATGACCTGTACGTAACGCGTGAAATCCAATATGTGTACAATATTCTCGCATTACATTACATTCCCCATATTACGTAGGTTTACGTCAGCATACCATTTATTGTTACCAAGCATCACAACTTTCAAATACTTTGGCAACATCGCTGGTTTAGGACAACTTTGAGCATCTCTTGACATAATCCTTATTCTGATTGTGTGAAGTGTTATTCAGACAGCTCTTTTTAGATCAACCTGAATTTCGCTCTTTTTTGTGCTTTATCAACGTGGAACTTTAGATGACAATACAATATTATAGTAGGTAAGTACCACTGGGCTAGTCAATTTTTTTTTATAGACTCACGCCTGTATCCCCGAAGGGGTAGGCAGAGGTGTAATACTACACCCACATTTCGCCATGATTTTTTAGGTCCCACGAAATAGGGGGCGAGCCTATTGCCGGTACCGGGCACATCACCAGACTCCGTGCTGCTACTGAGAATTTGGAAAAACCCAGTAACACTTTTGCCCGACCTGGGAATCGAACCCAGGACCTCCGATCAGCAGTCGCATACGCTATTCACTGGACCCAGTGAAAGAGACCTAGTCTAATTATGAGCCTCGAAAGTAGTCGACGTAACACTGGAATGCCTACTAAGCCTTTCCTAATTTGCTTTACAGTCGTAGCCAAATCTTCCTATTGACTCACATTACTGTGATGTGGCATATTTAACCCTGCTGGCCAGAGGAGGAGAGGAGTTGTTATTTTGAGGTTTAATGCCGAGTGTTCCGTCTCTCTGCAAGGATGTTATTAGTTTCGTCTATTTAACTTAGTCGCCTTTTAGGACACTCACGTAACGAAATGGGGCAGTGACATTTCATATTCTAAATCCGTCACCAAACAGGGTTTTATTAGTTAAAATCAAACACAAAGTTCTTCTTTCAGTTTTCAAATTATTATTCCTTTATTTCTCAAATGTTTCTATATGGTCATTATGAAATTCGAATACCTATCCTCCTTCATTTTCACTTGTAGCGCCAGCTGTATAAAATGCTTTGTTTTAAGTTATTACGACAATACAAAGGGATTTTTAAATACGGACTCGATTGTAATGAAAATTAAAAAAGTATTTTATAAGGTTTCACATTGTGCGTGGTTTGGAACAAAATCATTAAAATGTATTCTTTGAGCGGGAAAGTAGCTATTGTTAACAAAGCTTGGGTAGTAAAAAGATAAATGTTTTACGCATAATCTATTATGTAACAAGTTTATAATAAATGGAAATAAAAAGATATTTTCATACTATTTATATATACATCGCATCGCATATACATCTTCTACATTATAACTTACCTGATATCTGATAAGTTAATTAAACATGTAATTTAAACAGAGCTATGATAAAGACGCAGACAGTTTAATATTAACTTAACTATTTATAACTACGAGGCGCTAGTCAAATTACAATGGACAAATAAGAAGACAACTAAGATGAAAAGTATATATCTACTGGTAGTTACGATAATTATAGTACAACTAGTCGACGCCAGCGGCTTCACACGCACATATTTTCGAATCTCCCGTTTTGCCCGATCCCGTGGGAATTTCGGGAAATCCCGTCTTAGTGCACCCCTACGGTCCCCAAGGAACATACATGCTATATTTCAGCTTCTTGCACCAAATAGTTTCGGCTGTAGCTTGTCTGTCAGTCAGTCAGTAACGCAAGGATTTTATATACCTATATACAGATAAAAAGAATATATAGTTATGACTTCAAGTTTTATACCTTTGGTTGTGCTTTTGAAGGACACAGTATTGTTTTTCCACATACTGTCAATTACGGCACAAAATCAGGCAGTATATCGTATAGATGGCATACACTCTACATCGGATAAATGAAGTTTAACTTGTAGAGAAGAATGTAAGAAGACTTCTAAATTGCTCATGAACTGAACTGCTCAAGACGCACAATTCACATTCATAACACCTCCATTGACCTCCCTGAATGAATTCTAAAAAAAACGTGTTATAATTTATTAACAGTTTCTTCAACCTTTTGTATTATTCATGTTGATGGACAGATCCTATAGTGATGCTCCAACCGTTGCCATAGTTACAACACATTTTCGGCCTGTGTTTCTATTCATAAGCAAATCAACTTTAACGCACAATTCGTATGTCAAATATATACGTCTTACCTACGCAATTCCGAATTAGATAGCAATTATGGCCGTTGCGTATGCAATAGTAAGAACTGTTGCACAACCGTTGAAAAGTTCCGCTGCCTATTTTAGGCTTGGAGGCTTGAAGTACCGGCTGGTTAAGGTGAAACATGTTTTTTCTGCCGGCAATGAATTCCGGTCTGATGTCATGCATGCAAATCTCAGTTAAGTGTAACGCATACTGACTTACTGTGCTCTAAATCTTGTTAAGAAAGCTTTTGTAAGGCATATGATCTTGATTGGATGGATTATATATTCGACGGCTATTCAATGATTGAATTTTGAATATAGACTGAGTTATAAATATATTCGCATTCGCTTGATATGGGCTCTGTTTGTCTAATATCTGAATGTGCTTGGAGAGAATTATGCCAGCTTTAACATAAAGAGAAAAGACTCTTTAGACAAAATATACTTATTTGTCTACAGTGCTCGCTCTTTTCAGAATCGAAGGTAAACTAAACATCTAAATATTAATGCGGGATTGAGTCTGTATTGTTTTTAGGGTTCGGCAGTAACTTTCGCCATGTTGCTGTCGGTCCGTCCGTCAGTGGTTTAACTTTTATTTGCCCAGGCTGTGCATTCTGATCACGCCTACTAACAAAACAGTGAAATAGTTTGTTTACAGGTAAATACGAAAGTTATATATTCATTCGCCAGTTAAATTGGGTGTGGTATACTTAGGAAGGTATTTTAATATATCGGTTGTTTTTTATATTCTCCTGTGAAGGGCGCCGTTTGTGAAATATGTATCATAGACCATTAATTATAACGTATAGAGAACACTACCAATTTAAACAATATTGTTTTGGTGTGTGTAAACTGTTTTAATGATACCGTAAGAAAAAATATTGGATAATTAATGAGTAATAACTAGTGATCGGATAATCGGATGCATATTTACCTAAAGTTGAGGTGCTGGCTATTATGAAATGCACTTTTGAACCGGTAAATTCCGGGATTACGGAATTGACAAATTTTGTTTTTTTTTACTATAGAATCAAATGTGGTGTGGGTATATTTACATATTTTAAGCTTTTATATCGAAAATATCCCGGGATTTCGGAATCGACAATTTTTGTTTTTTTTTACTATAGAATCAAATCGGGTGTGGGTATATTTACTTATTGTAAGGTGTTGGCTAATATGGAATACACTTTTATATCGAAAAAAATCCGGGATTTCGGCATCGACAAATTTAGTGTTTTTATTATCAAATTGGGGTTGAAACCAAAAAAAAAAACAATAAAGGATATTTACTTTATAGTAATATGCATAATATGTTTTGTATCCTGTAATAATGTGCAATAAGGTATAAATGTATTCATTTTTTTATTAACACCCACTTCCTACCATTCCTCTTACACTCAACATACTCATAAATTGACGGGGAGCTTAAAATTAACTTCAAGTAAATACACATTAATAATTATGTAATCCCGGAGACCAGTATTTTTTAAATAAAAACCACATGTTAAAGACGTCGTTTCCTCACCATGTTACAGAGTAGTTTCACATTCCCGAATTTTCTGGAATCCCGGGATTTATATTTAAAAAAATATGTTTTAAGAAGCCGCTTCCATAATATCCTATCCAAAAAATGAACTTTAGGTGAATATGCATCCGATTATCCGATCACTGGTAATAACTGTTTTAATTAAAACTTATTTTTGCGAGCAGTGCATAAATATTCTGATCGAAATCTCCCACGGAACCCTAAGCTGTGTGATCCCATACGTTCATATTTAGTTGGTCCTTCGTTCACGTATTAACGAAGGAAATAGTGGCCGGAGATTGACATCGGGTTTTTGTCCCGGACGAACCTGGAGGTAAATCTAATATTAGAAATAGCTTTTTTGTTGTTTGTCCTTTCTTACCATCGACTACGTAATTCTTAACTGGGTCAAAGTGTATCGCAATTGAAATTTGTACATATAGTTGGACACAGTGAAAGAACACTGCACCCTATTCTTTAGCAAATTAGAGAGTCTGTCGTGTGCGACTAAACTATATTTAGTCTGCTGCTGTCATCTTTACATTGATAGAACTAGAAAAGGATGGCAATAGTTAATGAGATCTATCACCCGTTGCCGTAAGTTTAGCTGAAGCGTAGAGTCGTCTGTATTATGTGACTCCATCAAGCAACGTTAAATAGACACGAACTTTCGTTTGACGATTTTTTCTTTATTAAATAGACAACTACCCCGCGACACTAGGATTAAATCCTGCGTCGCGAGGGACTCTACAAACATACAACCAACATCACCTTGTATTTTGAGGTGCAGAAAATCAAATATGATTCAGTAACTAAGGAATAAGGCGTTTAATTAGTAGTCTGGGGTTAAATAATTCAAGAACAAAAGGTACTAGACATGCATAAGAAATTTAAAAATCAACCTTTTAAGGCATTACGCAATACTAACATTCGAATTTGATTACCAAAATTTTCCCCACTTTCCCGTCTGTAATCTCTTTTTTACCTGTTAAAATTGTAAAGTAATTCGTCGTAAAATGGTCTATGATTTACTGAAGAACTTTAACGCAAAAATTAAATCAAAGGGAACGCAATAGCTTTTAAATCTATTTGCCTCCTTGTAAAGTTGTATTAGTTTAGTTCTTACTGACGAATAGAATTTCTCCAGAGATCCGACCCTATGTTATTCCGAAGTTCGATCCAAGTTATAACATGGTACGTTGGTAATAACAAGCTAGCTCCAAATTTTGTGAACATAAGTACAACTTGGGGCTTTTCTTTTAAAGAAAATATTTTTCTCGAGTTTGAAAGTACTGTTATTTTATTATGCTGATACATAATTTGGGAGTATTGTGTCTGGGTTTATTCTTATACGTGTAAGAAATGTTAGCTTTATACTAAACTGTTTAAGAGTTAAGGTTTCGCTCGCGGTTTCACATGAGAATTTTCTGTACCGTGAAAATAGCGCTACTTGCCGCATCCAATACTATAATTTAGAAACACACACAGCAAAAATATTGATATTTGTCACATTTCTAGCATACAAAACGCAAGCATAACTAAATGCCATCTTCCAAAATGCTACTTTGGGCGACACGCATGGACATGGTGCCACCGGTGGCCGGCCACCATTGTCTCATATGGCAAAACCTTAGCAGTAAGTAGATCAATGCGGCTTAACATTCGTAATGGTGTTCCACACACCAGCGACCACCATTGAACGTAACACTAGTTAAAATGCCGCATGAATATCGCATTAATTTGATCTCCAACAAGTGTGCGTTTAGAATAGCTTATCACGTATGACAAGTGCTGGCTTGCATCGAAAACCTGTACATTATGGCTTACTAAAATATGTGGTCAATGTAGTCATGAAAGACCTTTTAGAATTTACCGATTACGTAGAAGTATTATGTAGGGCAAGAGTAAATTTGTTTAAAAAGTGAAACTAGTGCGTCATCCACTTTTAAGTGTAGATCTGTATTTCTGATCTGAATGATCAACTCTCACGAAATCACCATAATAAAAGGCCCGATGTAACCAGCTTCGTATAAGCCAACGTTTTTCGGTTTTGAAACCCGGACTCAGTTTTAAGAAAATGATATTATGTTATTTCAAATGGCTTATTTTTATTTTATTATAAAAGACTATGGAGTTAACTGATTCTTCTCTATGAACCTACCCCCTACCATGCACCTAGAGTTAATGTCATCATTGTTTTAACAAGTATTACAAAAGAGACCGTCACTTGGTTTAAGGTTTTAGTACTGCGCTAATGTTTCATTCCTTTGACTAGGAAGTACCGTAGGTATTACTTGTCACTTGAAATTTATCAAGCTATTTCAGTGGTAGAGTAGCCACAAGGAATCGTGATATCTCAGATTACATTTACAGATAAAGCTTAAACACAGCCGCACTACGAAATTGTCTGTAACAAAGGAAATTAAATTAGCACATGTGACGCAGCCCCTTCGTGTAGACAGTATAAAGACAAAACGGTGGCAATACAAACGCCTAACAAGGAATTACAATCGCGTTTATGACTCATAGCCTTAGTGTTTGTATTTGAATAAGTTTTCACTCTCGTAATCACACGTAACGTCTTTTTACAGAACGTTTGCACAATGGGAACTCTTGTCTAATCGACATGCAAACCAGAATCTCTTTAGTTTTTGCACCAAGCTTTATGTGAATGTGAATCAACGAAAATAAATCATTCCTTGTGCATTTGCATGATAACCTGTCGAAGAATGTTGATGGAATTATAAACTTTATTTTAAAGTCTCACGGCTGCTTATTGCTCAACATGCACCTACCGTTTGTCATGATTTAGATCTTATGTAATAGAATGCAACTATTTTGCCGTCTAAACGGTACGTTTCTGGACTCCGTACTACTGCTAATTTACGATTAGTGCGACCTATTACAAATATATATGACTCTATTGTCTTCTTAATATATAAAATCCTTGCGTTACTGACTGACTGACAGACACGCTACAGCCGAAACTATTGGGCGTAGGAAGCTGAAATTTGGCATGTATGTTCCTTGGGGACAGTAGGGGTGCACTAAGAAGGGATTTCCCGAAATTCCCACGGGATCAGCCGAAACGAGTAAATTAAAAAAAAATGCAGGCGTAGCTGCTGGCGTCCTCTAGTAAGTCTATATACCTCATAAACACAGTGCACTTGCACTGGCATCACACATGTGATATAGCTTGCTGATTATAATGCTATTGGCGAAGATTGCAAAGATTAACCACGCGCCTCTAGCGGCGAATTTGGAAGTTGTCCGGGTACGACACTTTTGACAGCGTTATAGTGGTAATTGTATTGAGCTGTCAAAAGTGTCGTACCCGGATAACTTCCAAATTTGCCGCTAGAGTTGCTAGTTAGAATCTTAACATCGCCAATATAGCTAGCTGGTATTTTATGACGATTGAAAAGAAATATCGAGCCTGTTACCTGATGGTAGGCAGTAACTTTCAAACGAGGACGTACGAGTAAAGCTACAGTGCAGCCCCTTCATCCATCCAAGCTACATGTATCGAGGAAAATGGAAACTGTATATTTATAGTCTCACGCCTGTATCCCCGAAGGGGTAGGCAGAGGTGTAAATATTACACCCACATTTCGCCATGAATTTTTAGGTCCCACGTAATAGGGGGTGAGCCTATTGCCGTTACCGGGCAGCATCACCAGACTTCAGGCTGCTACTGAGTATTCGAAAAAACCCAGTAAGACTTTATGGAAATGCTGCCTTATTTTTTTGTAAGAAGATAAAATTTCATTTTGAGACGATCGATTTTGTTGGAAAAAGCGAGTCTTCCTCTTCTCGTAACACGTGTAACACACACATACGACTAAAACTCAAAGGCATAAATCTCAACATGTATAATGACTACAGAAATAAGATTATATTATCATTTCGTAATCCACTCATATTATTTTTATATGTTTATTCAGGTATTTATCCTATAGAAACTTTGTCAATCAGTCGGGAAATATACATAAACGTTTGCTTAATTCTATTCAAAGTCATTCGTTGGAAAATGAAAGGGCTTAATTTACAAAGCCGTAAATATAAAATGCTTATCTGAAATGTTAAGTGCCTTAAATAAATTCATTTTAATAAAAATGTTTTTTTAAGAGTGATTTAAACTCCTTACTATAAAGGTATAAAAAAAATTGATTGACGCATCTACGCATTTTATAAAAGTTGCTTTTCAAAGAAAGCTGGCCTATCAACACAGTATAGTAGACAAGCAATGACATCTTACTGGCATCATAGAGCTTCGTTTTTTTCTCAAGTTGGAAGTTCCATTGCTGGCTGTAGTCTTCACTCTTCTGCAACACGATGATTCAAATTAGAGCATGCGGTTGAAGTTTGACTCTTCCCTAGCGATGAGACTGACTCACTTAAACCGCGATATGTATAAGATGTCCCATAGCATTGGGGTCGGGTGAATCGTGGTTACTATGAAGCGACTGCGCTGTTTAATGCTGCGAATTTCCTGAACAAACTCTTGCGCTTGTTATTATCAAGTGCAAGAGTTTGTTTGTTCGAGCTAATTAGAAAGAAACTTAGAAACTACTTGTCCAATTTCGATAACAATTTTTGCATTTGATACTTATGTACGTTTGTACTACTATTATAAACGCGAAAATTTGTGAAGAAATATAATAAACAAATGTTTTATCTTTCACGAAAACGCTGCTGATGGGATGATTTTACAATAATTCCCATACCTTATAATTATCTACGCAGAAAAATCTAGTTGGTACACAAACTTTAAAATCTGAGACTCAAAGCAAAGTGCTGTCATTTCATTTGTCACTTTGGGTAGCGCACGTAGATACGGCGCTAACTGTACGCCTAGAAGCATACAGCGAGCTGCTTCGTCACCCGCAGTCTATCTGTTATCGTTAAATGTCGTCTCGATTGCGATCTGCCCGACGCCTGAAGCTAGGTTTTGATCTGAAAGCTCAGCCATTCATATCCAGAAATCTGGGTCGGGAGTTCGAGGGTGAGTCAACTATTTGCCACTACTAGGTCACGGCGCTGCGATGCCCAATGGACGGTCTGTAATGAAATTCGACGGTCTATCTCTCACTCTTGGAAGAGTAGATTATCGTTGAAGGTTAAGAATTGTCACGCCTGGATCTTTGACAAGACTAAATAATAATAATAATAATATACCTGGCAACACTAAAGTTGACAGTACAGTCTTGGGAAAAAATTTATATTTTATTTATATTTACTAGCAGTGATCATAATTCAGATAAAATATTTACCACAAATAAGTCCAGAGAATCAACAGATAATTAGAAACCTTTTTATAAATACGCAAAGAAAATATAATAATATACACCATGAAAAATTTGATGACAGATGACATCCGTCACATAAGCTGTATTTATTCAATACAAAACAATAACAATTCCAAGATTGTACAATGTTAACCCGGGCTAAGGCAGCAAGAGCACGCTCACCACCTCCGGACTCGCTGCTCCGCTCCGCCTCGCAGACGCCGGCAGCCGCATCAGCGGCGCTGGCCAGTGAGGAGGCGTCGAGCTCGTCGAGCGGCGAGTATTTTTCCCCACCGACGTCGCCAACACCTGCACGACGGCGGGGGAGAGGCCGGCCACCAGCATGCTTGGGATCGCGTGGCCCATCGGCCACGAATAGGGTCCTCGCTACCGGTGGTAATGTGCAGCGTATGCGTTGGACTCGTCAAATGAACGAAAACGTCATGCGCGCATATTTTGCGGCTACAGAGGGAGGAATTAACCTCACAGCGTACCGTAACAGAATACTGCCTTTGCTTCAGGCCCTTGAACCAGATGTTAATGTTTCTGTGCAACCACTATCAGATCAAGTGCGCGCTATCCAGCGATGTCACTTGTTGGATGACGAGGCACTTGCGCGGCTACGCTTGGACGCACAGTGTAGCTACGTTGTCCCTACCTCTTCCGACACAGTACCCATGGCGGCCCCAGAACCAATACACCATGTTGAAGAGGAAATGGATAATGTAGGTATAAATGTGAGTACCCAGTACAATGATAATTTGAGGAGCGCTTTGGAGGATGCGTTACGGGATTATCGTTCCACACCGCCAGACCATCGGCCACGTCTGCCACGACTGCCTACGCATAAAAAAAACCTGGCGCTGGTGTGCGCCCTGGACTCAATGCTAACTACTTATTTTAGTAACAGCCGGGACTTAACAGATACGCATTCAATTCTGTACTGCGGTGCTATTGCGGTATGTCGCGTAGCAGGGGTCAAATTTAAACATGATTCTGTTGCGCGCCCAAAACCGAAAATACCAGCATGGCAGTGCAGAATTGAAAGACGTATTAATGAGACTAGGGTGCTCATCGGCAAGTTGGTCTGCTTCAGATCGGGAAATCAACGCCCGCGGGTGATGCGTTCCGTGAGACGTGCGTTTTTGGGGACTGGTATTAGTCCTCAAGAATACATTACACGTGTCGCGGAGCGCATCGACTTTCTGAAGCAGAAAGTTTATGCGTGGGCAAGTCGTCTTCGCAGATACAAAAAGCATGTGGAAAGGTATACCCATAATCGTTTGTTCCAAAGCGATCAGAAGTCTGTTTATAGAACTTGGGAACAATCAGACCAGTGTGTGAGTGATAGCGATCGGCCAGAGGATGCCGAGGTTATAGCCTTCTGGCGTAAAATCTGGTCAACGCCTGTCACTCATACTGAGGATGATTGGATATGTCAAGTAGAGCGAGCATGTGAACCTATTGAGAGGATGCCAGATGCAAATATTGAAACTGCAGACGTAGCCAATGCCATCCGTACAGCATCGAACTGGAAGTCACCGGGACCGGACGGCTTACATAACTTTTGGTTCAAATGGCTACGTAGTTCACATGCTTGCTTGGCTTCACAGTTTCAATCATCCTTAGAGTCTGGATTGTTACCAAGTTTTATGACTAAAGGCATTACACCCACTTGCTCCACAAGTCGGGTAGCACCGCGGATCCCACCAATTATAGGCCAATCACGTGCCTACCAACAATATATAAATTACTTACATCCATTCTAACAAAGAAAATTAATTTACATATATCAGACAATAACATCATGTCGGTATGTCAGAATGGATGTAAGAGTGGGGCCCGCGGTACTAAGAAGCTACTCCTCATAGACATGGCCATTAGCCAACAGGCTCGCCGTAACCGAAAGAGTCTGTCCACATGCTGGATAGACTACAAGAAGGCCTACGACTCTGTGCCTCATTCATGGCTTCTGAGGGTGCTGGAATTGTATAGAGTAGATGCAAATCTATGCGCCTTCCTGAGGTCATGTATGGGGCAGTGGAGGACGGTTCTTCACTATCCAGGGTGTCGACAGGGTCTTGGTAACGGCAAACTTATTAAGATAGAGCGGGGTATCTTTCAAGGTGACAGCCTGAGTCCCTTGTGGTTTTGCCTAGCCTTGAATCCTCTTAGCACATTGCTGGGAGATTTAAGGTTAGTTTACAAGTTGCGCAGGAATGGTCAAGCTATATCCCACTTGTTATTCATGGATGATCTGAAATTATTTGCCTGCAGTGAATCCCAACTGACGGCGCTACTGAGGGTCACTGAAAACTTCAGTAGCTCTATCAGAATGGAATTTGGTGTAGATAAATGTGCAGTTATGCATGTAAAACAAGGTAGGGTAGTGCAATCTGATGGTGTACATCTATCAGATTTCACTCAGTTTAGATCAATCCTCGCAACTGATACCTATAAATACTTGGGTATGTCGCAAGCTTTGGGCATCAACGAGACAGACATGAAACAAGCGTTGCGGGAGCGCTTCTTTGGTCGCCTGAAAAAAGTCCTGAAGAGTCTTCTTTCAGGCGGCAACAAGGTGCGAGCCTGCAACGGTTGGGTCATGCCACTCTTGATGTACTCTTTTGGCATACTCAAGTGGACTCAGACTGAACTGGACGAGATTGATAGGCGAGTCCGTTCACTGTTGACCACATATCGAATGCATCACCCACGTTCGTCTGTAATGAGGTTGTACATCCCGCGGAAGTGCGGGGGCCGAGGGTTTCTAAACGCTAAGACCCTACACAACCGCGAGGTGTACAACCTTAGAGAATATTTTCTTAAGGGCAGTGTGGATGTGCATCGGGATGTGGTTGCAGTTGACGGTGGCCTAACCCCGCTCTCTTTGGCGAAAGAGAACTGGCGCAGGCCTGTAGCTTTAGGCGTCGACGACCGCAGGCTTGTGTGGCAGAGCAAGGAGCTGCATGGTAGATTCTACCGGGCCCTTCACGGACCTGATGTAGATCAACTAGCTTCTGTGGCCTGGCTACGTTTTGGTAATCTCTTCGGAGAAACCGAAGGTTTTGTCTGTGCAATTGCAGATGAAGTTATCAAGACGAGAAATTACCGGAGGTATATCATGAGGGACGGCACAGTAGATATGTGTCGAGCTTGCAACCGACCTGGTGAGTCCCTCAGGCATATAGTCTCCGGTTGTTCTCGTCTTGCTAATAGCGAGTACTTGCACAGACACAACCAAGTAGCCAGGATCATACATCAGCAACTGGCTCTGCGATACGGGCTTGTAGACGTCGAGGTGCCATATTACAGGTACAGCCCTGAGCCAGTTCTCGAGAATGGTCATGCAACATTGTACTGGGATCGATCTATTGTCACAGATAGGACTGTTGTTTGCAACAGGCCTGATATTGTGATAATAGATCGATCAGAGCGCCGCGCAATGATTTTTGACATTACTATCCCACATGACGAGAATCTCGTGAAAGCAGAAAAAGACAAACTAGAGAAATATTTGGACTTGGTTCACGAGATTGTCGATATGTGGGATATTGATTCAGCAATCATTGTTCCGATAGTTGTGTCCGTTAATGGACTTATAGCCAAAACCCTCGAACGCCATCTAGAGAGGTTGAAACTAGGCAGCTGGGTCAAGAGTTTGATGCAAAAGGCAGTTCTTCTGCAAACTGCACGCATTGTGAGGAAATTTCTGGCTCTGAAGCCCTAACCACCGGTGACTTGGATCCTATTCCCGTCGTCGGTGGGAATCTATTTTTATATTTTTAAATATCATTTTTACTTTTTTTAGAGTGTTATATTTAAAAATGTAAAAGATAGGGTAAATATGAAAATAAAGAGAATAATAATAATAATAATATCGCCCCCCAAATCCAACCATACGTCCGAGTCGACCATCAGACTCACGTGGGGGGCGGACACGCGATTTATATGTTACTGGCGCGGCCAACATGGCTCTGGGAACCCATTCATCATGGAGACTCGATCGAAAAGAAAATTGAGAGGACCGCTTCCCGGGGGCAATCGCCGGGGCACACCTGGAGCTGACGCTGGGTGTCACAGCATGCAAGCCGTCAGTGGTGAGGAGTTGAGCAGGCGGGCTCCCACCGGGTCACCCGAAGATACTTCAGCCGACCAAGACCATTATGACAGACAGACTGACTGTATTACAAATAGTCCGATTGAACCATATAGCCCTAGCACTGTTTCATATACACCATCATTGCAATCGTTACCCTCGTTGACTTGTTCATCACCACCTACAGTTAACCTAAGTGATCCATCCACACCAGTCTTGAATGTTGCGCGGGAGGTAAATACCTTTTTACCCGCGTCCACCAAAGCTGGCAAACCTAGGGTGCGCATGTCTTGGAGCAGAGACGTCAATATATTTATAATGCGCACTTATTATTATATTACAAAATTGGAAACTGATATGACAATGTATGGGAAACGATTGCACGAACTATTTACACGGCAGTATCCACAAATAACAATATCTGAACAGCGCGTATCTGACCAAATGCGAACAATAGTAAGAAATAAGCGACTTTCACAGGACACTTTGGACCAAATAAAGGAAGAAGTACGTAAGAGTCTAGAAGAAGAAACTAGTGAAGATTTAAACGTTATAAATACGTCAGAACAAACACACAACATTCCTCATCAATCACAGTCTATAAATGAATTACATACATTAAACCTAGAAGACATCTCACCAACCACATCAGACACCAGTCAAAACACACAAACTATTACTTCAAACATATCACGCACACAATGCGAAGCATTCACTCAAAATGCATCCACTCAAACAAATCTTTCTCTAGAAACCATAACACAACTGACACTAATCACACAGCCAGCAGAAACAACCGAGCTTGAGATAGAGACGACTGAAACACATGAATTAATAAACCAATTGGAAACAGTTCTTATTAAATACACAGGCACAGATCCTACGATGCGCCCTAAGCTACCAAAACTGAGAGAAAGCAAGAAACTTTATGGATTAATTGATATTTTTAATAGACAAATACTGAACCGATTTTATTCTTTAGATTCTGATCTCGTTTCATTACACACACTAATATACTGTAGTGCGTATGTCATATGTCAAAATTTAGGGTATAACATACGAACACATAACCCAGCCTCACTAAGTAAAACTCATAAAAGGAGTAAACCTGCATGGCAAATAAGACTTGAAATTGATATAAAAAATTTAAGAGCTGATATAGGTAGATTGACACAGTACATAAATAACAATAGATCTAGAAAGATAGTAAATGCGGTTGAAATTATATTAAGTAAAACAAAAGTACATACTATTCATGAACCAAATAATGTTAGGCCAGTAGAATATTTAGACA
The DNA here is from genome assembly GCA_944739405.2 of Euclidia mi. Lineage (NCBI taxonomy): Eukaryota > Metazoa > Arthropoda > Insecta > Lepidoptera > Erebidae > Euclidia > Euclidia mi. The sequence continues at coordinate 63,060,420 of OX123190.2, forward strand.
CATTGAAACAAAAATTAACTTTAAAATCTCAACGACTAGCAAGATACTTAAAGGCGCTACAAAGAAAAGAAGACAATAAACTATTTACAACAAATGAGAAGAATTTTTATAGATCATTTAGAGATAGTAGAATACAGAGAAGTAACAACAATATTATCCCTGAACCAAGTGAACTCAAAAACTACTGGGCCAATTTATGGGAAACACGAAATTATCATAACGATAACGCAAAGTGGATCGATGAAGAAAGAAATAGAATGATTGAGGTAGATGAAATGGAATTAATTGATATAACACCAGAAGATGTAGCAATAGTCACTAGAAGATTGAAGAATTGGAAGGCAGCCGGCATAGATAACATTCACAATTTCTGGTACAAAAGGTTTTTCACATTACATCGCATATTAGCTAAAAACTTCACAGAAATCATTGCAGGTGAACAACCGTTACCCAAATTTATCACCAAAGGGGTTACTTACTTATATGCTACCCAAAATCAGTGATACGTCAAATCCCTCTCAGTATCGCCCCATTACATGCCTGCCAACAATCTACAAACTTATCACTTCGCTCATTACACGAAATATTAATAGTCACCTTCATCGAAACAATATACTGGCAGAAGAACAAAAAGGATGTAGGCAAAATCATAGAGGATGTAAAGAACAGCTCATAATAGACTCTACCATATTAAAATGTGCTCATACGCAAAAGAGAAACTTAAGTTTATCATATATAGATTACAAGAAAGCTTTTGATAGCGTTCCCCATTCCTGGTTACTCAGAATCTTACAAGTATATAAAGTTAACCCTACCATCATAACTTTCTTGAAAAATGCTATGTCTGAGTGGCGAACGACACTACATCTTAATAACGGTACGGATACTGTCACCACAGATGAAATTCACATTAGGAATGGTATTTTTCAAGGAGATTCTCTGAGCCCTCTATGGTTTTGCCTTGCATTGAACCCATTATCTCACCTACTCAACAATACAGCATATGGTTATAAATTAAATTCAGATACAACCATAACTCATCTCATGTATATGGATGACATAAAATTATTTGCTAAGTCTGAAAAATGCTTACAGTCTCTAATAGAACTAACCGCGCAGTACAGTAGAGATATAAGCATGTCATTTGGCCTAGATAAATGCCGCACACTACACATTCACAGAGGTAAGATAGTTCATAACATTAATTATAATGCAGACGAACCAAATACATTTGAATCTATGGGACTACAGATACTTATAAATACCTAGGTATTCACCAGTCCAACACCATCGATCACAGTAAAATAAAAAAAGATCTATGCACTGAGTTCACAAACCGATTGAAATTAATATGCAGAAAACAACTTTACTCGAAAAATCTTTTCAAAGCCCTTAACACCTTTGCAATACCAATATTAACATTTTCATTTGGTGTAGTTAAATGGACACGTACAGACATCCGTAACTTAGAAATTAAAATCAGGACCACTTTAACACAACACAACTACTTACACCCCAAGTCAGCCATTGAAAGAATCTCCGTAAAAAGAGAAAAGGGAGGAAGAGGACTTATAGATTTAAATATATTATGGGAATGTCAAATTCAAAACCTACGAGATTTTTTCTATATAATATAAAATCATGACTAGCAGTATTCACTCAGCCATAGTAGATCTTGACAAAAGTTGTACTCCACTAAACTTATCCAACAGGAACATAATTTATAAAACCCCACTCAATCATATCATAGACAAGAATAATAAATGGCGCTCGAAAGAACTACATGGAAGACATTTGCATGATTTAGAACAGCCACATGTAGACATAGACGCCTCAAATAAATGGTTAAAATTAGGGTCATTATTTCCAGAGACTGAGGGCTTCATGATTGCCATACAAGATCAGGTCATTAACACGAAAAACTATAAAAAATATATTGTTAAGGATTCTACCGTTCAAAATGATAAATGTAGGAAATGTCATCGCGCCTCCGAAACTATACAACACATAACCAGTGCAGGCCCAAACTTAGCTCAGACCGACTATACCCACCGACACAATCAAGTTACTCATATTATTCATCAGAAGTTAGCTATAAAACATAACCTTTTACCACCTAAAGTTGTACCCTACTATCAATATGTTCCTAAACCAGTGCTGGAAAATAATAATCACAAGATATATTATGACAGAGCAATATTAACTGATAAAACAATACACAACAATAGACCGGATATAACCATGATAGATAAAAAAATAAACACGCATACATTATAGATATAGCAGTCCCTAATACACACAACCTACAAAAGACAATAACCGAAAAAATACATAAATACACAGATTTAAAAGAGGAAATAATTAGAATTTGGAAGATGAATACAGTTTATATAGTGCCTCTGGTGCTCTCTTGCACTGGTATAATACCGACACACCTTCATCACTACCTACATCAAATAGAATTGCCTACAAATACATATATAACTATGCAAAAAGCTGCCATATTAAACACGTGTAGAATAGTTCGAAAATTTTTACAGGAAGACTCAAATATTGAACCGAATCCCCTAAATGAATCTCACTTGGCTTAGGCCCGTGGTTTCATTAAATTACCGGCATTCTTTAAATGCTGAGAAATACAAAATCTTGACCAAAATAATAATATTCTACCACATTCACACAACACCATCTAGCCCCAAACTAAGCAGAAGCTTGTACTATGGGTACCTACTAGACAATGGATAAACATACTTATATACTTTTTTTTTGTCAATACATACATATTATACATAGAAACACCCAGACCAAGACAAACATCCATCTTCATGCACACAAATGTTTGACTTGAGCGGGAATCGAACCCGCTCAAGTCAAGCAAATTATAAATATCTCTCTTAAGCATTTCTTCTGAAATACCGTGGTTAACTATTAATAATTACATACTTCTTTTGCTTCTTATTGGCAAGGACAGCAGTAACATTCTTAGTGTTTAGTAAAATATTCTTTAGAAAAATATAAAACCCAAGTAAAATGTGAATAGACGCTGATTTTATTTATATAAGCCTTTTGGCAGTCGTGTACGAACAAATAATGTCATTCAAAACTTTCCTTTTGGCCCTTTAAGAACACGACCCTTAAATTACCCTAAAACTCAGCTATTATACAATAGCTAAGTCTCAGCAACTCAAGTAAACAGTGTTTGTGTCAATATTTAGTTAATTCCATTCATTCCTTCGTAAGCTAAGCCCGCTATTTAGCTTGACATATCATGAATAGAATTGCTAATATTATTTGTTTCTTTGACTGTTGTAGCTGACGATGTGAATAAACAGTAAATGTAGAATTATATTAGGGTACATAATCTATTTGTCTTCAAGATCCCAATTTAGTCAGTTAGGAATATCTATATTAAACAAGCAGATTTTAACTTGCTAAACTAGATTAAAATAGATCGAGTCGGTTCAGTAAATTTAATTTTTATTTGTGAGATCTAAGACTATTTTGTTAAATCTGTGTGTGAGATTAAAAACGTGAAAAAATATACCTTACTTATCACTTTTCGTGTTTAATTTCCTTCTACTATCATAAACCTATACGAAAGTTTGCGAGGATGGCTCGATTGATCTTTCACGCAAAACTACTGAGCGGGTGTTGATGAAACTTTAAAGGAATATAACTTACTAGAGAATGTACACATCGTATGTGACACAATTGGAAACTCCTATGAACAATTTTCTATCTGTCATCATCATCATCATCATCGTCCTAGCATTATCCCAGTTGCATCCAAGACTTTTCGCCTTGGAGCCCGGGGTCCGCTTACTAGTCTATCAGATTTGACAGAATATCAGCTTTTCTACAGAGCGACTGTCGTCTGATCTCCGCAACCCGAAGGAATGACCATATTCAATGGTTTAAACTAGTATCAGTTAATTGAGGATACTGATTCCCAATAACGACTGTCAACGATCTTCATGACAGCCGGGACCGACGGTTTAACGTGCTCTCCGAGGCACGGGGCAAGCCATAATTAACAATTTAACACGCACTTAACTTCGAAAAGTCATTGGTGCGCGCCGTGGATTCGAACACGATACCCTCTGCATGGGAGTCTGTTGGTATATCCACTAGGCTATCGCTGCCTTTTATAATACATAATTTTCTATCGTGTATATTCCAAGTGAATTTACTTCGGATCTCACATTCGTCAGTCGCAGTTACGCATACACCAGGTAGCGTTTCCCAATACGAGAACAAAATAACAGCTTACATTGATGGGTAACGCCCAAATCATTACTTCACTGACACATCGCTATTGAATGCTGTTGGAATACCTACGTGATGAGAAAACTTACGAGTATCTACAATATTATTATCAAGCGCAAGAGTTAGTTTGTTCGAGCTAATCTTAGAAACGACTTGTCCAATTTCGATAACAATTTTTGCATTTGATACTTATGTACATTTGTACTACTATAATAAACGCGAAAATTTGTGAAGATATAATAAACAAATATGTTTTATCTTTCACGAAAACGCTGCTGATGGGATGATTTTACAATAATTCCTATACCTTATCTACGCAGAAAAATCTAGTTGGTACACCAACTTTAAAATTTGAGACTCAACAGATTGTAGCAGTAATTTGAAATGAAATTTAACTGACTCACAAGAATTTGACGACTCATTGTAAATTAATGGAAAAAATAACATTTAAAACGCGGGAGAATCCGTGTGGCGTAACTATTATATTTATGTAACACAGATCAGCTGTTTATGGCGAAGTGCGTGCAACCTTCGACTAAATAGTAGCATCGCCTTATATGTATGTACTAACTAGGTTTTAGTATTACTTGCTCGGATCATCCCACGTCTCGTCTAATGGCGCTGATACACTTGAGCATTCACCTGTGATGGGATTGGACATTCTTGCGAATGTTACATAACAGAAAAAACAAACGGGAGTGTTGGTAGTGTAGCAAACATTCTACCGAGCGTTCTGGCGAGCACTCTGGCGAAAGGATAGAAAACTTGCTTCAAACTTTTTGTTGGTTAGAGCCAATGATGTTACAAAAGTAAAAAGAAGTAGATATGTTATTGGCGTACCAAAAGCAGGACACTAAACATAAGCCAGTTGGCAAGTCTGACATAATTATGTGTGTGACGTCGCAAGCCGGGCGTCAAAGTGAAACTGATACATCTTGTCAACCGAAAATAAAATATGGAGTTATCGATGTGTGCGTTAGTGTACCGCTTCTACGGATTGATTACTACGTCGGTAACGTATCTACCCTTTTCTTGTAATATCATTTGTTACAGCGCTAGCTAGAAAGATTTAAAAAAAAATCGTAGCAATGTTCGGCTCTGTTCGTTGTTCAGTTCGACAAAACTAAAAACGGCGAATGCTCGGTGGTCTGTTACAAGTGAATGCTCAGGTGTATCAGCACCATAAGTCGAATCGGGTTTATATTTATGAGATGTTTTATAATCACTCGCGAATGGCTCCATAGATTTCGTTTCAGTAGCCTTGTTTTCCTATTTTGGTATTTCTGATGAGTTTCGATAGCCAAAATTAGACGGGGCTACTCTAGATCAACTTATTTCTTAAGGTATTTTGGCAAGAGTTTCGTAGTAATCCAGTTGTATGGGTTCATTGGACTTGGGCTGTATGAAACAATGTGATTCAGAATATGAACAACTTTTATACTTTTATTTTCAGTTACTGATGTTAACAATAAAGATAACCATAATTTAAATACATATCATAACTTTTTTATTTACCTATACTGTCCCATTGCTGGGTCGAGGTCTAACAGTCTTCCAAGCTTCTCGACCTTGTGCCAGGTTTGGTCAGTGCCTGCCGAAGTCATAGATAGTCACCTCATCGTTTTCGGCGTTTGCCCCTGTTTCGCTGTCTGTGGTGTCATCCGCTACTTACTTATATAATTTAAGTATTGAACCCATCATACTTAAATAAGTAAAAAGATAGATGTCCAACTGAAATAATGATTACAGAATATGACATTTTTTCAAACAACTATTGAAGTACTACTTATATTTTCTTAAATAAAATAACTTTGAAATATGTATGTAATAATTCCAAATCTCGTTAAGACAAGTATCAATTAATGTCGCTTACTGTATTTAAACAAAGAAAATCAAAATTTGCCGGCTCTTAATTAATGCACACTTATCCATATACTTGATTGAATCAGGCGTTACTTGGCGGAACTCCATCATAACCTAATGGAAGGAAAGAGGAACCCACCACGCACCCTCGGATTGACCACCTCTATTGCAATAGAAAAAGGTTGACAATACCGAACTCCTCTAAAAGGATAAGGGGTTATAGGAATGGTATGGGTTCCAGGAAGATACCTGATTTGCAGTATCCCGCTGTATGCGCCGACTATTCTTCGACACGTGTCTCGCCTCTGCACGAAGCATCCTCAGGAGCGATGGGCAACGACTCGTTGCGTCGCGTCGTCTATAAAATAGTTGGGGTGGTCAATCCGAGGGTGCGTGGTAGGTTCCTCTTTCCTTCCATTAGGCACACTTATCCGCCAAAATATTGAGGACCAGTTTCACCATCTTTGGTGCCCATCCACCTTAGCTTCAAGATAAATTCAATATTAGAACAAAAGTATGACTTATCTAACATAAATTTTACAAGAACTTATCGGACAGCGGTGAAAATAACCTTTATAACTTAGTCAGATATTCACAAACGTCATGAGGCATTATCAGATTAGACCCATGCCATAAGACAATACAATAAGACAATCAATATTATTGGTTCGACTTCACAGTTCATTAATAAGTTATTATACGAGTTATGATAGCTGTAATCCCTTTCGAATGTCGCTAATTATCGCTGTGAATAATAGCTATTAAACCGATCGCATCTGAATCATAATCACATAATACTAATATATAAAGGTGAAGAGTTTGTTTGTTTGGTTGAACGCGCTAATCTCAGGCACTACTAGGCCGATTTCAAAAATTATTTCAGTGTTAGATAGCCTATTTATCGAGGAAGGCTATAGGCTATATAACATTAAGCTATGACCCACGGGAGCGGAGCAGTAGCCTTAAGTAACGCGGGTGTAACCGCGGGCTCATCTAGTAATCGTATTCTACTATCATCATGTACCTATGTATAGAATAAATATTATAATAATCAGTTATATGGCTGCTACAGTACTAGCTCAGTTACGGATGGTTAGGGAGATGCCCTTACGTAAGTTGTCATATGATCCTAGAATGTTTTGCGAAAGTTTGTGATGTTGGATGGATGTTTGTTACTCTTTCACGCAGTAACTACTTAACGGAATGAGATAAAACGTCGCAGTAATATAGCTTATACATCAGAATAGCAACATAGGCTCCCTTTTACCGCGATAACTAACGCTCACGCTGACGGAGGCGCGGGCGGAAGCTAGCACATTATGAATTATTATTAATTAATGTAATGACATTAAATGTCAATTTAAAGGGCGTCCGTAAATATGCTTCTTTATAGACATAATCATATGGTTTTCTTAGGAAAGCCTCACCCACGCTTTGCTTGAAGTCAGTAATTAAAAAGATATACATTAATTACATTTCTTAGCGTAATGCTCCAGCCATATCCATAAAGTCTGTGGCTCCAGCTTACATACATATGTTGATTATGAGTACTTGTTTTTTTTTAAATCATTTAAAAAGTTCTATTAAAGCAAAGATCTAAAGAAGTCGGCAACGTTTTTACACGGGCACGCCTTAGGCCGCGCGCACTTTGGACACGAATTCGAATCGTACAGTATACGTACGATCGTGGCCGTACGAATGGAGTGCGCACACTCTATACGTTTTTATTAGTCAAATGAGCAGTGTTCTAGTGATATCGGATTTGTGAACTCTGCTTTGGTTGGAACGCGATGAATAATCTGTATCTTCACAACAATTATCTTATCACTCGAAGACTGCGGTGGCGTCGTCGCGATCGTAGATCCGAATTGGTGCGTGAAATATATTTAAAAAGACGCGATTTTGGTGAATTTCATCATATCGTGGAAGACTTATAACATCACTTATACAATCACTTTTGTCTCACAAACATTTAGGTATGTTCGTGAATCAGGTTTAATTAACTTTTCTACATCCATTTCTTATGTTAAAACGTACTAATGTGTTTTGAAATCCCAACAAGTTTGGATTGTTTTCGGACGTCTGAACTACACGTACGTATACGCACGACTCTCGCACCCAGTCTGCGCGCTCCCATAGTACGTGGCATGTCGGGATCGTTCGTATGTGTTCGTACGAGTACACACGAGTAAAATTCGTACGAAAACGTGTCCAAAGTGCGCGCGGCCTAAGCTACAATTTATAAAATATCCAGATTTTATAAAGCCACTACGTTTTTAGTAAGCCGTCTGTCCCGGCTATCATAAAGATCATTGACAGTCTTTATAGGGAATCTAAATCTTGAAATATCGCTTTCCCTTTAGGTTCGGAGATGAGATATCCAGTCACTGTAAAAAAACTAAATTTCAGTCAAATCTAGACTAGACTCCGAAGTACTAGACTAGTAAGCGAACTCCAGGATGCAACTAGAAGAACGCTAATAGAATGATGAATTTGAGGGCTTACGTTTAAAAACACGTGTAGGAAGAATTTAAGAGGTTGTCTTGGGGAATGAGTTAATAACCCCGCGTCACTTACGTCTCCAGAGAGTCAATGACATACATACATACATATCGTCACGCCTTTTATCCCCGAAGGGGTAGGCAGAGGTGTATTTCTACACCCACTTTTCGCCAGATATACTTTAGTCCCACGTAATAAGGGGCGAGCCTATTGCCGTACCGGGCACATTACCAGACTCCGTGCTGCTACTGAGAATTTCGTGACAGAAAAAGCCAATAACACTGCCCGACCCAGGAATCGAACCCGGGACCTCCCGATCCCACGCGCACATTTATGCCGCGAGACCAACGAGGCAGTCGTATAGGGTTTGATGTCGAGTTTTCCGTCTCTACGCAAAGATGGTATTTGCATCGTGTTATCCCTTAGTCGCCTCTTACGACACCCACGGGAAGATAGGTGGTGGCGACACTTGTATTCTATGCCGTCAACCACACGGCAAAGAGTCAATGAATGGCATATAATTACAGTAGCGTCCGCATGACAAGCGAAAGAAGGAAGCTTTCGGTTATATATTTCTCTCTCTCCCCCATAAGTACATGTATAAAAACTGTCCCACTGCTGGACACAGGCTTAGGACATATGCTGACCAAGTGCAGGTTATATATAGGTAGGATTTTACAGGTTATTCAGATGTATGTCTATACATTCATCCACTTCCACTTGTCTTTCAAGAACATTTTTGAGAGCTCTCAGATAACATGCAGGTTGCTGTACTTATTACCTATTTGTCTTCAACGTATAACAAGTGATGTAGATAATTTGTTGCAACGTTTAACAGTAAATTTAAAAGGCAAATAACTTTGTAGTCAACAGCACAGTGAATTTGAACCCGAGAATTCTCTGCTTAGCAGTCTGTTAAAATCTCACCAATAGACCATTGCTGCAATGTTTCTCTCTTCGCTCTTTATGACCTCATAACGCTAAATCCATGTTTCGCACTATTATGAGCAACGCTACTCTTCTTGCACAATTGCCAATTCAAATAGGTGCCAATCAAACTTAATTATTCACCGCACTATTGACCTCCTTAAACTGGCAGAATTGCCGGATTACGAAATCTATATGTATGGAAACATAACTGTTTGCTCTAAACTGTGCGTTTTGTAACAAAATCGCTGTCATAAGGCAACGGTTGCAGCTCCCCGTAGGCCGTAAGACATACTTCTCCCACGATTCGGCTACTTTATACAAGACGAATATATTATAAAGTGTATGTTTGAAATGTAAACCGTTGTCTTGAAGAAGTATTAATTTTACTTGTTGTAATTTACTTTCATTAATTACTAAATTAAAAGGTTACTGATTTTTCCATATGTTATTTTTTAATTTTCAATGCATACAAACGCTTCGATAATCAACATGCGACCTACTTGTTAGACTAATCAAGCTGACAAGCAAAACGCTTCTAACGATCCAATATTTTTCAGAATGTAATGGTCAGAAAATGGACATTTTCTGAAGTGACTATATAAAGATCAGTTGAATATCGACATCATCTCAGACAAAATACGTCGACTGCTGGATATCAGCCTACCCAACGTTCAGCACTAAGACCGATCTTAATTAATATCAAATCAAATCATAACCCTCCTTAGGCCATTAAAAAGAACAAAATATATAAATCGTAAATCAGAAAAAACGTCTCTAGTTTACTATCCACACACTAATCTTAGGTCACTCTCTACAATCAGCAAAACAGGCAACAAATACATAAACGACATCGTAAAGCAGAGTTAGTCTTTGCAAATTGCAATACAACTCTAGTTTGTACACAGGCCGCGGACATCTTAAACCAGAGGCCCAATTCTCATAACTAAATTTGTTCAAAATGCAGTTTCAATCTAATGTCAGTGTCATTCATATTTCAAAAATGGTATTCTTCTAAATTTACTGATATTTGAATGTTATCGTGTCTAGATCGTAAATTGAACAATGTGTCAACGTCGAACCATAAAAGTCGAATTTGACGAAATGACATTAAATTAGCAGAATACCGATGTTGAGTCAATTCAAAATATAATCTCATTTCGTTCAAAATATAGTTTCAATGTCATATAAAATACGACAATTGGCGTTCAGATAAATGATCCCTTACGACATTCACGGAAACTACTTGACTGTTCTATTCTTAACTGAAGTACCTTGTCATTCAGCGCACACTATTTTAAGCAAGAACCCTAAAATTGCCTTACCTTTTATGACTTTATAATAAGGAAAAATCGCGTGAACAATTATAGAGGACCAGGAATAAATCGTTTTCTTTGCTATTTTTTGCAAAACCTGGGATGGCTTTTGAAAGAAATAGTAATCTAGGTATACCTAGACCTAGAATTTAAATTACGGTTTTTGGTTTTGGACTGTGATTGAAGGTTTCGCTTTAGTCTTTGAATTTTATTTACTCTACAGACATGGATCAAATCTTGAAGCTCCTAACAAGAGTCACTACTGATTCTGACTCACTCTGAGTCACTACCCACTAGAGAACAGTAGTGAAAATGTGCTACCGTAAAATGGGGATACTTTGATTAATTTTAAAATTCAATTGATCATAACTTTTCCAGTTTATGCTAGAAAAATACAAAATAAATACTGTATTGCCAACTTGAAACCTGCTATCATAATGGGACAGTAAAAAAAATCGCGTTTATAATTTTGGCGTAAAAATTCACTAAGTGTCGATTCAACTTTATACTTGCAATGGGGTTATTTTGATAGGCCACGACTTATGATGGAATCTCATAATATCCCTTAACAGAAGTAAAAAGCAAAAACAAAAATAAATATTGATTACTTAGATTTCAAATTAGAACAATTTGAAAATCAGTGGGGTGTCTTTGATTACAGGGGTTACATTGATAACTGATTTTAAGCAGTTTACAAGGTTGAAAAATAAAACAATCGTTTTAGGATAATCAAATATATGACACAAAAACCAATCAACCTGTAACATCATAAACAAAATAAAGGTTTAAAATCTTTAAAAACTTAAAATCTTCAAAAAACTCAAAACTTCAAAGAAAAAGAAAAATCAAAAATGTTTAATTGCTAAATTATTACTCAGAATAATCCGCCTTTTTAATTTTAATTAGAGAAAATATCAACTTTTCTTATACATTTAATTACGATATCAGGAACTACACAATCATCAGTCTTGTGGAATAAATATTGAGATCAGTACACGATTATTTTCATCAAAGTAATTTGCTTGCTCATAGCTCTTTTACATCACTTAACTCCATCGGTAACTTTTTGCAACGCTTCTGCAAGTGTTTCTTCCGTATAGTTCCTATAATTGGGATACCAGGCGTTTTTTTATAGTTCCCCACCGTTTTATCTGTAAAAGTGGGTATCTTTGATAAACTGTAATTATTATATTGAGATTTGTTTAAATAATTCTCGGGGTTACTTTGATTATTATCAATGTTGCCCCGTACCACCTATCAAAATAAACCCAGGAACAAATACTCATAATAAAACAAAATATGGCCACCATCTATCCAAGCCAATTAATTAATTTTACTCGGATGATACCATTTCCTCATTTGAAATAACTAAAAAAACGACAACAATAATACCAACCTTTTTAGCATTGAAGTTATCCCGCACACTATTTCTTGGGTTTGCACTTACACTAAATAATTTATTTTTAAACGAGTAACGATATCAACACCAACGCTCACGCATTGAAGAAAGATAACTGAACAGTCAAAGATGCCAACAAAAAAAAATCAAATGCCTGCGTTCCACAGAAAATGATATTTTAAGTAAAAAGCATCCATGAAAAGTAATCATCAAATTTACCCCGCTATTTGAAAGTACCTAACCCCATTTTACGGTACACTTGTTCCCTGTAGTTGCGTTTAATGATAAGTATGACAGCTAATTACCCCAACTGCGACGGTGGCAGCGAAAGCTGTTCCCGCCGTATCAACTAAACAGATGGTTGACGCCGTGGCCTCGGCTGCAGGTGTTAAACCATCCCCCAAGGACGAGACTTCAGCGCTGGCTAACGCTAGTACTGGTCCCGTCCTTACAATCGTCAGCCCGTTTGAAATCAAGCGGGAAGACGACTCCTCCTTCGCAGGCTGGCAAGTGGTAAGTCACCACAAGGGCAAGGGTAAGGGCAAGACCACCAATCCTGCCCAACACCCGCCCACCACACAACCGAGTGGCCCCGCTGCTACCAGCTCTGCGAAGAAGAAGAGGGCAAACAAAAACAAGAGACAGCGCCTGGCAATAAGGCGGAAGGCGGCACAAACCGCTGCCGCAGCCGGTGCTGCCTCTACAAAAACAGCGGTGCAGGTCGCTGTCGCAGGTCCCAGTAATGTGACCAGCGCGCAGCCTGCGCTCAGCAGTAGGGGGTGCACAAAGGCCGGAGGCAGTACGGGGAAGCCGCCTGCCGCCAAGCGGTGGGCTGGTCACCCTGGACGGCATCTAGCCCCAGCACCACCAGGAAACACGGCAGGTAAAACTGCCGAAAACAAGGAAAGAGGTGAGGCCAAACGCGCTCTCAACGAGACCAGCTCGCCTCGAGGGGAGCACAAGAAGCCCCGCCTCGACTCCTCCACTAAACAGGGTAAGTCCTATGCACAGGTCTCCAAGGCATCTCTGGGCGTTGCAGTAACATGCAAGCGCACAGGGAACTTGCCGAAGGAGTTCGTGGACCGGATACTCACGGAGATTCAAAGGAAGATCCTGAGTGACGCCTGGTCGACTAAAACTCCAAAACGCCCCGCCCCTGCGTTCACCGGGAAACCCATGTACGCGGACGGGGTCCTCAAACTCTGGTGCGCCGACGAGGCAACGCGTACCTGGCTGACGGAGGCGGTCTCTCTCCTGGTCCCACCACCGGGCTTCGAACTGGAGGTCAGGGGCCAGGAAGAGGCCCCGAAGAGAGTGCGGTGCGGCGTTGTCGTTCCCAACGAACAGGGGGTCTGGGACGACGTGCGCGACGTGGGTCGGGCTCTGGAGTTCCAGAACCCCTGGTTGGCGGTCGACAAATGGTCTCTGCTGCACTCGGAGAAACAGTCAGGTGGGTGGTTCCTGGTCGTGGGCGTCCCGGAGGAACAAGTCCCGGTCCTGGTGCAGAACGAGCGCCGCCTCGCGTTGGGGCTGGGTGCAGTCTACGTCCGGTTCCGGGACTCTACAGGAAAGTATGTCGACCATCCTCCGGGATGCGACAACTCCACAACACAAGCCTCAAACACCCAGTCAGGGTGCTCCGCGAAATCCGGCCTGTCAGAGCCGGCCGCGTCTGGCTCGGGGGCTGGCCCGTCAGCCGAGGGTAACTCGGAAGATGAGAGCTTGCTCCTGAGTCCGGTGCGGCGGGACGACGGGGTGGAGGCTGGCGACATCCTGGCCGGCCTAACGCAGCTGAAGGTCGGGGAGGAGGGGACATCACCCACAGATGAACCCTCTGCCTAGTGACGTCAGCTGCCTACAAATCAACCTCCATCATAGCCAAACGGCCACTGCGCAACTGCGCAAATGGATGGAGGTCCAACATTCAGCCATCGTGCTCATCCAGGAACCTTGGATAAGGGGTGGCCTCATTAGAGGCCTCTCCAGCCTGGGAGGTAAGATTTACTATTCTACTGACCACACATATCCAAGAACCTGCATACTTACAACTAAAAACATCAGAGCCCAAGCTTTAACGGAGTTCTGTTCCAGAGACATCACAGCAATACAAATTGAAATAATACAGCAGCCAAGGAGTATAGCGGTCGTTTTCGCATCGGTCTACATGCCCGAGGCCGAAGACCCGCCTCCGTTCGACCTCACGCGTCTGGTTAACCAGTGCGAGAGAACCAATACGGAGGTCGTAATAGGAACGGACTCCAATGCCCACCACCAAATGTGGGGCATGGACTGCAACAATAACAGAGGTACGTCATTGGTTGAATACTTATTCACCACTAATCTTACCCTATTAAACACAGGTACGGAGCCCACCTTCGTCACTAAACGTAGTCAGACAATTATCGACTTAACTCTCGCAACAGAAGGAGCGGCTGAACGCATCAAGGGATGGCACGTCTCGAAAGAGGCATCATGCTCAGACCACAGATGGATCAGCTTCTCCATGAAAGTCGATATACAGCCCACACAGCCCCGCAGGAAACCACACAACACTGACAAAGCAAAGTATGTCTTACTACTTAATGAGAAACTTACCCTTACGGCCACGCCGCCGGTACTGGGTGACACTGAACAGATCGACGATCAGGTATGTATACTGACGCAGTCGATGCTAGACAGCTATTATGCAGCTTGCCCAGAAACCACTCCACCTTCAACCCCGGGGAAACAACCCTGGTGGGGCGCTGAACTTGAACGTAAGCGCAAGAAGGTAAGAAAGTCTCTAAATAGGGCAATGAACACAAGCGCGGACACAGATTGGGACGCTTATAAAGCGGCCAAATCAGACTACAGAAAATGCCTCAGATTCAGACGCACCATGGGATGGAGAAAATTCTGTGGGAGCATTGAATCCTGCCAACAAGCAAACCGGGTAAGGAAACTACTGGCCCAGCAACCGATGGTTGCACCAGGTACTCTCCGTAAACCGGATAACACATACACTACATCGGAGGAGGAGACAAGACGCGTCCTACTCGAAACACACTTCCCAGGCTGCGTCCTCACCCCGGTAGTAACGTGGCACGATACACCAACAGTGGCGACCGAACACGAATGGAGACAAGCAAACAACGTGGTCACAGAAGAAAAACTCCGATGGGCCATCGATAGCTTCCACCCCTTCAAAGCAGCCGGACTGGATGGCATCTTCCCAGGGTTACTACAATGGGGAGGGGAACCTGTCCTTAAAAGACTCCTGGCAATCATGAGGTCTAGCCTGGCCCTCAGATATGTACCGAAGAGGTGGAGGGAAGTCAAACTGATCTTCATACCAAAACCAGGCAAAACAGACTATACCCATGCAAAGTCCTTTAGACCAATAAGCCTTACCTCCTTCATGCTTAAAGCCTTGGAAAGGCTTTGCGAGAGGGAACTAAGAAGTGGGGCTCTTAAGCACCTACCCTTACATGCCAACCAACATGCATACAGCTCAGGGAAATCGACGGAATCGGCCTTACATCAGGTCGTGGCCCAGATAGAAGCTGCTATACAACAAAAAAGCATTTGCTTGGGCACCTTCATCGACATAGAAGGAGCCTTCGACAAGACAAACTTTTCCAGCATAAGCAACGCCCTAGCCAGGCATGGTGTGGATCTGATGCTCATACAGTGGATCCAAAACATGCTCAGCAAAAGGGTAGTGCGCCTGCAAGGCGACAATCAGACAGCCTTGATAACTAAAGGGTGCCCGCAGGGAGGTGTACTCTCCCCGCTATTGTGGAACTTAGTCATCAATGAACTCATAGACAAACTCAACGCGAGATACTTCTATACAATAGGTTATGCAGATGATCTAACCATACTCACATCAGGTAAGGTAACCAGTACAGTGTACGACCTAACCCAACAAGCCCTACGCATAGTAGAGTGGTGGTGTAATGAGTACGAATTATCTGTAAACCCGACCAAGACCGAACTAGTTATGTTCACACACAAACGCGCGCTGGGTACTTACCGATTGCCCAGGTTATTCGATACAGAGCTTAAGCTGTCTACCGAGGTCAAGTACCTAGGTGTCACTCTCGACAGCAAATTGACATGGAACAGCCACATGGAAAATAAGCTCAATAAAGCCAGCATCATTTTCTGGCAGTGCAAGAAGATGATAGGAAAACGCTGGGGCCTATCCCCCAAAATTGTCTTATGGCTCTATAAGACAATAATACGTCCGATGGTAAGCTACGGCGCAGTAGTGTGGTGGCCTAGGACCAACCTAATAACGGCCGCCAACAAGCTTCAGAAGCTTCAAAGACTTGCATGCCTAGCGGCCACGGGCTGTATGAAAACAACGCCAACAGCGGCACTTGAAGTGTTGCTGGATCTGCCTCCATTGCACCTGTTCATACAACAGGAAGCAACGATGTCGGCAGTCCGGCTGAGAGCCCTGAAGCTCTGGAAAGACACGAATATACCGCACACTAACAACTTAAATACACTCTTTAAAGAAGTTCCTATCACACAAGCAATAAGCGACCGCATACCGAAACAATTTGTTTTCGACAAGAAATACAAAATCCAACTGTACGAGGATCTACACGGAGGAGCAGTTAATCACAACGAGCTCACGATCTTCACAGATGGGTCCAAAACGGATACAGGTACGGGTTCAGGAGTATTCTCCGAGGACCTAAACATCAACATCGCAGCACCGCTGGGAGCCTACAACACGGTCTACCAGGCCGAATGTTTTGGCATAATCCTAGCTGCCACAGCAATCATGGCACGTGAGGTAAGGGAACGATCCATTAGGATCCTCTCAGATAGTAAGGCTGTCCTCTCAGCCCTCAAAAGCCATACTATCACCTCGGCACTCACGCTTGAATGCCACCAGAAACTATCAGAGGTAGGTAAACTAAACAAATTAACACTGCAATGGATCAAGGGCCACAGTGGCTCAAGAGGGAATGACGCAGCCGACGTACTCGCCAGAAGAGGGGCCACTTTAGAGGTGGTGGGACCCGAGCCCATAATTCCCCTCCCTTCTGGTTTTTATCGCAACCTGGTAAGAAATAGGACCAGGACCAAACACAACCAGTCCTGGATTGGTATTGAAACATGTAGGCAGGCCAAGGAGGCTCTTCCCGCAGTAGACGGTAAGATAGCCAAACAAATCCTCCGGCTGTCCAAACAACAACTACGGACAGTCACGGCCGCCTACACAGGACACGGATTCTTTAATAAACACCTATTTACTATAGGTATCACCGACAGCCCGCTGTGCAGGGCCTGTATGGCAGCAGACGAGACGGCAGCCCACCTGCTCCTCGACTGCCCTGTGGTCGCACAGTACAGGCAGCAGTACCTGACCAGATACAGCACCCTGAGGGAGGCCGTGGGCCACATCAAGAGTCTGCTGGCCTTCCTCGAAGAGCTGGGGTGGCTCGAATGAAGACACCATTCCCACCCGCACGCAAAATACACGCCAAGACGTGGAGTTGCGGAAACAGCCCGTGCCATCAAGTATCAAGTATGACAGCTTATAATGAGGCGGATCGTATTTGAACTCCTAATACCTATAGCCTGACACATTCTTATTATATTAGGAATAATTTCAATTACAAACCAATCTAAAAATATTTTCTATTCATAATAGTAAACCATTCATTGCCAAAATCATCGCTATACAATAACTAGTCCGCCGAACTCCTTACGAAATGCTTAACCTCTTTCACTATTCGTTGTTCCTCCATTACCTTCTATTCAACTTACGTACGTCTATTTATTACCTAATATAAATATCTAATCACATTGATACGTGGGTATCATTACGGAGATGTGAGTGGCATGAGGTGCCGACATGTATTGTGTTGAATAAAGCATTATATTACGGGAAATTGTTAATAAAGAAATATCTGACTGCGAAAGGGACAATCTCTAATAAAGAGTGAACGTACCGAGTGTACTAACATTTGCGTGGGTAAAAATGTACGTAACATATCAGGAGTAAGTCTATTCTTTTCGTTCGGTTTGGTTCCAATGATGTTTTAAAAGCACCTTTACTGATTGTCCTTGTTAGTCATGGAAACTGTATAGCTTCGATTTAAAGTGGCTGTCAATCGACTATTACCTATTGATATAAATACTATAATTAGATCGCTCAAAATCGCTCAGTTCTTCAAAATCGTGAAACTGATGGAATTAATTCAACACTGATGAATTGCAATATTATTATAACACTATAGGATGCCCGCGGTAAAACCCGCATTATTTAAGCCTACTGCTCTGCTCCCGTCGCTCATAGCGTGATGTTATATAGCCTATAGCCTTCCTCGATAAATGGGCTATCTAACACTGAAACAATTTTTCAAATCGGACCAGTAGTTCCTGACATTAGCGCGTTCAACCAAAGAAACAAACAAACTGTTCAGCTTTTTAAATTAGTATAAGATATGGGCTATTATGATTTTGTTGGCCAATAAAGAGGCCGTTGCGTAAAGACTAAATTGCAATATATCTTATTAATAAGATAATTATAACATTATGATTAATTTAGAACAATTGGTTTAATTTCGGTCAAACAATAATTCGATTTACGCTCTGTTTCTATAATATGATACGGCACAATTCATCTGCAGAACTAGTTTCTAGATAACAAATCTCTGTGGTTACAAATAAACCTATAAGTATTATAGCTTATATAGCGCTCAATGTAGAGACAGATTATTACTCAACGCCACTTCTGATGTTGCTATTAGCGAGTACCGCTGCCCATGGACACAAGCAACATCAAAGGAGTCACAAGTGTAAAAAGCAGTATTAACATTTTTATTTACCGTTAAATATTTCTAGTTTTCCTTTATAAGGTTTTTTTACAGGCTCACGCCTTTATCCCCGAAGGGGTAGGCAGTGTTGTAATATTACACCTACATTGCGCCATGAATTTTTAGGTCCCACGTAATAGAGGGCGAGCCTATTGCCGTTACCGGGTACATCACCAGACTCCGTACTGCTACTGAGAATTCGGAAAAACCCAGTAACTCTTTTGCCCGACCCGAGAATCGAACCCGGGACCTCCGATCAGCAGTCGCATACGCTATCCACTGGACCACGGAGGCAGTCTGGACCACAGAGGTAGTCTTCCTTTGTATTCCTTTGTATTTATTAATTGTCTTTTTACGAACAAAATCGGACAAATTGGCTGTACCGGACAGGAGCCGTTAAGTAACACATTACAATTTACACTGATTGATTTAAAGGTCGTCATACTATTGTTACATACAGAAATATTTCTGCCAGTTAAGAAACACTTAAATTGGTATTATTATGGCGGATTCAATGCGAGATGATTAATCTATTCAATTTGCCGTAAAATACGTTGGAGGTCATGGGGTCGAAATACAGATACATTCACAATTTCAAACTGATTTGTATAAATTGCATTTACGATATAACTTTCACCTTTTTATGGCAATTAGGATATGATAAGGATTTGAAGCAGATTATGTGATTTGAAGCATCCATGTTACCTAATATATCTGTCTATCTAATATGAAAATAGTTAAATTGGTTTTCCATGTTAAAGACCATAACAAATTAAATCAAGTGCAAGTCGGACTCATCCATAAAGAGTTCCGTAGTAGAGGTATTCACTTAGCATTAAACCTATTACCTTCACCTAAGCAATTACCACTATCACTTTTTCGTCCGCAAAAATAACTTTGTTTTCTATAGTGTTAGTATAAACGACAATCTTATATTTACGGTTTTTTAATATATGCTGTCTTAATCAAAAACAGCTCTTACATTGAAAGTTTCATAGAGATGTACAGCATATATTTTTGCCTAGATGTTTGACTCTGTTGTAAGAGGATGGGGATTGAACGGACAGACTGACAGACATGGCAAATCTAGAAGTACGGTAGCGAAAGCTACGAAAATTTAAAAAAGATTGCCATACATGAATCTATATTTCGTGTCTTTGTCACCCATCATACCAATTCAAATTAGCATGCTACTGAAAATATTTGGTGCTGAGGTTTCTTTAATTTATTATAACACTCACTCAATACACTTATTATAACACTTATAATACTCCTGGTATTAATACTATTACCAAAATAAACACTATACACATCTCGTATAAATCTCGTTACATTTCTGCCTTATTTCTGAATGAACCACAAATGTAGCCAAAATGAGGTGAACGTCGTATAATATGGTTTGGATACTTGAGCCGACTACGTTAATTGAACTAAATAATATTTATTATACTTATCATGGCACTGTAATTATCCTCGAAAAAGTGGACAGTTTTTGCGACTAGCCGTAATAAAGAGAGACTCTTTATCTCTCTACTATCACTCTACTTCCTAAAATACAGTTAACCTCAAGGTTAATTTAGAGCCTACTGGAAGAAGTATGTGCGACTCCTCAGAGAAGTTCGGTCCACGCACGAAAAAACCACAACAGAGTGTCCTCGATTTCCGTGAATGGCGGGGTTACGTGAACATACCATAGTATGGTAGCAACAACTCAATATCTAGTTAGTATGTCTAAAACAACTGACATATTTTTAGGTATTAGATAATTAAACACACCTTAATTCCCACTACTGTATCATCTATGTAGCTAGGTTCAGCAGCAGTGACTATAGAACATACTGAATATTGACACTTGTGAAGGCCTGGGTATAACCGTTATTAATAGGTATCTAATGACTTAAAACGTGACATTTTCGGTATTTTCCATTATAAAATTAAGGGAAATATGATGGAATAAACATCCACCCATTCATACCTAAATAAGCATTCAAACTTTCACAAAATTAATTACAACGAGTTTAAAAAATCGATGTTCAATTAAAAGTTCGTAGCTATGTCAGTAAAATCAAACTTCAGAGTCTTTAATTTTAATTAGATTCATTATTTGATATAGCCTCTTATTTCGTCGTTGTTAATTATACAGGATATTAGTATTTATTTTGAGAATACTCCCACGGTGAAGATGATTTCATATAAATGTACAACCAGAGCGAGATTATCACGGGTTACGCTTCAAATATGATACGGAATATGTAACCCATATAATTCACAGATCCGGAAAGTAAAAAATCTGAAGTTTTTGTCAAGGGGTTGTTTTTAGTGATTGTCTTGAACGCTTGAATATGAAAATTGATATCCTTTCATGAAACCACAGATTAATAATTTGGCTATCAACGTAAATAAGAAATCGTTAGTCACCGGCGCGGTTGTCTAAAGATATCAATCTGATAATTCAAAAATCACTTTCAAAGAATGCCGACAAGAATTTTAAGGTTAGTCTGAGTTCTCATGGTAAGTGAACTCTTAAGTTATTTTGAAATTAAATGTCTTTAAACCGAACTTTAAGTTTTGGAGCTTATTACGTTTGACTGGAGTCTTGACGGACCGGTGCAAATGCCGGAAGTAGGTACCAATAGCATTACATTTTATAAGAATGTGCTTCAAAGTCACCGCACTTGGAATTTCTGAAAGATCGGGTTTATTGTAAACGCCTTCGTACAAAGTGGTACAGTTACTGAACTTCCTGACATTTACAAAGATTTATCATATCCGGTCCACCTTAATCGGAACTGGGTCAAAAACACTTGTACTTATTTACTTTTTAACCTCTATGCCCTTAATACGAAACACAGTAAAAACCTAGTAGACCTTATTACAAAACAAGTAGGTACTAAATATAATAACCGACTTTGACCTGAATTTATTTTTACAAAAATAAATACTTTTTGCAGGCAGTAGTTGTCGATTTTTATTTCACAGAACTTTATAGAGAGATTTCGGAAATGTATGTTAAGGCTAGGATTAAAACTTTACTTATATTTAGACTTTGTTTTTTATTGAGGTGGATTTTGTCTCTCGTAGGTTATCCGTGTGGTGAGGAATTAATAATACCCATTTGATTCCGTGATTGTCGATCGAGTCGACTAATGAAATACACGAAGCCAATTGAGAAAAGACGGAGAAATCGACACCAAACGCTAAATCAACCTGTCTGTCTTTTTGACAATCGGCAATCGGCAATAGGCTCGCCCCCCTATTACGTGGGACTAAAATAAATCTGGCAAAAAGTGGGTGTAGCAATCAAGGACTTGAAAACGAAATGGATTTAGTTCCGTTACACAAAAAGTTATCACATAACGTTTTAAAATCTGTAACGTTACTGGAACTTTATTCTATGTATAACGTTATGGTATTATAACGTTATACAATAATATATTAGCAGTACAATATTTTTCATAACGTTATAGGTTCGGTAACGGTATTGGCTATATCGTTTTAGTAGCAATATACCTCTGCCTACCTCTTCGGGGATATAGGCGTGAGACTATGTATGTATGTATTTTTGACTTACAACGCTATTGTGATGCTAATCAGGATATAATTATGTTCAGCGGTGGAAAGTGACAGGCTATAGGTATAATGATGATGATGAGGTCCAACAAATTAGGACTCAAAATAAATCTTCCTTGGATTGTTTATTATTTAACCGAGATAACTATTCTAAACCACGCTTACATTGTTCATACTAATAATTTTTAATTAATTGAGTGCTTAGGCGGCATTTACGCGGAAGCTGACATTGTTTAAACTTTTTAATTGTGTGACTAAAATGCATGTCATACCTAGTGATATAATAGTATTTATGTAAAAAGTGTTTTGCCTTTTATTACTTATTTAATAACACTACGATCGCCGCTCTAAAAGTCAGGACTTCTAATCAGTAGTCCATCAGACCAGTCAATAAACTGAAAGGAGAAACAATAGAATCAATCCGACCTAACCTGGTTTACAGTTTCAGTACAGCTATAATGGAGGCCGGGGTCAAATTTCTAATCAACCAGATATAATATAATGTAGAGCGACTACTGTCAGACCACTGCAATCCAGAGGAATAGGGTAATTGCTGAGTTCAGCATGAATGGGTGAACTTGACCGGATAGGTATTCTTCTTCTTCTTAGGCGTTACACTCGTGGAGAATGGTCGTGGTCGTCACATCTACAGCTGTGGCCTGCTTCACAATTCGACGCCACTCGTCACATTTTCCCGCTCTTCTTGGTAAGTAGGTATGCCGGATAGATATTACCCTCACTGAATTTAAAGTAACAGTATCTACTGTATGTATACTGCTTCGTTTCGTTCAGTGAGTGGGAATACTGGAAGTCTGATCCTCTTTTTCGTCTCCTTCATCACGCTTTTCCTCTTAATCCCTTTTCCCAAAAGATTTTACAGATGTCCGTTGGCAGCGGTCATCGCTTACCATCAGGCGATCTATATACCCATTTGCCTTCTATAACTAAAAAAAGTGCGTGTGGTGACGGATTAAGAACACGGAATGTCACCACCCCATATCATGTCATGGGTGTCGTAAGAGCCGACAGAGGGAGCATATTATGCAGAGAAAAGCACTGTAAGAGATGGAAGACTTGATACAAATCCTATCCCAACCCGTTTGGCCAGCGTGGTATAGTAGGCCAATTCCTCCTTTCAAAGGAGAGGCCTCCAGCAGTGGACTGTCAAAGGCTGATGATAAATCTAAAAAATAAAGTTCAGATCAGTATATTCAAAGTTACGGTCGGTACGGTCGCTAGAACGATTGATCATCATGCCCGCGGGCTCATCGTGATCTACATTTTCTTTAAGCATATCTAATTTTCTCCTCAAGCCATTCTCCTATACTTGTGGTCAGCACTAACTTAGCATGCATTTTTAAATTGTATTTTTAATTTCATCTTCAAAGTTCAAAAACATATTCATCAATCATAGCCATACATTCTACATTTGCGGTTTCAATCCTAAGTTTTATTCGGATATGCGTATTGCGGTATACATTAATTTAAATTACATATTTTAATATTAAAATTAATAGGTACAGTGATAATTTCTAATTATAGTTTTGCTGATGTATATCTCTTATCTACCGATTATTATAATTATATGGCTTCTTGAGAGGATGTCTTTGAACATTGCTAGCTGTAATTTATACTTTGCATAAGTAGGTAAAGTAAGTTTTGGTGCTTTTTTGATTTCCTGTATTGCTTTCTCCGGTAAAAGCCATTGAAAGGAACCTCA
The DNA here is from genome assembly GCA_944739405.2 of Euclidia mi. Classification (NCBI taxonomy): domain Eukaryota; kingdom Metazoa; phylum Arthropoda; class Insecta; order Lepidoptera; family Erebidae; genus Euclidia; species Euclidia mi. The sequence goes on from OX123190.2 coordinate 63,084,804, forward strand.
ATCAAAAAACCATAATCAAAAAGAAAAAGATAGAAAGAGATTTTTTGGGTACCTACCACATTTTTATGTAGATGTAAGTAGGTATATCTGTTTTGTAAATAAATATACACAAATCTCTGCATGACATCTGGGAACTTGCCTAAACGTGCTCTCGGTACGGCCAAGCGATATTTAACAATTTATTAAACTGAAAAAAATACTGCTTTTGTCCTGTCTAATTAGAAGGCGAGCTCTATGTGATATACTCATACAGAAATGTTATATTACGCATTTAGAAACACGATTTTTTAACAAAACTTTTTTACCTGGTATCAAACCCGTTATTGCAGACAATGTACCATAGATTATAAATAATTTGACCGCCACAGTTCAATGGCGCACTCAACATTTAACATTTGACATTAGGCAAATATTTCGGCTTGCCTCTTTGTAACGGGGACAACGAAAGTAAAATCTTGACTCCAATGTGGTCTAGCTTGAACTTGTAACCCTATTTAGCAAGTCAGGCCATATTAAGATTTTAGCAGCCATATTTAATTATTGAAGGACATGACAAGACCCGAGAGCAAAGTGGCGACGGCACGTATTTATCTATTGCGAATGGATATATGTATTAGGTTTAACGCATTCTTCGTGGTATGGTTTGGTTTGTAGATGAGTCTTGCATGCCTTGGAGAGCATTGAAAGCTGACGGTCCCGGCGGTCATTAAGATGACAGTCTTTATGAGAAGAATGCTCTCTAGTATACAGGCATTGGTCTAACACATGGGATATTCAAGAATATTTGTTGCAAAAAAAAATACAGAAAATATTCAAATATAGTAAAGACGCAGGCTCTATATGCTTCGTAATAATAGATAAGTTTTTTTAATCGGTTCCTAACATAAACATAGTTTATTTACTGACACACCTCTGCTTTCCCTCTCAGCATGAATCTGCACATGTACCTATTTTTTTCCTCATTTCTAGACGCATCATCTAATTGTAATCAATAAAACTGAAGAGTTTGTTTGTTTGTTTGCTTGAACGCGCTAATCTCAGAAACTTCTGCTCCGATTTGTAAAATTATTTTAGTGTTAGATAGCCCATTTTATCGAGGAAGGCTATAGGCTATATAACATCACGCTATGAGCCACGGGAGCGGCGTAGTAGCCCTAAATAACGCGGGTGTAACCGCGGGCTCATCTAGTCTACTATATAAAAATCTCGTATCATGGTTTTGTAGTCGCTCTCCTCCGAAACGGCTCGAACGATTTTATAATAGTTGAAATGTACCTACTATGTATGTATTTGGTAAAGGTACCGTGTGGTGATGGTGACCCTTTCTATTATTAATCGGTAATAATAGAAAGGGTTTCATTCTTGGATGTCGTAAGAGATGGCTAAGCAAAATATACAAAGTTTGTAGGATCTTTACGAATATGTTGTAAAGCATATTTAATACGGATAGATGAAGATGTCACTTTCCAGAAATAATCTATTTCTTCTGGTGATTTTTTTAAGGTAGAATATAGTTTGGCGGGTCAACTAATATAATAATAGTATTACTCAATGCTCGCTTTGTGTTTGTCTGTTTCCAGTAGTTGCGTTATTATTTGCACTTCTAAGTGTGAAGCGGCTTTAAGCTGCTGCCAATACACTTAACAATACTTAAAACATACTTAACAGGTTGTATAATATCCGTTTTATTGTATTCTATGGGATCCTAGCGAATAGGACCCATCAAATACATAATCGAGTACTTACAAAGATCTTAAGATTGTTCTTACAAGCGAAAGGATCGTCAATTTTCAATTCAGCGAGCTGGTTGGTCTACTGATGGTTAGTGAAAAACTGCCAGGTCAAAGGTAGTGAGTTGGATTCCTAACCAGAACAATTTTTTTTCAGTTTCAATTCAACAACACATGTGCGCGTGGGATTGGGAGGTCTCGGGTTCGATCCCCGGGTCTGGCAAAGAGTTATTGGGTTTTCCCGTTAGGAAATTCTCAGTAGCAGCTCGGAGTCTTGTAATGTGCCCGGTACGGCAATAGGCTCGCCCCCTATTACGTGGGACTAAAATAAATCTGGCGAAGGGTGGGTGTAACCGTATACCTCTGCCTACTTCTTCCGGGATATAGGCGTGAGACTATGTATGTATCTATGAATACGACAATTCATAGTACTATATGTAATCTTAATATATAAAATCCTTGCGTTACTGACTGACTGACAGACACGCTACAGCCAAAACTATTGGGCGCAGGAAGCTGAAATTTGGCATGTATGTTCCTTGGGGACCGTAGGGGTGCACTAAGAAGGGATTTCCCGAAATTCCCACGGGATCGGCCAAAACGGGAAAATTAAAAAAAAATGCATGCGTAGCTGCTGGCGTCCTCTAGTACGAACATAATTTTCTTATTACCACAGTAGTCGTGCAGCGTAGTTTGGAATCAGATGACCGTGGGTGAGATGTCCAATAATTTTTTTGAAGATAACTCGCATCAGTAGTAATTCCTGTTTAGTAGGGTCTTTAACAACATACAAAACGGACGCAAAGTACACAGAGACTCCAAACGACTATTTGGCTCTAAGTATTGTCGCGTATGAGGATCGCACCCAAACCTTTCGGTTCAGTGTCTAGCAGCGAGGCGGCCGCTTAAACCACTACGCCAACCATGAAGGCGATATAACATTAATATGATTATGCAGCTTTTTAGTGGCATTGTTTTAAATGCATTGGCCTCTCTGTGCAGCGCTCCATTAAGTCAATCTATTACACCACCGTCGCACGTTAGAAAAAGATAAATGAAACGAAGCAAGTTATTTTAAGAATGTTACTAGTTTTGTAACAATAGTAAGAAATATATGTTTAACAATTTGAATTGTATGACGGAACAATGCCTTTAAATATTATTTATGTACGGGAATTATAGTTTTATCTTAAAAAAAACGGCTTCAAAAGATGCCCAGCCTCCATTTCGGAATATTTACTTTTATCGATCGATAAAAGTCAATACGGAGACCGAATACACTTAGCACACTGACGGGTGACCTTTGCAAACTTATCGACATTTGTGCAGTTACAGTAATTGGAAACATACACTTTCGCTACCTCACAAGATGCTTAACAAGTCTTTAACATTAATCATGCGTACATTACTGCTCATTACTTTATTAATTGTTTAATGAAAGTCCTTTTAAAACTGATTGGCATGAAATACTCATACAAAACGATCGCAAACGTTACAACAATTAAAAATATGATCATATTTTGTGCGTGATTGACTGTCTTATTTTTGAGCCTTGAATATTTCGGTATAGAGTATATATTTATTTGTTATTTTTGTTTTAGTATTTCACCTTTTATCCTATACTTATATACCTTTAGGATAGAGAACAAACCTCATCAATAACCCAAGTTTATTTCGATTGTACCATTAGGAGGTACTGTTAAAAGGCCAGACGTCTAGAAACAACCAAAATTTTAAACCATTTGACATTAGGCGGATCCACACCACACAGAGCGAGCAACCTCGCGCGACCCACCTATTAACTCAAAATATTTTCTAAAATAAAAGAGAAGTACTTGTTATTAGCCCTGACGTTTCAGCATAGTTTACACCAGCCGTGATCACAAGATGACTGTTTTGACATAGACATTGACATTAGATAATGTAAGATACATGACACTGCTATTGTTAAGGCCGTAGCGATAAATTGTGTGCTGTGGTTTGTCAGTTGGAAAACAAGCTTAATTTTACGATGCGGTAAACTATGTTTCACGGTTGTCGCCTCAGGACAAAGGAAAAGAAGCGGCGGTGACTGCACATTTGGTAAAACATTATTTAAAAGTTAATAATATCTTCACAATACTAAGAAAGGCGTCCTTCTCATAGAAATAAAAGCAGCGATGGACTATACGTTTATATATTCGATACATTTTATTACGAGACTAGAGGATGCCCGCGGTTACACCCGCGTTATTTAAGGCTACTGCTCTGCTCCCGTCGCTCATAGTGTGATGTTATATAGCCTATAGCCTTCCTCGATAAATGGGATACTAACACTGAACGATTTTTTTAAATCAGACCAGTAGTTCCTGAGATTAGCGCGTTCAACCAAACAAACAAACTCTTCAGCTTTATATATTAGTATAAGATAAGATATACACTACGTAACTTTGTTTCGAGTAACCAATATTCCGGTTAAGGTTTTAAGCCGTCGGTCGCGGCTGTCTTGAAGGTCTTTTACAGTCGCTATAGGGAGTCAATACTGGTGACACTAATCTAAACCATCGAATATTGGCTAAGGTTAGACTTGAAAGCGGATCCTGGGATGCAACTTGGATAACGCAAGTAGGTTGATGATGCCTCATAGTTATATGGAGTTTGATCCTTAAACCCTCGAATAGTATTACAATCCATAGATTTATATTTGTGTAATAGATTGATGTTACTATAATATTAGGAATAATCATAATTCATATGTAAATCACTCAAAGACATACTACGAAATACTAGCAACAATAATTTGCACAACTCGTTACAACAAAGTTATGCCAACGCGTCTCACCCGACCCGTGACTTCAGTGCGAAGACAACTATCTCCTACAAAGTTATAACGTGATCTATAAACTTCAATACTTACATAAAAGTGATTGCATACACAACTAACCTTTGACTGGGGCACTACTACTTAGGACCCACCGCTATGTGTTTCCTGATTTATTTCTCTTCCAGAGCGGCTATGAGAACCGCAATTCACATCACTGTGAAATCGTCAAATGGTCCCCGTCAACCTTTTTTTGCTTTCACGCATGGCGTACCAATCTGCAAAAAGGCTTAAGAATCCGCCTCGTCGCGTCGGTAACTCTGGCACTGAGTGTTGTGGGTTCGATCTCCACACGGAATAACATTTTGTAAAATTCTCACTATGTTTCAAGTGTCCTTTTTTTTGCATGTTTAAAAAATATCGACGTGGAAATATTATATTACTTTTTAATTATATATTACTAGCTTATATAAATATAGAATTTTACTTAGACGACCGCTTGGCGCCGTGGGAGTGTAAGCGACTGCTACGCCGAAGGTCGCGGGTTCGATTCCCGCTCAAGTCAAACATTTGTGTGCATGAACATAGATGTTTTGACTTGGGCTGGGTGTTTCTATGTATAATATGTATGTATTTACAAAAAAAGTATAAATAATCCATTATCTAGTACCCATAGTACAAGCTCTGCTTAGTTTGGGACTAGATGGTGTTGTGTGAATGTGGTAGAATATTATAATTATTATTCTAGTTTATTAATTAGTACAGTCTGTTTAGAAATAATACAAAAATAAACTATCTTTACATCAAAAAACCTATATAAACATTGATTTTAAATAAAATATGCTTTGCCAGGCTTTTTACTTAGACAGCCAATTTATTTCCAAAGAGGTCTCATTAATATTTAAGAATGTCAATAAACGAAGATCAAAGACTTTTTATTACCTTCTCTATGAAAACACATTAATAAAGAATCGTCTTTAATGTAAAGTGGATAATTTACATTGATTGAACTATTGTGTATTTAATATGATACCAGACCCGTAGGTAACTATGTAAAAACCTCTAAAAGCTGAATTTCACCCACTTACTGTAACTGTATCATCATGAAACTAAGCTTATTATAAATTAGCTAACAATACAATATAGTACCGAACTGTGCTGCTGATGGGAACAGCGATAAAACACAAATGCCTTGTAGTAAAACCATCGAGTTCTCATAACAGGCTCATAGCATCACATAAAGCGTGTTTTTTTAATATCTAATTGAATTTTTTATCTATGGAACTCATCTTATGATATTTGTGATGCCATATAAACTATACCATAATCAATTTGACACCCATAAAATAATATCGTATTATCCCACACCGCGACATATGGACCAGTGAAGGGAAATGTCACGAGAAAGTGTACGCTAGTGATAAATTCTGCACGCATTAAGTGACGACATCTTCTCATGTTCCGCATAAACTGATTGTAAAACATTACCCAGTTTACGACGAAAGGTACATCATGAGACAGACGAGTGCATTACAAATATCAACGATTACCTACTCAATTATGGTGTTTACATCTGTCGCCTACTGCATTTTTCTAAAGACTATTACTACCCGTAATAGAAATTAACTTTGTATTCAGGGAGATTTACCAACAGACCAACACAAATAACATTCAGAGTCGAAACAACAATTTAAGGTTTATTCAAAGTTTTGGATCGAACGTTGTGACGTTATAATCGACAGCGAACGCCCTCTTTCGGACCCTCGACGCTGTTCAAGATAAGTGCCTTGTCTGCTGGAGCACCGAAGCCTCGTCAGCCTGCCTGCCTACCCTGCCCTGGGTCTTAGTCTTAGCTCTTAATTTAGTTGCTACCGGGTATATTCTGTGTAACGCTTTCTAGCAATTATATTTTGTAACGAACAAAATACTGTATTTAATTTATCTCTCTACACACACGAACAAACGTTACAACGTGTGTATCATTCAGCAGCCTGGTCAGTACGCTATCCGCCACCATTGAAGTATAAATTCTTAGATATTTAGACAAACTTTATTAATTGATTTATATAAGACACCTAATTACGATAAATAACGACAATCATAAGCTGACAACACAGCCCATGGACGGTGGACGTACCAGAAACATACCATTCATAGTACAATCATCACGAACTGGTTGCTGGTTTATTTTAGACCACATTATTTAAAATTGAATATGATAAGGGAAGCATTTAAGATATAGTATTATAAATTACTTAATTATACTCACTCTATAGCTATAAGTGAAAACTTTATAATTGTCTTATAGATGTAATAATGATAGTATACACAATATATTTTAGCTGTAAGTTTTCCATGTATGAAATAAATAAATATATATTAACGCTTAGTTAGAGAATCTCAGGGCCTGGCCAAATGGTGACAGCGATATCACCAGCGATATACCTACAAAAATATATAATATTGAGATTTTCTATCTATATGTAATATGGTTGACGAAGAATGGATAACATATGTTGCGATATATAAATAACAGCAATATAGAAACGAGAAGCGACTGTAATTGTATAAACCCTCTGTACGCCACATTTCTTTCTTTTAATAAGATCGCCGGAGGCCAACTCAATCCCAGACCTCGTTGCAAAGTCTACCCCGTTGTGAACATGATCAAAGTTCATACTGCGTGCCGGCCCGACCGGGGCAAGCATCTTTCAAGATTCAGTCTGTAACAGTTGCAGAGTTTGTAGGGCTATGGGATGTGATGTGTATGTATGCTAATATTAAAAAATCGATCATTTTATATTTTTTTAAACAATAGAAAAATGATTATAATAGAGGAAAAGTTAATCATACCCAACTTACGTACCTATTCTTCCGTGTAGTGTCGGATTAAAATACAAAGTGTCACTACCCCATTTCAGAAAAATACATGAAGCAAATATCTTTGCGGAGAGACGGAAAACTCGACGTGAAACTTTTATCAACCCGTCTGGCCAGCGTGGTATAGTAGGCCTGTCTACTAACTTTGTTATAGTAACTCAAATTCGGCGAGGCCTACAGCAATGGAATGCTAAGGTCTGTATGATGTACGCACTTATGCATAAATAACATCCAACTTACGTACTTAATTAATTTATGAATACGTGATTCATAAATTAATTCGTAGATTTCAATAAAATCTAGGTAAGATGTCGTAATATATTTTCAAACTTGTATGACTGCAATCTATTCATTAGGCGTCAATCAAATTTTTGATTATTTTAATAATTACGCTAGGCAATCCCAAAATGTTGCCATGATGAAATTATATTTAGTAGCGGTCACAAAGACGATACGTATATTCACGATAGGTAGATATAACATCATTGTCATTGTCTTGCCCTGGTCCCAATTTATTTGGGGTCGGCGCAGTATGTCCTTTGCTTCCATACTTCTCTGTCACCCGTCATCCGATCGTTTATCACTTTCTCTTTCATATCCACCCTCACACAGTCCATCCATCTTTTCCTTGGCCGCCCTCTCCCTTTTCGTCCTTCTACGTGCATATTCATCACTTTCTTACCTACGTACATCTCATCTCATATATCATTCACGATAGGTAACACACAGCATTTACAATTGCATTAATTCATTACAGCAGAATATTTACAGAATCATACGAGTAAGCTACTTTTATAAGTATACGTGATATTGCAATTTAAATGCAAATCTCCTAGTATTAAACACTAGAAAACAGGTCATAATTGGTCATTAAGTCTTCAGTGCCTTCCGCATTGTAATAAAGACCGCTTTATGACACAAATAGTAGAGTAATAAACACAAGTAAAAGGTCCCGCCCAAATGGACGTGTGTATTAATTGATTAAATGATCAGTTAATACAAATAAATATTTTTAAAGTAAGTTAATGATAGCGATAGCCTAGTGGAGATACCAATAGACTGCCATGCAGAAGGTATCGGGTTCGAATCCGCGGCCCCCCATCAATGACTTTTTGAAGTTATGTGCGTATTGAATCGTTAATTATCGATTGCCTCGAAGAGCGCGTTAGACCGTCGGTCCCGGCTACCATGAAGATCTTTGACAGTAGTTACGGGGAGTCAGTACCCTCAAATAAAATGATAATGGTCTAGAGTAGTCTAAACCATAATGGGACTTGATACTTGATGGCACGGGCTGTTTCCGCAACTCCACGTCTTGGCGTGTATTTTGCGTGTGGGTGGGAATGGAGTCGTCATTCGAGCCACCCCAGCTCTTCGAGGAAGGCCAGCAGACTCTTGATGTTGCCCACTGATTGCCTCAGGGTGCTGTATCTGGTCAGGTATTGCTGCCTGTACTGTGCGACCTCAGGGCAGTCGAGGAGCAGGTGGGCTGCCGTCTCGTCTGCTGCCATACAGGCCCTGCACAGCGGGCTGTCGGTGATACATATAGTAAATAGGTGTTTATTAAAGAATCCGTGTCCTGTATAACCAAAATGCTATCCCTTTGGGTTGCTGAGGTCTGGCTGTAGTCACTCTGTAGAATGTTGATATTCTGTCATTTCTGGTTAGACCAGTAAGCGGAACTCGTGCTCGAAGACGTGGAAGTCTTGGACGCAACCGGGATACCGCTGGGACGATGATGATGATAATATTAATAAAAAAATATAATAAGTGTCTGGTATTGTTTTAGCAAAACATTATACCTCCATATTTATTTACAAAGTAAAAAGCAATCTTTTACTATATTATAGGTATGTCTGTTTGTGCCGGCTAATCTCTGAAACGACGAGACCGATTTCAGCAGCACTTTTTCTGACATCTAGCTAATTTTCTAAAGAGTAAGTCACTCCCTAACCTTTTTTTAGAAAATAGGTATTAAATTATTTGGACAATTAATTTCAAAGTAAATAATTGTCTAAATGTACTTTTGGGCAAAGTTGCAGGTAAGAGCAATTTCCACCCTGGTGTAAGGTAGGGCTGAGAGTGATAAAATGTATTGGTTCACTTCGATCAATAAAATCAATCACTATCAATAGTAAAAAAAGAAAAAAACTATCAAGAGATCCTCCCCCGTTCACCGCCGCAAGCGGACTGAAGCTCGCCAATACATTTCTTTTTATTATATTCGCACACTTGTATTCTTCAAATTGTTATGTTTCGTAACATTATAGTGCAAATCTTGCGGTTTTATCAAATCATAATCGCATTCTCTTTTAATTCTCAAACGCGAGGTCGGCGGTTACATCAGCCCTCTCACATGGACGATTTATGACAACATCGATTTACATAGTAATTATCGATTTCATTTTTTCCTGTTGTCAATGATGTACCGTTCATATGGTTCATACCTCTCTAAGGTTTCAGATAAAAATCGTCATAAAAATATAAAGCCATTAACCGCTATGTTAAGAAGGGTTAAATTTAACCCTCCTAGTTCCTCCCACAGTTTGTTTCTAATTATATTCAGTGCGGTCACCAAGAGAGTTTAACTTTCCTCGGAGCTTCATGAATCTCATCAGTTTATCACGTAATGGTGCTGGTCTGGCACTACAGATGACACAACAATGGGAATGCAGTTGAGACCTGTACCAACATAAAGTATGGTGCGAGTACAACTTTTGGCACCGTGAGGATTCCCAACTTGGTATTGGTCAACAAATCCCTGATCAAAAGTTATTGAATTCATTTTATGTTTTGTTTTACAATAAGATCGTAATGGAACTTTTTTGATCTGCTATTGTATTAGCTAAATTAGTACTGTGCTAAAATACTCTCTGTTACTAAATTTGAAACACCTTGGGATTTATAAACACCTCCATGCAAAACGTTTTCGTGACGCAGTCGAATGTACATTTTGGTCTATGTATTCTATAAAATAAAGTATACAAAACGGCCCCTCAATCTTGCCATCCGACCGCCATTCTATGTTTTTTACATCTTCTTATTTATACTAAGATTGATAACATCCATGACTACATGTTGAACATCCGCACTCTTACATTTCACACGGATATCTTGATCGATATAATCCTGTTTCAAAACATAAAGCCATGGTGGACACATTCTCAATAATTTCATTATTGCGTATCACAAATTAGTACGTTACTTTGCTCCAGTTACTTACTTATCCTGCTGGCCTTATTGAGTCATGCTCGAAGCAGTTGCTCTTGCCAAAGTACGTCTCAATATCGAATTGTCTACAAATAACTAGTGCCTTGGATTACGTCAATTTGAGAATTACATGTCCAGGCTTTGTTTTCAGGGTTGTGACTATAAACTCTGTCAATAAATGTTTGAAGCCACGGAAACCATTTTCTTAGCCTGGTTGACATCATTCGAGACGATATTCAAGCCCAAATACTGTCAATGATTTTGAAATAATAAACTGGCGTGACGATATGTATGTATGTATGTACTGAATCACTACATACATACATACATATCGTCACGCCTTTTATCCCCGAAGGGGTAGGCAGAGGTGTATTTCTACACCCACTCTTCGCCAGATATACTTTAGTCCCACGTAATAAGGGGCGAGCCTATTGCCGTACCGGGCACATTTCCAGACTCCGTGCTGCTACTGAGAATTTCGTGACAGAAAAACCCAATAACACTGCCCGACCCAGGAATCGAATCCGGGACCTCCCGATCCCACGCGCACATTTATGCCGCGAGACCAACGAGGCAGTCGTATAAGTAGGGTTTGATGTCGAGATTTCCGTCTCTACGCAAAGATGGTATTTGCATCGTGTTATCCCTTAGTCGCCACTTACGACACCCACGGCAAGATAGGGGGTGGTGACACTTGTATTCTATGCCGTCAACCACACGGCATCAGTCTAATATTTTCAAATTTACTCCTACGTCACTACGTAGGAGTAAATTCATCATCCTAAAAATAAATAGAACCTTACACTTTTGTCAATCCTTCAGGGATAATATAATATATTGATCTACAAAGTCCGAATCGCAGTAAATATAAATCGCGATCTATATAAGTTGTATGTGCCCAAAACTTTCCTCTTAGAACATTAGGAGCCTTAGTGAAAGTTGTATCGTTCTTCCCATGGCGAACAAAGCGAATTGACAATAGTATTATTAATAGTGACGTTACAATGAACGTAATTATCGGTACAGGGTAGCAGACTGCTTTCAAAATATTGAATCATTATAAATATATTTCCTAAACCTACATCTAGGCAGGTCTCTAAAAATTAGACAATAAGTTTAAAAACTATAACCCGACTACGTAAAAAAAATGGATAAAATTTGTATATCCTATGTCACCCGCGCCATTATTACGAATCTTTTGACACCTCATTTATTAAAATCAGTTCAGTAGTTTAGGCGCTACGGTGGAACATACAAACATACATACATAGACTGCCAAAAACTATACCCTTCCTTTGGCTTCGCCGTAGTCGGGTTGTTTGTTTTTCGTGTGAGTGTGTGGCGAACTCTGGTGTCGGAGTTTTCAGACCGCCCGAAGGCCTCCGACATGGCCTAACGACCCTTATCCTTAGACAAGAGCCGGGACCGACAGCTTTACGTGCCCTCCGAAGCACGGTAGCGCTCAGATGAAAATGCCACAAACGGTCACCCATCCAAGTGGCAACCTGTGCAAGCGTTGCTTAACTTTGCCGATCTGTTACGAACGGCAAGCCAAGTCTCGCTATGAGCGCTACAACGCCGTAGTCGGGTAAAAATATACTTTGCTAGAAATTATATAGGTATCCCTTTCTCGCAAAACTATAATGTGTGTGTAGTCGCAGGCTAATATGTAAATAAGATAAGTGACGTCATAGCCTGCCAAGACTCTAACCGTCTATTAAAGTATTAAACAATATTAAAATACTTGTATTTATCTCAATATAAAAGTGATTACGATGATGGTTTCAACACAAGATATTGCTTTAAAATTGTTCTAAATTTTTGATCCCAACTACCCTACTTATTGAGGGTTGTTTTTAGGGTTCCGTACCTAAAAGGTAAAAAACGGAACCCTATTACTAAGCCTCCGCTGTCTGTCTGTCTGTCACCAGGCTGTATCTCATAAACCATGATAGCTAGAAAGCTGAAATTTTCACAAATTATGTATTTCGGTTGCTGCTATAACAACAAATACTAAAAATAAAAAAATGAAAATATTAAGGGGGGGTCCCATACAACAAACGTAATTTTTAAGCAATTTGTTACTCGATCTTAATAAACAGGTAGAAACCTATAAAGTATTTAAGTATACATACAACGAACGTGATTTTCTTTTATAGATGATGGTACGGAACCCTTCGTGCGCGGGTCCGACTCGCACTTGCCCAATTTTTTTTATCTTCAAAATGCTGGAATGATGTGGTAGTTAATAAGCCACATTATCGCGATGAGTGATATGGCTACAAAGATGAGATAAAAATATGTGCGACTTACATTTTGTCTAAATCAGCTACGATATTTACAAGTATATTTATCATAATTCTTTTAATGCTAGATTTAAAAAAATAAAAGAAATTTTGCAAACGCTCGGTTTGCGAAATTTGTGTTGGATTTTTATATATTTTTATAACTTAGCAGTAAATTCGTCATATATTTAAACCAAGAGGTAATAAATGCGTTGGTATATAATTATGCTCCAAATTTGAATAAATGCGAAGCCCACAATGTGTAACCTTGTGAAATTTCTTAAAATATACGTTTATACTTTAAGAAATTTCACAAGGTTAAGTTCATTACTTTTATATTTTTAGATTTGAAAATAAAAACAGCAACAAATAATATTAAAACACTAAGAAGTTACATCGAGAATCAAACTCACTACTGTATGACACTGCTACTGTATGTTTGCGTTAGTAATTTGAGCAAACGAAAACGTATGTTAATATTGACCATACAAGCCGGATCCGAGATCCGCCGCTACGACCTTTTCTTAAACAAACTTGATTTTAGCATTCTTGTGATATTTTATTCTTATCAGCCTACAAGCATCAGGAAAATTTCTATCTTGACGTTTTCGTAAAATGAAACCAGCCCCTTGGATATCGCTTTGTTATCTATCCATCCGTCTGTATAACTGATATCCAAGACAATCTATCTCAGAAAGTTTCAAGGTCAATTAGTAGTCAAGGTCGGTTACATGAGGTTGCCGTGGGCCCTGGGCTCCAAGCCTAAGGAAATGAAATGAGAATGAAAAGAAAAGGTGTTGTATAGCAACCGGGATTACGCTAATATGAAACAGCTAACATTTACATGAAACTTGTACGAAACACAGGCAATTTTGCCCTACTTACCGTTAAATTCAAGAATAAAACTCAAAAAAATCATATGCAAAGTTATTATTACATACCTATGAACGTCAAATACGTAAATCTTGCATGCAAAACTTTACCAACATTCAATGTACTTAAATAATACACAGGTTCGAACCAACAAATCACATTAATTATTATTAACGAGATAATCATATGAGATGGAATCGAACCCACAACACTCGACTGATCTAAACGACCACTCAACCCATTCTGAGCAGTCAAGAGACAAAAACATATGCAAACCCATGGTTCTTCACTAGTCTAGTATAATAACAATATCATTACAAGCCCACAAAGATTTATGTAGTTCTTTTTTATTGTTATGGCGTTCTTATGTCATAACGTTTTACACTATTTGACCTATGGCATTAAGATGCTATCGTTAACGAAACTTTTACTAGATTTGGTGCAGCAATTTCCGAGTTGTCCTTTTAGAAAACGTTGTTGGTATTATATAACAATAACGGAATGTATTTTATCTCTTCATATGTACAAAGAAGGCTTGAAGATATACAGTGGTATTACTTATACATTTTATTTAGGAAGAGGATATATTACTATATTTTTCATGTTTATTTTAGAATACATGTTATTGGGGTTGCAATATCCAGACGCTCTAAAACGCCCGCTTAATATTTTCCGTTAGATTTATCTCAACCTGAGATTCAAACCTCAATCTCGCAATCGTCGGTTTATGTAAGCACAAAGGACGAATAAATAAACAATTTTACTAAATAATCTTAGGGCTAAACAGCTTATACCTACTTAGACTTACCGTTTAATAGATGTTTTTAGTTTTCATAAGGTACAATGTTTTTAGTTTTTATTTAGTTACTTAATTAAAAAGCCATTATCCTGATCAACGTTAAATAAAAAATAATACCTATCAACATTAATTTCTTGTAAGAACAACATCAGAGAGCTATATTTTCCTGATTAAGAAATATTTACAAACAGTATTAATGAGATCTACAAACAATGTTTACTGAAAAGAATATCTATTACAAAGAAACCTTTTATTTACGCTTTTAATATTTAGAAAATATATTTTCTACAATATTAAATAAATACAGTGACTACTCAATATGAGATAAGTATTTGTATTTGCTATCGTCCTATCTGGGATGTAATCGTAAGCGTGCATGTCCGATTTTATTCGCCGTTATCTTAAACACATACGAAAGCAAAAGTTTTACAAAGTGTCCGCGATTTACTCGCAATGAACTCAGAACAATCTTACATCACAAATACATCTAAATCAGGGAAACATTTCGGCGAGCTATCCACGAACTATTACGACCAACAATAACCTGTATTAAGATCAACAGAAAAAACGAATTAACACGAATACCCGTTTGAGAGACGGGTCATTAACACGCACGGGCATTACAATGGGACAATATCGGAACAATGACGGTGTATGACAGATTTATATGACAAATCAATCCGTTGACATATCAATTATTGGCGTAGACCAACCTGTGAAAGTGTCCAACCGTACAAGATCCACATTGTTTTCACCAAAGAAGAATTGGACGGGTGTCATTAAAATCATAATTCTCGCATGGCCCGAAGGCCGAATCTTAGGAAGAGTCTGGGAGAGAGGCGTCGACGATCCACCGGTATATAAACCAACGGTCGGTGGTACAGAGCATCACACAACCACGACACCTCCGTGAGTCAACATGAAAGCGTTCTTGGTAGGTATTCGTGTGCAGTGAAAGTGACTTGTGACCTGTGCGTGAACCGAGCTCCTGTGACCGCGCTCACTCGCGCTTCCTACTCGGATTGTTCTAGTGCGGCGATCGCTCGGCTCTATTCATCGCGATTACGATCAGTGCATCTGCATTCATCGATAACGATCGATCAATACAGCCGAACCGTCGACTAATGCAAATGTTTGTACCAGTGTTGTATATGAGTAATATTTGTGTGGCAGGTATTGGCAGCCGTCGCGGCACTCGGCTCGGCTAGGCCCGAGGCGGGCTACAGTTACAACGCGCCCGGAGGCGGCGGCCTGGGCGGTGGACACGGTGGACTGGGCGGCGGCCTGGGCGGCATAAGCCTAGGCGGCGGTGGCGGACACGGGGGCTTCTCCTCCGGCGGTCTGAGCTCCAGCAGCTTCGGCGGCTTCTCCTCCGGCGGCGGCTCCGGCTTCGGCGGCGGCTCTGGATTCGGCGGTGGCTCTGGATTCGGCGGCGGCTCTGGCTTCGGTGGTGGCGCCGGATTCGGCGGTGGCTCAGGATTCGGCGGCGGCGCCGGCTTCGGCGGCGGTGCTGGTTTCGGAGGCGGCGCTGGCGGCGGCGCTATCGTCCAGAAGCACATCTACGTCCACGTTCCTCCCCCAGAACCTGAAGAACAGCGTCCCCAAGTGATCAGCGGTGGGTCAATTCCCCAGAAGCACTACAAGATCATCTTCATTAAGGCACCGGCTCCTCCCGCACCCGTCGCGCCCATCATCCCCGCTCAGGCCCAGAACGAAGAGAAGACCCTCGTCTACGTGTTGGTCAAGAAACCCGACGAACAGCCCGACATCACCATCCCCACTGCTGCTCCCACTCAGCCCTCCAAACCCGAAGTATACTTCATCAAGTACAAGACCCAGAAGGAGGGTGGTATCGGTGGTGGTGCTGGTATCGGCGGCGGTCTCGGCGGCGGCTCTGGTCTGGGCGGCGGTCTCGGCGGTGGTCTGGGCGGCGGTCTCGGCGGTCTGGGAGGCGGCATCTCTGGCGGTAGCATCGGCGGTGGTTCCATCGGCGGTGGTCACGGCGGCAGCATCGGCGGCGGTCACGGTGGCAGCATCGGCGGCGGCAGCATCGGCGGCGGTCACGGTGGCTCCGGGGGCGTCAGCTCCTCGTACGGACCCCCCGGCCACTCCGCTGGCCCCTACTAAGCGCCGCGTACTCCGCGCCATATTGTGATACCTGCTCTGCCGGCGACAAACCTAGTTATAAGTAGAGAAAAAATTACGGTGCCTAAATGTATTTATGTAAATAGTAATTTTAATGTACTATAATTCTAGTTGTATTATAAAGTTCTTATTTTTGCATAAAAAAGTTTTCTAAACATAATATTTACTTTCATTTGATACACATAACCTAGTAACGCACACTAGATCACAGTACAAGGTTGTTCGCATAAGAACAAGATAAAAGTTTCAAAACGCCTCATCTCTAGAGAACACAAGTTGTATTAACACATCAATATCATTAACACGAAACACAAACAGGTGTATAGGTAGAAAGTGATGTTTTCTCCAGTGGCGTGGGCGTCGCTTGCGCAACACGGGACAGCACAGCTTGTGACCTCTGTTGCATAATGCAGTCAGAAAGAAGCTGTTTGCAACATCTATATACAAAATAAGAGAGTTTCGCTAAATATATCATTGCGCAATACATGCCTATTACAGCTCTTCACAATACAGTTGCGTAAACCTTGACATTTGGGTGGATTTTCCCTTTCAGTGTTAATTTAATACAACTATCATCCACGAAGTAAAGTACTATTGACGTAACGATAACAGTTCATGCATTTAGGGAGTAGTTCACTACATTATAAGGAATACGCAAAAACACATACATTTTGGTTGTTACGCAAAAATGATGGAACGGAATGAAACGTATTTTAAACTGAATATTTATGGCGTATGGTGAAACTTTCGCAACTTCCTCGTGGGACGTGTTTGGTCATGTCATTATTTTGTGATGTATGGAAAGTAAGACCAACATACCAATATTAACTGATGAGCCGTGAGATGACCAACACAAATATTTGTTAAAATATTTGATCAAATCATTGGCTCGTCTTGTGTTGCGTCGACGAATTTAGTTGGAAAGTTTATATAGACCAGTTTATTTCGTTAGGCCTTTACAATTCAAATACAATTTTAATGGTTTCTTCTACATCTGAGCAATGTTTTCATATTGAAATTTAGTATGTTATTTGAAGCGTGTAATTTCGTAATGAGTTCTAATATTCCTTGAATGATTCTAAATACTGAAATTATTGAAGTAATATTTTTATGTAATCTAATTGGGGGTTATTAAATAAAAATTTTAGGACACTTAGCTGAAAGGTATTGATTATAAAAATAATAAACTCATGGATGCATATTGTTATTAAGTGGTTTATTAAAGTAATAATCATACACATGCATTGAAAACTTAAATTAATAAACTTGAACAGAAGCGGTTTCTCACTGTAACAGACCTCTAAACACCGATAATATTTGATTAAAACAACAAAGCGCAACAGTTACACTATTATTGGTGACGCCGTTTCTGGGTTAGCTCGTAACACACTAACAGACGATTATAATATATTCTTAGTGATGTAAATAAGGGAATTTACTATGGCGGTGGTGAGCCGTGACCTAGAACATGCGTCAGTGACGTATAAGGCTCGATGTTAGCCTTATTATCTCTAATCTGTACCTTTTATAGACTAATTATAAAATTTGTATATATATGTACTATAATCTATTTATTGCTTGTTAATCTTCTGATAGACGTGTCAATTAATTATTTACAGACATTTATTTAAGATTTTTATTTGTTGAATTATTTCTTTTACCTACTTTTTTTGGATAATAAGTGATATAATATATTTTATAGGATTTTTTTTTCGGGCTGCCTGGTTGGTCTCGCGGCATAAATGTGCGCGTGGGATTGTGATGTCTCGGGTTCGATTCCCGGGTCGGACAAAAGTGTTATTGGGTTTTTCCTTTAGGAAATTCTCAGTAGCAGCTCGGAGTCTGGTAATGTGCCCGGTACGGCAATAGGCTCGCCCCCTATTACGTGGGACCTAAAAATTCATGGCGAAATGTGGGTGTTATATCACACCTCTGCCTACCCCTTCGGGGATACAGGCGTGAGTCTATAAATAAAATAAAATAAAATATTTTTTTTCGATACATATTATTGTCTTGTAGGTAAATATACATAATTTTAGGATATTCTTTTTTTATATAGTCACGTCTGTATCCTCGAAGGAGTAGGCTGAGGTGTAGTATTACACCCACAAATCGCCTTATGAATTTTAGATCCCACGTGATAAAAGGGGGTTTTAGGATATTAACAAGACGTAACATAGTCTAGGTATTAGGTACTTGGTTCTATTATTTTGTTTTCGTTGGCACATTTCACCATTTCCTCCATTGTATTAATAATGTAATCTAATGACAAAACTATAAAACGAATTTCTCTCTATTCTTTCAGAATGTGTGGGTCTAAAAGCATTGAATTCGCAAGCTTGTTTTATAATATAGGTGTGTAAAGAATTACCAAAATTGAATTATCTTAAATGACGAAATAGATTTCGGCATTTAAGATTTTGATTCAAAAGTTACAAAGGTGACCTTTTTGCTACAGGTTACCTATAAACATTACCCAAAAGATACTTTTGGAGATATCATAAGTTAAAAAAAATATTTACAGGTGTTAATTATAATTTTTTTACTTCTCAAAGGAATAAAAATAGATCGCAAAATATAATACAAAGACGTCCATACAATACGAAGAGAAATATTTAAACAACACAATTTTTCTGAGCTCTTAACTATATAAAAATGGAATAAAGACTTTTGAACCGAAAATGCGCACAAGGGACACCCGTTAGTTCCCACAGTATATTAATATTAAAAACTTTAGGGTTTTTATTAAAACTGAAATGTGGGAATGAGACAGCCTTATAACCAGCTGGGGTTGTTTTCTCCTTCTAGAACTTTGAAAAGCAGCACACGAAATTACCATCTACCTACTTGCTGTGTCTTTTTCTACATAATTAGACTTTGGCCGCGACATCACCCGCGTGAATTATACACCTACACCTAAAAAATCACACTATCTATCGGTGAAAACCGTACAAAAATACATACATACATAGTCTCACGCCTATAACCCCGAAGAGGTAGGCAGAGGTGTATTTCTACACCCACTTTTCGCCAGATATACCTTAGTCCCACGTAATAAGGGGCGAGCCTATTGCCGTACCGGGCACATTTCCAGACTCCGTGCTGCTACTGAGAATTTCGTGACAGAAAAACCCAATAACACTGACCGACCCAGGAATCGAACCCGGGACCTCCCAATCCCACGCGCAAATTTATGCCGCGAGACCAACGAGGCAGTCGTATAGGGTTTGATGTCGAGTTTTCCGTCTCTACGCAAAGATGGTATTTGCATCGTGTTATCCCTTAGTCGCCTCTTACGACACCCACGGGAAGATATGGGGTGGTGACACTTGTATTCTATGCCGTCAACCACACGGCCAATACGTTTAGTAGTTTTCAGTTTATGGCGTTCATAGAGACAGACTGGACGCGGCAGGGACTTCATTATATAATATGTATAGATGGCAGCCGCTGGTCACAGAACACAGAAAATCGGGCTCAGTGGCGATCCATTGGAGAGACCTATGTACAGCAGTGGACCTATGTATGGCAGGCTGAGGATGATGATGATGAGATGGTCAATTTTGTGAAGAAATCTCGCGGTCCATGTCGCCAAACACATGAGTATGGTTGACAGTTTACCTTTGATCATAAATCTATCTATAACTCGTTATAGAAAAAAGTATTTTACACTATGGTCGACAGTTAAACTTTGATCATAACCCTATCGATACCTCGTTTTAGAAAAGTATTTTACGCAACCTTCACCTTAAATTGTACCACTAGCACTTTCTTCCAAGTAAGTACTATTGCCTAATACAAAGCGAAGAACAAGATAAGCGCGTACATCACTTCTTAACAATACAGATGATCTGTATCATTAGCGATACTATTACATAAGTGTTGCGCTACGCTACTGGTCACTCACACACTCACACACTTGTACGTATCACGATCGGTTGCTGTAACCGGACGTTGGACATTAATCATGATGACTGTACACAGTGTAATTATTTGCAGTAGGATAAGAGTAAAATTGGAGCGCGATTTGCTTGTTTGCTTTTCTTGTTATTTTCTTTTTTTGTTATACAATGGTGGATTAATTTCGCATCTACTAACATCATACAACTTTATGACTTTACAACTTATTTATCATACGGCTTGCAACGGTGTTGGTCCCGACGGCGACACAAACTTTTATATCTGTATCACCTTACATTAGGTTGACTGTTAAAGAATGCTAAATATTGATATTATGAAGCCCGCATGTTTTTATGTGCATTTTAATTTGTCACAAAAAGTTTAATAAATAATAATCATACTTCATTTTTTCGTAACTTGGGGCTTTGGTTAAAGATCTTGTTTTACAGGATACGTGGATTAATAATTATAATAGTAACGTTAATTAATTAAACAGGTTGTAGTATCAGTTACTACAACCTGTTTAACCAGGTTAAACATAACAAGTTACTTGTTGTTACAGGACTAATTAATTGACTGAGGCCTGAGAATCTTTGGATTATAGTGCTGAAACTGAAAGATAAGTAAAGTACATAAATTGTGCTTCTTATCATTTTTACTATATAACATTATACCAAAATAATTACTAGTCAATACTAATATTATAAAGCTGAAGAGTTGTTTTGTTTGTTTGCTTTAACGCGTTTATCTCAGGAACTACTAGCTCGATTTGAATAATTATTTTTGTGTTGGATATGTCCATTTATCGAGGAAAGTATAACATCACACTTTGAGCTACAGGTGCCCTTTACCTATATGTTTAACTATGTATCCTGTTTTGACCATGGAGGACACGTCAGGACAGAATAAATAGAACAGTCGCACCCAGTTTTAAAATAGAGATCCACTAGTCTTTAAAACTAATTATTGACGTAGTTGCATGTTTTTGATAACATGTATAACAAAGAGAAACTTTCTTTTTTACTAACATTACCAAATATCTAACAGACCTTCCTAATCACTTTAAAAAATCGAGAAAGTAACATTGGCCCAGACGATAATTTGATTGTATGCAAAATTCGTTCTACCTGTCTTGTTCACTGATTAGCATTAGCATTCACATATTATTACAATACAATGGACGGTATAAAGATATCACCATAATTATGCATTCTATTCTAAAAGTAGATTGTATTAAATGTACCTATATTTAGTTTAATTCTTAAGAGCGCAATCTTAGACAGTCACAATATGTTACATACTTATAAGATTATCTCATTCATGTAAGTTTATTTAAAGGGGTTTAAGGTATAAATATACCTACTGACCACTTTATACCCTGGCGTTTCCACCATCTTACATCCATTGTGGTCGCATGAATATTTTAGTGACGTTTATTAATAATCTAGATTTATCCCTAAATTAATATGTAAGTTAACTCTATTCAGAGTTGTATAACGTACATTAAGTCAGAAAACAGTGTAGCAAAAATACCTATAACGAGTAGAGCCCCACCTCAGAAAAGTATTTTCGAAAATTTAATTTAACACGAGTTTCGAAAATTCTAGATTAAATATAAAATTTCCTTGTATACCTCATTACAATTTTATTGTACTTCTGTATGTTAATACTCTGTGGCGCTGGTCAATCTGACCGTGCTACATTTAGATAGTATCAGCATTGATCTGCGCACGTCTAATATAGATCACCTCGTTGGGTAACCCATCGCAACGTAACTAAGACGCAGCCCCATCAATCATACGTACATTGTGTAGGATGCTTGTGTGGTCCATGAGGAAATCCTTGCAACTTTTCATTTGTTTAGGATGAAAGTTCCATATGAGAGCTTCTGTTCGGTTTCGTATGTAGTTATTGTGAATATTTGAAAATATAGATGAAAATGAAAATGTTTATAGATAATATAATTATGTTTTCCTCGACGTATCTTCACGGGTTACCTGGTGTGGTCCCAGCTGCCCCGTGGTCATGAGGTGATGCCGTGCAGCGCCTTCGCCGACTTCTCACATAAATATTACTATGCGTACAAGTCGCGAATTTTAAGAGCATGAGTTATTGTGAAGATTTGATTTCAACGATGTTTGATTGCTAATCCATTGTGCTTTATTATGTAAGATCTAAACCCGAATGTTCATGCTATTTTAATCTGCTTTATTTGCTACTAGAGGACGCCAGCAGCTACGCCTGCATTTTTTTTTAATTTACCCGTTTTGGCCGATCCCGTGGGAATTTCGGGAAATCCCTTCTTAGTGCACCCCTACGTTCCCCAAGGAACATACATGCCAAATTTCAGCTTCCTGCGCCCAATAGTTTCGGCTGTAGCGTGTCAGTCAGTCAGTCAGTAACGCAAGGATTTTATATATTAAGATTAGTAATACCCGCAATCTCTGTGATGTTACGGACTTTTAGTTAATTACAAATGCTTTAGTAATTGAGGCGTTAAACATAGCGAACTCACATTGACAATATTTGTTAGGATTATATTTCGTCTTCTAGGATTATATTTTGCCTCCGTGGTCCAGTGGATAGCGGATGCGACTGCTGATAGGAGGTCCCGGGTTCGATTCCCGGGTCGGGCAAAAGTGTTACTGGGTTAGTCTGAATACTCAGTAGCAGCCCGGAGTCTGGTGCTGTGCCCGGTAACGGCAATAGGCTCGCCCCCTATCACGTGGGACCTAAATATTCACGGTGAAATATGGGTGTAATATTACGCCTCGGGGATACAGACGTGAGTCTATAAAATAAAAAAAAATAAAAAATATTTCGTCTACAATTTCATCCGTGTAGATATAGATTCCATATTTGCTTCATACGAATTCTGAATCTTTGACCCGACGAACTTTTCTTTCAAGAAAGATTCGTCCTTGAGTGCTTGCCTTTGAAGAAATTTTCATAATGCTACACGAAACGTTTTGGGCTACACATGCTACTTACTGAAGAGCCCTCTAATACATGGCAAAGGCGTGCAACTTCAAACTATATCTCACGTTCTACGTATCCCATTAGTAAAATACTAGTTGAAATATCGTCTAAAATACTGATTTAGGTTAAGGTTTCTTATGCGGAGTGCCTACATTCTTGAAAGATAGAAATTAGCCTGCCAGCTTTAGAAGCTTAGTTGGATATATTTTTAATGTACAAGCTGTAAGACCTTTTCAAGTATAAAGCAGTACAGATGTTTTCTATGACATGTTCCAGACTTCTGCCAGATGCGTTTTATGGCGATATAATAAAAGTGTTACGTTTTTGTGATCCAAATGTTTATGTATCTTTATTTTCTTTTCCAATCCTTTGTGGCCCAGATAGTTCTAAAGCTAAAATAAATAGAACTTTATCACCCGAGTTAATATATTTAAAAATTATAAATGTAACAACGTTTGTTTTTCAAAAGCAAAGAGAGACAGCACATAATGCTTCTGCCATACGTCGTTTCTCTAAGGCGGATTAGTCAAGCGAATAAGTAAGTCAAGATAATAGTTAGCTATTCTTAAAATAAAAGCCCACCAACACATTAGAGGCCTTTATCTATTTTTTTTATTTATAGACTCACGCTTGTATCCCCGAAGGGGTAGGCAGAGGTATAATATTACACCCACATTTCGCCATGATTTTTTTAGGTCCCACGTAATAGGAAGCGCGCCTATTGCCGTACCTGGCATATTACCAGACTTCGTGCTGCTGCTATTTCCTAACGGAAAACCCAATAACACTTTGCTAGACCCAGGAATCGAACCCGAGACCCCCCAATCTCACGCGCACATTTATGCCGCGAGACCAACGAGGCAGTATATCTTTTATCTTTAGTTCTCAAATTGATGGTGATGATTATACAGTAAGCAATAAGCAATTTATTTGTAACTAGAGGACGCCAGCAGCTACGCCTGCATTTTTTTTAAATTTACCCATTTTGGCCGATTCCGTGGGAATTTCGGGAAATCCCTTCTTAGTGCACTCCTACGGTCCCCAAGGAACATACATGTCAAATTTCAGCTTCCTGCGCCCAAAAGTTTCGGCTGTGGCATGTCTGTCAGTCAGTCAGTAACGCAAGGATTTTATATATTAAGATTTGGGTATCAGAAAACATATTATAAACGCTTCGTCTACACAAGGTTGGAAATTAATAAAGTTTATTTACATGCACTTACAAAGAAACACGCACTACTGCTCCAAATTCTTTCCTTTTTTGTTTTTAAACTGAGACATGTCTTGCAACATTAAACTTTTTATTTGTGCCCCAATACTTGGGCGGTCGTCCGTCTTATTACTTTCTCCTTTTTTAAACATTCAAACAACACGAAACTCGGGTATTCCAAAAGCAAAAAATAATGAATGAAATCGCAAACACAAATTATGCGAGATAGCGCCAAGAAATTAATAAGTTTATTAGTTTATGATAATTTTAGATTGATAGCAAATTTTGATGCGACAACATACATTCGAATTTGGCTTTTGTTAGCTTATGATTAAGTTGGTTTTTGTAGTTATCCGAACGCGGATCTTGGTATGTTTACAAGTCTGCAGCCCGTCTTGATAGTGAGAGTGAACCGACGCGGCGTCAGTGCTTTCGCCGGGTCGCTATACCTACGTATGACGTAGTAACAAGCGTGTATACGTGGTCTATGGGCGATGTTCGCGAGTCTCTGTTGACGTGCGATTCAGTTACGGTAATTTACCGTCGTCGGCGTAAGTCAATACACCGCTTATTACTTTGAAGTTAACTACTTTGTTTCCTGTTAGCGTATGTTATTGTAAAGCCGGCGCTTGTTGTGGGATTCAATTGTTATCCTCTACCGTATTAGAGAATAACAAATTATATTACAATTCTTATAATTAATTCGTATTCGTCTTGTTATTGACATATTTATTCATTCGGTGTCGCAGTGCAAGTGCAAAGAAGCTCATCATCAGCCTTCTTCTCGCAACTTCGGGGTAGAGGGGGTATCGTCAGGCAGAATAGTGGAATAGCAGAAAAGATAAATATTTATTTTAGTATTTAGATTTTTAAGTAGGTCTCCTAGTAGCTCTTTTCATTATCTACGTAAATACAACGGTAGTATCTGCGGGGCAGCTTAACAAATATTTTATTTGAGTACGCAGAAGAAAATTACGGCCATAATTTATCTGCAATACCGAAATGATTTTTCAACTAAAAGTTCAAAAACAGCGCTTAAAGATTTTATAATTATCGTAAACCTACGTGATGTGTATTAAGAGGAAACACTACGGGCGAGAGAATTGAAAAATAGGTATTTGTAAAATCTATTGCTGTCGCGCAGCCTCAAGCCTCCCCCCGCAGAGCGCGATAGAGACAACTGCAGCTTGGACCAAAAATACCTATTAAATGTACACAAAATTAACGTTTCGTATTTCTTTGATTCCTTCTCCAAAACTTCATCGATTTAACTAGTTTTTTCATATTAAATTAAAGAAAGGCTTTGGCCGTGTTCCTATGTTTTCCTTTTTTTTTAATAATCTAGCCAAATTTGTTTTGCGGATGTTTGAACATAGCGGAAAATCTGACCAATTTTTGAGGTATTTGAAGGTTCATATCTTTTTTAATATTTAATTTATGAGAAAAAGGAAAACATAGGGACATGCCAATCGGGGCCATACATCTTTTGAAAAAAATCATTGCTCTACTGGCATTATCCAGGGAGAAAACAGGAGACTACGTTTGTATAGAAAAACGGCCGTTGTGTTGCCTCTTAATTATAATGTGAATTATTATATTTAGTACAAAACCAAATAACCTGCGATAAATATGCAAACAAGTCAGTATTTTTTATAAATGTATCTATGTGCGTAAACAGACTGAACCTTTTCTCTGTACTACATCATATTATAACACAAACGTAAGCAGAATTCCTCGAAATGGCGAATATTTCTCGGTAGCCGCGCGCAGCCTGAGACAGTCCGGAAGACCTTATTAAGTACTGATTGCGTGAACTCAAACTAGCTTCCCAGTACCTTACGGCATAAGTTACCAGCTTTATTAGCAGTCCGATTTTTTTCATCCATAAAATATTTAACAGTTTATATATGTATAGTGAATGAAAATATTAAAATAAGTTGTAATTAATATGTTACATTATAGTTATAGTTTCTACTCCGACTCCTACAACACTTAATACATATATAAAACTCTACTGCCAATCCAGGATTTGAAAATGTGTCCCATAAATCGGAAATATCAACAAGACAATCTGGAAATTCTAATTAGGAAAGAAGCTTCTGTGATCGCGGAGGGCAAGAAAAACGTGCAAAAGACGGATATAAAACACCTAGAATAAGAACAATAAATGTTGTAACACAGTGTTGTGTCGTATGCGTGTGCGTATTAAACCTGCAACACCCGGCTCAGTGACCAACGGTGAAGCGGCCGCATAAGTCTTTTAGACATCACTTCCTTCTAATGAAGATACTTCAATAAATTTAAAATACCCATGCACTTAAAATACAATTAAAACGTCACATTAAGTCACTTTAAAAAACAAATCTCAAGGAATGTACATTCCGCTTGCTATTACAGCACAATAAGTGTTAGACAAGAATTCTTACAGAGACACTGAGACAGTTTCGCCACGCTATCAGTAACAGACATCGCATAATTACGTTATTTCTGCCACATCATACACATGCAAATGTATTTACGTAATAGTTTATCACGTTGTAAGACGGAAACTTAATGAAATTGATCTAATTACATATATTTTCCATTATATTTTGGTGATGAAACGAGCTAGCGGTACGGAGTATGTACTATGGGCTGCCATATATTGGTTCGT
Organism: Euclidia mi; assembly: GCA_944739405.2. Lineage (NCBI taxonomy): Eukaryota > Metazoa > Arthropoda > Insecta > Lepidoptera > Erebidae > Euclidia > Euclidia mi. Next base: position 63,112,268 of record OX123190.2, read on the forward strand.
CTGATTGTACGCAAGTAATTTTGCTTATTTTGCTCTTCAAGTAACAAATTATTAAAAAACCATTAAAATCATGTAGGTAAAATTAAGCTTGTAAAATTGAAACCAAGCAAGCTTAAATTAAGCGGAGATGTAGGTAAATCATATTTTATCATTTCTCAAGTATAATAAATAATATACGCAGCTGTTGCTACTGTTTGCATGTGTAAGTATGTTGTGACCTCCTAAATCACTCGCAAGAGAGTGACGAAAGGTGCGAACATGCGATTATTTAGCAATTATAATGGATGAGAACATAATTGCTTCTTTGCTTTTATTTAACGAGAGCAAAAGCATTACACATCTTTCTGTTGGCTGTAACATCCCGTCTGCAATGTGAAGTTTATAAGCTAATATAACGCAATCAAAGACTCAACATTCGTTCAATTATTGTTTGTCAATCATTCTGATTAGACAGTGCCATCCTTGCACTCTTTCACGCTGATCAGAGTCGAGTGAGTCTTGGCCGTTCTTGGTTATTTTCATACTTAGTAACAAACTGCATTTGCATGCCTCGACAGTCCAGCAGTCATAATCCCTGGTTAATTAAGTACAAGAAGCAACAACAAATATATTATGTTCCTTCATATATCTCAATTATTAACAAGAAAGTTGAAATACCTTTTATTTGCCCGACGTTTCGGCATAGGTTACACCAGCTGTGGTCACGGGATGACTATACTGAATTTTTGTATTTGCTCAAATCTTCAAAGTTTGAAAGTGGTTATGGTACTTTAATTGCAGTATTAATGTCTTAAGACTACAAAACAATCAAGTACTCTCGATTACTAGAAACTTAAACCAGAACATTACTTGTATTCGAGTTGCAAAGCTATTGTCTACGGCCCCTCGTAATTATGGTAATAGTGGTGATACAATATTGTACAAAAAAAATGTAATTGTATGTAGATACATTACTCCCATTACATTTCGTAGAAAACAACGTATACTTAGGCCTACTTCCAGTTGCATAACTCCATTTAAATAGTAAAATACTTCGCTAAGAGCACAGAAATGTGCCTAAAATATTATTTTTCATCGTAAGTGTCAATATCACCATAAATGTGCCAACTCTCTCTCAGAGTAGGACGTCTCTGTCATATCCTTCTCTCATTATTTTTAAGGATATACGAAGCAAAATCTGTTAAAGTCTATAAATAGCGTTTGGACTATAAAAAGCGGTAAATAAATATAATTACAATTAAGAAGTAAAACAAACAAAATATAGTTCTAAATTACAGAAACCAAACTTTCTCATTAGCCTACCTAATATATTAAACACCAACCTGTTGTAATACAATACAATTGCACCGACCTCTTTTGTGCAGTCACTCAGTTAAGACTTCAAGACATAACTCATTCACAATTTTGAATCATTGTTTGTAAATTAATGATCTCTCGAAAATGTCAAAACAATGATTGAAGTGCGCCTTCAACAACGTTAAATGCTGTTACATAATACTGTCCTTTTGTACTTCTTTTGCAATGGCGGACAATAGTGGACGATTTTAATTGTTAAATTTTCATTTTCAATGAACTGCTTTATGTAATATGTGATCATGAATTTGAATTCCCACGAATGTTTTTACTGGTGATCTTGAGGTTTCGAGGTATCGTTTATTTGCGTTTTTATTTTTTTGGCCTTACTCGATATTTTTATGTCGTTCAAATTTGGTTGAATTGTTTCATAATCGTTGCTGAATCCTTGTATTAAACCAGTGCACTTATTTATAACCAATATTACTTCTTAAGGGCAAGCGATATGTTTGCTTTTCATTGTCCTTACTTGGTAAAGCTGATTTAAATTTAGAATACTTGTCATTACTAGGTACCGTAAAATCACGCAGCACGAAAATAAAATATTTAACCTACCAAAAAGCTTTTGGTAGGTATAATATGAATATAGTTATTTTGATCTCCAAAACAGTTCAAACTAAGTAAAACCGTTTAATAAAATAACCTAGGCCTGCAGTTAATAGATAGTTATCAGTTTAATATTTAACCAAATTTTCAAGAAATACATACATATATCACAAATCAAATAATCTTTATTTTCCAGAATATGGTAGCATATGAGTTCTTATATAAAATATTGAACAGCATATTATGTCATTATGGGCGTGCAAATATTATAAATTCTTAAGGGTGCTTGTACACGGCGCATGTAGCTTGAGCATGTTGAGGCACTTGCGCGGGTTACATGCACCATATACATATCGTTTAAAACAATGTGCGGGTCCAGCGACTCGAGCATGTACCAAAGCGAGCCACCCGCGCAAGTAATTCGCGTGCTCCGCGAGGCGCGCGGGTCACTCGCGCATGTTATCTGTTAAAATTACATTTTTAACATATGATTTTAAAATAATTTTCGTTCGTCGAGACATTTGACGCGATTCAAGTCATAAAGCTACCGCGCAAATAGCATGCACATGTAGCTCTTGACCACGAACAAATAACTTGTACATAGGTACCTACAGCTTGCGCAAGTAGCCCGCGTCTTTACTTGCTCCAGTTATTTGCACCATGTACAAGTACAAGCGAGTAACTTGATCAAGTAGCTTGCGCATATTACCCACGCGTGTAACCCGCACATTTACTTGCTCCAGCTACATGCACCGTGTAGAAGCACCCTAAATCTAACACACAATTACAACTATCTTATAAAAGTCATTCATATAAACAAAAAGCATTACACATATTATTATATAGTTAAACCTTTTCCATTTTTAGCTGAAATCTTCACCCAACGAAGCAAAGATGTCAAACCGGCGATGATACAGGATTTGTGAAGTTAATTCGATAAACGGAGGCTACACGAGTCAATGTAAAAATAAGTGCAAGTGCCCGCCATCATGCAGTACTTGTATGTAGGACATCCTCCGTCGTAATTGACAGCATATTTTAAAAACAACATATTACGCTTAATTATGCTAACCACTTGGGTGGTGCCTTTAATGCCTACGTCTTTGGTAAGATTAATTTGGTTACGACATAACTGTCGTTTCTTTTCTGTTTAAAAATAGCACAGGAGGCATTAGGAATAAATTCTTTCCCGTAGAGGATTCTACAAATATAAAAAAAAAATTACGTACGGTACATCCAGACTCGAAGCATCAATTTGTAAAGAGTGCTGTCCCGCATGACTGCAGGGCCGTGCCGACCCTATCCAGCGCCTGTGTGCGAAATCTAGGAAGCGCCTGTGCAGTGGCGTAGCTAGCTGGCACCTGGTTGGTGGATGACGTTTTTTTTTTAGGTCCATCAGGCTAACTCTCGTAGTACTGAGCTAGTGCTTATGATTTTTGTACATTACTCTTAAAATTGCGCCTGTGTGCGAAATCGATGAAGCGCCTTTTTGTCGTCCTTGTTCGAAAACAATGTTAATAAATTTACGCGTATCCTGGCCCGCGGCGCCCATAATCACACTGGCGCCTGTGTGCGCCGCGCACATTGCACATAGGGACGGTCCGGCCCTGCGCTTGAGGATTAAACCCATAAGACCCTTCGCAATTTTGCGATACAGCCACTTTTATTATTTCGCCATGATTGCGCTGTACATAACACATTCAGTTATTTAAATTCCTATTTATTCGCATTTTGCTCTCACGATTTCGACAAATAGCTAAGTGTTAAAACCCCTTATATTTATTTCCTTAATCCTGTTCACTTCTTAATAGTGCTTTTCTTTCATTTCTGTTACGGTTCAGGTTATCTTTACTCTACACTACTCTCATCCAATCACAAAATTTACAATACTAATCAAATGTTACCCACCTTACTAAAATATTGCCTTCAGACTTTATTACCCAACAATACATAACCAATCACTTTAATTTCCCACAAACAATTACTTACCACCAATAAATAAGACCAGTCGAGTGTCGAACCCGGAACCCTCGTTACGTGGCTACTAATCGCACCGGGAAATACTATGACCCCTCGCATTATGTCATCTAGGGTCTTAGGCCAACGGAGAACCTTGTTCTACAAGTGAAGGCGTTTATGTTTCTGCAAGCCATTCATTGAGATAGTGTTGTCATAATATTTGTAATACTAGTTCTATTCCATGGTGTCAAGCGTCGATTCCTCTCGCTTAGCTTATTTTTCTTTTCACTCAGCGAGAAAATTTTCTACACACCTCAAAGTCTTTGCTGAGTCTGTTATAAATTAAAACTCTCTCTCTCCGATTATTTTCAGTTATGTTTTCTTTGCCTGGAAATCCTACAAGATATTGAGAATAGTCATTTGTTGGGATGAAATAATAAAAGCATCCAAAATCATTATAATTTACAAGGACTTCTGTAGCTGTATTTATAGCTTATTAAATGCAGTTTTTGGGTACCTTACAAACATTCAACGAACTGATACAAGGAACACCTGGGCATTCTTCCGAGTCTGGACTCGAAACAGTATTTGTAAATCACAGTCTATATAAACTTGTCTGATGATTGGAATTGATGAAGCTCCTGAGATGCACATCCAAACAAACTTTACAGCTTTATTTTATAAGCATAGATTGTACAATGTATCACTTATTGCTTCTGTAGTTCAAATAATTTTATGGTCTTAGTGTTAATATGTTAACTGTACTAACATATTGATTTTATTGCTTTTGCAAATGTAATGGAAGGCTACTTGTGTAAGTCTAAAGTATTTTGTGTGGATGTATGTATAGTAACAGTAACCGTTGGAGTAATCGCGTTTTATAATAGAGAACGCGTAGATAGCGATTTCCATGGTTTAGACTAGATTCAGTTTATTCAGAGGTACTGACACCCTATAACGACTGTCAAAGACAGTCATGACAGGCGGGACCGACGGCTTAACGTGCTCTAAGAGGGACGGGACAAGTGACAATTTATTCAATACGCACTACACAACTCCTAAAAGTCAGTGGTGCGCGCCGTGCATTCGAACCCGATACCTACTCTCTGCATGGCAGTCAGCTGGTATCTCCACAAAGCTATCGCTGCCTCTCTGATTCAGGTACAACGAGATATGTGCCTAAATAGGTACATAAATAGTCACTTACGATCTTAATTATTTACGACAAGCAAAGAAGACACTGACACACCCTTGAATTTTCTTAGAAGGACTTTTTTATGGGATTGTCTGAATTCAAAGTAAGATAGACAGTGGTAAGAGGGGATCAAAATTATGGATCTTAACACGTTCGCTACGGGAGCTCAAAACCCGTCTCGAATTCGAGTACGTTACGATATATAATGCGCCCCGTAAGGTGCTACTACATTGTGCGTTACGGGTATAAAAGTGCCCCGTACACTACACCCTTATTGCTTTCTTAAGCTATAACTGACTGAAATTTTACGTTTGCTTTTATTTTATAGTATGTTAAATTATGAAATGAGCTATTTTACCGTCTTTTTGCCAGTAGATTAGGCAAAATTTGACGAAAATAAAACGAAAACAAATTGTTCGGGGTCTGGGAAACCCCGTACCGCACTTGAAATAATAAAATACGGGACTGTATTGCCCCGTAACGCACAGAACTCAATTATATCGATAAAGTAATAGTGATGGCTAATAAAAAAAACGATAAATTCTTGAATAAAAACATTAATTTCAGCTTAGGAACTTTATTTAGGAACTTAGGTTACACATTTTACAGGTACATATTTGAATCAAAAATATTTAAACTGTGGGAATTATACAGTTTAGCTTACTAGAGAACATTATGACACTAAAATCAAACATATAGGTCTGTATTTTAATATATTGAAACCGAATAAAGTTGTATCACATTTGTTTATTATTATTATAATGAAAATATGATCAAGGCACGAATATTTTAATATTTGACAGTTCCAACATACGTCCCGATCACTTCATTATCGATAATTAAACACTACGTCTTGTGCTAATAACAGCACTAATGCTAATGAGCTCACGACCCCGTACGGGAACACAGTAATTTATACGGGGTTTTATGAACCCCGTATCGCACTGGAAAGTGTTTTTTGCTCTCTGATCGTAACGGGGTTTATACGACCCCGTATGTTTTTAAAATATCAACTGTTTCTTTAATCAGCGTACATGAAAAATATATATTTATCTCTCTCATACAGTAATTAATTCTATAGATACAGCTCCCGCACCAGCGAGTACACCCTACTTTTTCCGTCCGCACTGAACTACAGCAGTGTACGAGGTTGAAAAAACCCCGTAACGCAGTGAACGTGTTAAAATAGTAAAATAGTATGCACTGTTCAAGCGAACGCCTAGCCGCTTGGAATTTCGTCGAGTGTTATGGATCGACTCCCAAACGACGAAACTTTATGGGTTACACAAAGAATTTGTGTATTGATTTTAATGCGTTTACTGTAAAGTTGTTCTTATTTTTATGTTTATTGTTATTGCCCTCGTACGAGTCCGATAGTGATGAAAATACTACCTAGATCTCTGTCAGCATGCTCTTTCCTCTTCTTACTTTTTCTACCACCTGTTATTTTTGCTATAGTGAAAGCGCGAATGGAGACTTTACTAATTCTCAGCATCCATACATACTATCAGGCCAATAGTTCCTAACAATTTCGATCTAGTGTCAGTGTGTATACTTATGTCATAAATGGTATTCTCCTAAATTAACTGATACTTTAATTATATCGTGACTAGGTCGCAAAATTAAACAATGTGTCAAAATATGTGTCAACGACGAACTATTTAAGTCAAATTAGACGATAATTGTCATTAATTTAGCAAAATAGGTACCAATTGTTAGTCAATTTTAAATATAATCTCATTTCGTTCAAAATACAGTTTCGATGTGAAATAAAATCAGAGAATTGGTCTCCATGTTTTTTGTACTCAACTCAATGCCGCTATAGTTAGACCGAACCACCTCCTTCCGTTAAAAACGTATTAACATCGGCACTTACAGTTTCACCTAGTACGAAAATACAAAAGCATCAGAAAAACAGTCGTCGATTAAACCACGACATCCAGATGCCATCCCTTTATCCTGTTCCCTTATCCCACTTCTCCCTATTCCTTTTCCCATTCCGAAGGTCGGCAATGCACTTAAATGCTCTGGTATTGCTTACGGTCTGCTCATTTCGTTTAAATCGCAGCTACCACGCGTAAAAAGCAAACTAAACAACCGAAATCCGTGACGGTAGACATATGACTATCATATGAAAATAATGTCGGTGATGGCAAAGATGGTCAAAATATGCCCGGCCTCGGCCAAAATAACGAAATACACTACACAAGTGGTCATTACATAAAAAGTTCGAGTATTGTGCAATCGGACGTCAAACTGTAATGGTCAGTGGTCAAATTATAATGTGTTTTAACATCTGACCTTAGACCTCAAATATGCGCCGATTTCTTATTTCTTCATCTTAGAAGTTATTACACATACGTAGTTTGTTTTTTAATTGGACAATGTGTAGTGGTTTTTCTACTACCGCTCTAAGCATTCATACCTGAAGAACCAGAAGGACAAACTATACCAAGTTTACTACACTCAACTAAGAACACTCAGATTTGGCACAACAATTTATGATTGGGTTCGAACCCACAGCATAATTCACAAAACTTCGAGGTGACCGCTTATACCATGACACAGAAACATTACACAAAAAAAACATAAATAAAATCTACTGTTTCGTCGCTGATGCTGACAAAAGCAATATCAAAAAAAATCGAATGGCTCTTCGAACCCCGAGATGCCTATCCTTGTTTCCCCAGGTTTGACATTTACCTAGTCTTCGTTTTGTAAAAAAGTGAATGCTGAATTATGAAATACATACATACATACATAGACTCACGCCTGTTTCCTCGAAGGGGTAGGCAGAGGCATATTAAACGCCCACTTTTCGCCAGTGTTTTGATCCCACGTAATAGGTGGCGAGCCTATTGCCGCTTATTGGGACATTTTGTTTGCCAGAGCCTCGTCCGTTGATCGGCAGGTGCACCACTTGCAGGTGAGGTTGGCTTGGGACCCTAAGTTCTTGGTGGGAACCCTATGCACTATTAAGAAATTGATTACCTTAAAATTTAATTTGAAAATTATAACTCAAATAAAATAACAGTAAGTGTAAAAGCTAGATATGTTTCTTTGTATTTAATAATTCTCACGTCTTCAAATTCACTTACACAAATAACAATCGTAGTTAACAAAGGTTTAAATGCCAGAGTTGTAACCTTTTCTATTTCAATTTGAACACAATCAATTTCTAAAGAAACACCTGTAATAGTATTAAAATGTTTAAGGCAAAGTGGAAATTACTCTGTTGAAACAAGCACGAGAATTATTTAAAGGTACCTTCCAACTAGAGAGTAATAATATACGAGTACCATTGACAGAGTAGGGCTATTATATAGATAATCATTGAAATAAAGCTGTCGTGGACGAAATTAACGAAAACATCTCGTAGATCCATTTACCTACGTTTCTCCTCTTATACTAACGTACAGCAACAGCTTTCGGCGCACACTATTGAAAAAATCTTAATTAGGTAGGTAAAAACATTGACACAAATAAGAATAACTCATAAACTCATAAGTAATAAACCGCGCTGGCTTTTTACTATCCTTCGTAGGTATAGCTCGGTTCACGAAAGATGACCACTGCGCAGAAATCATTTTTCAGGTCCCCGTAGAGGTGCGGGGTGAGACGTGGGTGGAATGTCAATGGTGTGGCTCCGTTCTTGACGCATTCCCTAAATGCGTCAAGAATGGAGCCACGCCATTGGTGCACGAATGTACATATGCGCGACGGCCGCCATTTGTGGTCAACTTTCGTGAATCGACCTATAACGCTTGACGCATTTTCATTTCATGTAATTTCCAATTGTAACGTTTCTATAGACGTATTTCCCCAAAATCTATTCTGCGAAGATTGTGTGTGTTTCGATTGCATTCACCATATTTATAACGCGTAATATTTTCACAAAGAAAGTGCGGCTATAGAACTAATCGCGTCTAAAATCAATGCTCAAGTAAATAGCTACTTAAAAGTTCGTTTACTTTGGCAGTACAAAGAGAAACTTTAACAATGCACCGAGCCAACAATATGTCGGTTCCGGAAAAGTGTATGTACACATGATTATATGCATGTGTGTGTGTTTGCGCATGTGTGCTGTATACAATGCACTAACTGTATGATTGAAATAATGATATGAATAAATTATAATAATGCACTTTCGCTTACGGTTCGTGTATATTATAGTCTTAATAGTGTAACTGGAGAGTTTATGGCACGTGACGTACTAATTTGCTTCACACGTCTGACGTTCTATCCCTCTGTTACGTTTTTTTCATCCCTCTGCAGTTGGTGTAAGGGTGTAAACATACCTAAATACCTGCCTGCGGTCAGTCCACGCGTAATTAGGTAGGTCTTCGGCTATTGAACCAAATTTGAGTGTTGTTTTACATATGTTTCTTTTTGAAGAAAACGCTGCTATCCCATAGTTGCAATTTGCTCAGTTGTAAACTTAATAAAAAATATTAAAGACTTCAACCCCGTTAGGAATATTTCCGTTTTTAAATAAATCGCGAATAAGCACTGAACATTCATTCCACAAAAAGAAATCAAATACATTACGACAAGTGTTAAAGGCGGACATACGTGCACATAGCTGTCTACGAATCTCAAATTTTGCAAGCAGGAAATTCTACTTGGCCCTAGTTTAATGCACGTCTTTTGCGTAACTAGATCTCTGCAGTTGCATCTGACCTCATTTTGACCCCGCAATACACTTTCATACTGGTTAGAAACAACAGAGCAAACTCAACTTTTAAGTTTTAACGTCAAAAATATTCAAATTTGAATTTAGAATACGTTCGCTCAGCAACAAATAGAGGAAAAAAATATTCAAAAATTCAAATTCAGCATGTTAAGCAGATAAAAAGATTAAAACTAATTATAGTATTAAATGCAGTGTCGTTAATGTGAGTTTCATGCAAATGAGTGAGACGAGAGGTCATTAACATACACTTATCGAGATCTGTATGTAATTGTATAATGAAATTAATTATATTAATTTGTGTTAATCATATACCGGCTCAGTTTACTTTGTTAGTTTTGTAATAATATATTTGTTAATAGTTGTCGAGCTTAAAGATTTAATTTATATTTAGATTTTAATTTGCCTTTTTTGTGCTGTAACCATGACTTATAACGCAAATGAGCGTGAGGTCTCCGGTTCAATGCCGAGTTACGCACACCCCTTACACCTCGGAGATTTCTAAATCATGAATAAAATGATAAATATGACTACATATTTGTGGCATAATTTATTTTCATAATAATTGGTATTGCAATGGTGATCTTCTTGCTGCTGCTTCTAGATTTCTTCTTCCTTTTACCATACTGATTTGGTAGAGAGTCCGTGTAAGACTCCCGAAGGAAGTTCAAACTTACTCACTGACTGACCGACAAAAACCACCGCGGTGTCTTCGACTCCCATAATAATTATATGTGTCGTCCGAAAGATTCTCTATTTTTATTACTTTTGAGGAATCTCATTTAAGTATAATAAATAATTAAGAAATTTTAATTTGTATGTTAGTTTCGCAAAAACGGCTTATTGGTTTATGGATAAACTTTCACTGCATAAATTAATTTAAAAAGCGAAGGTGTTTTAGTATAAGTATATTGCTATTTTATATTCATCTAAATACATCGTGACTTATTATCGTTTAACAAGTAGTATATTGTTCGAAATATTGCTATTATATAGTGATACTACCTGGCAAAACGGGAATAAAACTCGAAACATAGTAATCAATTACAAACATAACGACAAATGTTGACTTGAATGTTTGTAGGAGTCTTAATAAATCCTCTTGTAACAAAGAATGCAGAATGACTTACAAGCAAACAAAAAATATAACTGACCTAGTAACAAATCTACCAAAAACTGGTCGAACACCTTTGGAATAGGTTTCTAACATAGTACAAGCGGATACACTTAATAGTAAAATCCTATTCCACCTTAACTTCTAAACTCTACACCAAAGTCAGAATTGTCAAAATAGGGGGCAGATCAACATGTATGGTATCATGATCTATGGTAAGCACTTTCATATATTGTGGTGGGCATAAACCCGCAAAAGAATTATTGTAATCGATTTTAAACTTTCGCGATTTGTATACATCATACACTATTATTTAGCGGGTCTTACCGTATAACATAAATATTATACGGTAGTGCAAAACACACAATAGTTCTTACACTATTATTTAGCGGGTCTTAGTCGCGATAATTTATTTATTTCAAGGCATAAATACCTCTGTTATTCTCCTACGTTTCTACCGGCTTGCAAAGGTTGTGGTCACGGAGGGACTGATGTCAGCTCGGCACCGTCCTTGTGAAGCGCGGGTTTCGGCAGCTACCCTCACTTGTTTTGTATTTTTCATATTTTTAGTTCTATCCGCGTTAGTATATATATATATAGGAGAATAACAGAGGTATTTATGCTTTGAAATAAATAAATTATCGCGACTAAGACCCGCTAAATAATAGTGTAAGAACTATTGTGTGTTTTGCACTACCGTATAATATTTATGTTTATTTTCAGCCTGTAGCATCCCATCCCAGGGCTACAGATAATATAATACTATTCTACCAGGGCAAAGGCCTCACTCTCTTCTTGCCACACATCTCTACTTTGTTTCATAACTTTACAATAATGATTCATACAGTTCGCTTACTAGTAATCTTGGCAATTTGCATATATGTATTGCGATAAAAAGAAATCCAAAGTTTATATTTTTATAGTAATGTATGCATATTGCCAACTCCATATCTAAAACATGTAAATTTAACGAATAAATTATAATTTATCAGCAAATTGATCTTAATCAGCCATTTATTATCTTTCACCTCTTTATTTGTTAATTAATCTGTATATATATAAAATATTGCATGACTAGTTCAGATATAGCCGTATCTGGGCTGGAGAGGGGACACTTCGGTTAGAGGTACGGACGGTTAACTCATGGTCCGTCCACGTACCCTACACGGCCCGGTTATGTGTAGATAGACCTTAAACCACTCCTCCATCAGTGCAAGCAGTCAGTATTTTATCAAAATTATAGGTATATATGGCGGCAAATATTTTATGTGCCTATAGTTTAAGTGACCGGGACGCATAAATGCTTTTAGGCCATGATGAATGAAATCTTAGATTCGCACTACCGTAACTTTAAAACAAACACAAATTTTGACGCTATAAGCATCCATAATCCAAAATAACCTAAATAAAAAACGTAAATCACTCAATAACCCAAACCATTTTCTATTTCACATGCCTCAAATAAAAATCTCGGTCACTTGAGAACCCAAACCGTTCTTTTATTTCACACCTTGAATGTCAATAACCATGTATATTGTATAAAAACTATAAAACATACAATCTTGGCACTGACAGTAGCTACAATCTACAATGGCTGCCTCGTCTCGATCGTCGCGTGCTCTTATTGTTCGCACGAGGGTACCGGATTTCCACGTGACAACAGACCATTTTCCGCTATACAAGCTTTACAGTACAAATTAAGGAAATTTGTACTGTTTTATATAGTTCTAATTGCGGCTGTCACACGCTGTGTTTAGTTTGGAGTGTTGTTGTGATTTATTTTTAGATACAGACTACGTAGAGGTGTTTTAGAAATAGGTAGAACAATACGCCGCTATGGTGTCCCGTTTGTAGATTTCTATATTTTGTTATGACTTGTCCACCGGTACATTTCTTAGGAATTTGATAAATGTTCCTTGTACAATCATACAGGGTGTAAGGGGCGGTGTACCGACAACCGATACCAGTGATTCAGTACAATGATACCGAGGCCATTGGCGGTCGAATTTTCTGGAAAATTTTCATGAATTTTCCGATTTTTCTTTTGCATTTTTGCCATATAATGTAATGAAATAGTAACTATAGTCGACCCGCATTAATATTGTTGTAAAATTCTAAGAATTAAACATGTACCTACATAGTGCGTTTACTCTGACGTGACATGCATCAGCCGCGGCGCGCGACGGCAGGACAGTAAGCGCACCAGCCCCCTTAGCCAAATGGCATTCGATTAAAGATATCGCTAGTCGCTAAGTGCAAAAATGTATGGAACTGACATAAGCCTTCGATATATCACGTGGTTAACGAAGAAGAAATTCCTTATGTTGCCATGGCAACCAAGCGTTATCGAAAGTAGATATCAAAGCGAATGCCGTTTGGCTAGGGCCTCAGTACATCGTAATCACTGCCGCTACCACTCGCCGCTGTAGGGCCGTAATAGCTGATAGTGCGAGTTTGCATGTTCCTATTTACATAGTAATTTTTTGGAAAATTGTCGAGTTCTTAGATTTTTTTCGTAAAATTCGACCGCCAAGGGTCTCAGTATAATGTACTGAATCACTGGTATCAGTTTTCGGTACACCGTCCCTTACACTCAGTATATTTTAAGCCGTCACAACGACCAACATAAGTCGGTCGAAGATAGGCAGTCAGCGTCAGTTTACGAGTGACCTCGACCGATGTAAACTGGTTGAAACGCCGGGTAATAAATAGGTATGTATAATATTTTACAACTAGGATACGTTAGGAAAACGCGATTTATAGGCATTAGGTAGGTTTCTATAGTTAACTAGAGGACGCCCGCAGCTACGCTCGCACATTTTATTTAATTTAACTGTTTCTGTACGATCCCGTGGGAATTGCAGGAAATTCCTTCTTAGTGCATCCCTACAATCTCCAAGGACCATACATGCCAAATTTCAGCTTCCTGCACCTTATAGTTTTGGCTGTAGCTTGTCTGTCAGTCAGTAACGCAAGGATTTTATATATATATATTTTTGTAATGAGACACCCTAATGCTTTAGCAAAGCCTCATTCATCACGGGACTTTGTAAATATTTGAAGAAGCGACGACGGTTCTACGATAGGTATTGCATTTTGTAGTAACTATTCTAGTGTCCATCGTATTATCCATGGATTATATATATTGATGGTGAATAGCTACTTAATATGAATAAATGATTACAAAACACTCTGAATAGTTTGCAATATTAATCTTAAGTAGAATACAGACTACCGTCTTCAGTAATAGTTTTTAGATTGACTGCGACGCAAATGTAAAATTGCTTTAATACAGAAACGTCAGGTAATAATAAATAAAGCATATTATTATTATGATTTATTTCTGTAATCTGTATTACGTCATGAATGGTTGGGTTACATCAACTTCGTGAGAAAAGTGCTGATGATGATGATATTTCTAGTGCCATAAGGGCCTTATTCATTCAATACATGTAATCACAACAACTAAACACAGTTCTTTAGATATAACTACCACACCATTCTCGTCAATCGAATCCATGCCGCGACACGCCAGCTTAACTCCAACTGAGAAACATATTTTATGCTTATTTATATTCATATGTAATTTGCGAGGAATCAAACAAACCCCTAGTGTGATTGTCGATAAGCAGTTAAACAAAGAAGGCTTACTATACCAAAATATACAAACTACTTATGCCGAAAATGACTCCGCAAATTGGAGCAAAAGACATACATACATACATAGACTCACGCCTGTTTCCCCGAAGGGGTAGGCAGAGGCACATTAAACGCCCACTTTTCGCCAGTGTTTGGATCCCACGTAATAGGTGGCGAGCCTATTGCCGCTTATCGGGATATTTTGTTTGCCAGAGCCTCGTCCGTTGATCGGCAGGTGCACCACTCGCAGGTGAGGTTGCCTTGGGACCCTAAGTAAGTTATAAGTTAGTAAGTTCTTGGTGGGAACCCTATGCACACAAGAGACACTCATACTATAAAAATGTTTCTTCATGACATCGTAGCTTGTATTATATATTTCTTGATAGTCGCTATACATAGCTAGAGCTACGACAAGGTAATAATACAGAAAAACCTCTACTATTCTCTCGCCAGCTTGAGATGTAGCTGAAATTTTGACACAGCCTCATAAACCTGCAATCCCTTATACTACTACACTATCTACCATACCACACAACATTCCACCGCAATGAAAACAAGAATTACGTACAATAAATCAAGCAAGACGTGAACTATCTTCTATCGTTCGCCACACATCAGTGTGATAAACTGTCCCAGTAATATACTGCCGTAATAATGTCAATCGGTGAACATCACTCACCACTGTGTCGGTATACGCATCGGTTTCAACTGGTTTGACGGGAAACCACATAACTATGTAAGTTGATGAGAACTGTGATGTGCTAAGTAAGGATTGGATGCTTGGAAAGCTATTTATATCTGGGCTGAGAAAACTGTTAGAAAAAAATAAAGTGGTTAAAAATTTAATCAACAATTCCCATAATCTGATCCTAAGATATGTACTTATAGTATATACTATGATAACTAGATAACTGATAACTGTACGTATATTTTTTACTATATATAAGGCGTAGAATAAATTGTCTCACTCGTCACACGTAGATTAGTCCTGTCCTGAATGGGTTTTGGACGCTCAGCAGTCAGTATCACTGAGGAGTGCCGAAAACTTAACCTGTACGTTTGGGTGTATTCACCTAAAAGTGAAGAAAATTACCTTCAATGTACCTTCAATAATACAGTTAGTACAGGCGCTAGTATATCATCTTAAAACAGGAAAAGTTAGATATAATTTTAGGGAAAAGTTAGATAGCCTAGTGGAGATACCAACAGACTGCCATGCAGAGGGTATCGGGTTTGAATCCTTGGAGCGCGCCTTCGTCTTTTCGGAGTTATGTGCGTTTTTTCGCGTGTACATGGTGCATGCAATGCAGTTTATGCTGTTATTGGCTTTGCTTCGAAATTTTGATTCCCAAGATATATGGCGCAGAGACGACTATAGCAACTGAATAAACACTTTTAAATATGGCCAGATATAAGGAAAAACAAATTACTTCATACTTCTTTTTAGTTGTTCTCAGAAGTTTTCAAAAGCTCGCCCCATGTACACAATACCTAAACAAACGATATAAAAATAATACATATAGCACTTGGTAAAAAGCCTTAGCGCAAACTTAATAATAAACAGTTACCAATACACATAACATTACTTCTACCCGTTGTAAAACTAGCTTAATGCTAAGTTATGTTAAACGCATACGTCTAGACAAACACTATACGAAGCGAACCCGTCAGTCAGGTCACTTCCTCAAATAATTTTCATATAAATGCTGTTTCCATACAAATAATCTTAGAAATGGTCCAAACAGTCACATCCTTGTTCGTAAGAGCATTTCAATAACTCGCTGACGTAAAGGCTTAGTCATAAAGAAAGTCCAAAGTAAAGCTCAGGCCACACCGGGAGCGGGCGAGCGGGCGGAAAGACTAAGCAAGAAAAGATGCAATAAGAGCGTTTGATACTTTTTCTGTCACCCATGTCATGAAGGCCCTTCATTATGTGTCCAGTCCCAACAGCTGTCAGATATGTACAGACTTGTACACACACAAGAAACAAACAACACATATATATAAAAATGTAGAGGCGCTCTGACACTTTTGAGAAATTCTCATTGGTGAACTAATGAATAGAGCGCTGAAAGCGCCAAGTTCGTTCGCTTCGTCGCTAAGGTATGCGGTCTGAACCAATATTGAAACTAAGCAATTTAAATTGTATCATAAAACCTACTTAAAATTTGCCTCAGGCTTGGATGGGACCAAACGGGAAATATATCCGGCCAAACAAAAAAAATTACATAGGTTAATAGATAACGAATATCTGAAGTTCATAACAAACTAAAAAATATACAACCGGATTGAGAGCCTCTTTTTTTAAGTGTGAAAAATGAAGCCCACCCGCTCTTAGTGTGGCCCTCGCTTTAGTCACCAAAGTCGCAAACCAATGTTTAAGTACAGACCGGCAACTAAATTGACAATTTATGTTAAATATGGAGTTATATTGTCTCTTTATTGTTGGAGTAGTCTAGATTGCAACACACTGGTCAATTTTAGGTCAAATTCGTTTAATCTTTTGCTTTTAGTATGCGTAAAGCAGTGCACGCAAATAAGATGTAGCTTTCCAGCAGTGGATTATAAAGGCAGATGATGATTATGATGATGATAGTGATGCTAATTTTTTTCAGTCCAATTTCAAATTAAAAAAATAAATAAAGATAAAATCATTTATTACCAAAGGAGCAATACAATTTGTTGATATCCATCGTCCCCACACTAGGCAAAGCCTGTCCTGTGGGTGCCTGTTGCGGTTCACAATTCCCGGTTATTTAGAAGAGTAGCTCGGTCGACATTATACGATTTATTCCATAAAAATATTTATTTTGAAAACAGCGTTTACTTTTGGTATCTACAGGCTTTTCTCTGTTCCTTCAGCGTAACTAAGATTGTATTTGAGTATTTTTATAGAAATATCTAGGGATGATAAAAAGGCTTCCAGAATTTGAGATCCTATTAGATTACTACTATGTTTCTATCAGCCCCATTTCATTCCGTAGGTATCGTAAGAGACGACTACGAAAATCTACGAAGCAAATAGTATATTTGTGAAGAGACGGAAAATTCGGGACCAAACTCTATCTATACCAACCCGTCTGCCCACCTTGCTATAGCAGATCAACTCCTCCTATTGACGCAGAACATAACTGTGACTTAAATTAGGAGAACCTTACACGCAGTCCACTGCTGGACGCAGCTACGTCCAGCAGTAGACTGACTGACCAGCATAGCGTTGAACTGCGAAAAGCAGTATAAAAAGCCTAAGTTTACGTTATAAAATATTCTTATTGTACTCTTGAACAGGTTTCATTCTATAAAAACTGAAAGTCTACAAATCGACCAATTATAAACAGCAATAAAATATAAACATTAAACATGAACAAATGAGTAATTATATAGAAAATGAACGTTAGCACAGTCAGGCAACAGAAGAAATAGGTACCCAATTTTATAGACACCACTTACAGATGATTGGTATTGAATTCTGAAAGTTTATTCTGTAGTGAACTCTAGTTAGAACTTGTAGTTTAAATATAAAGACATAAAGACATAAAGACATAAAGACATAAAGACATAAAGACATAAAGACATAAAGACATAAAGACATAAAGACATAAAGACATAAAGACATAAAGACATAAAGACATAAAGACATAAAGACATAAAGACATAAAGACATAAAGACATAAAGACATAAAGACATAAAGACATAAAGACATAAAGACATAAAGACATAAAGACATAAAGACATAAAGACATAAAGACATAAAGACATAAAGACATAAAGACATAAAGACATAAAGACATAAAGACATATTTATTTCTGCATTTTGGTTGTTTACAACACTTATACATGTCAAAACCCTATTCTAGATGAAGCCGGCTTTTCCTAGCTAAATGACTTCTTGAGAAGAAAGGCCGAAACAAACTCAGAGTCATTGCTTTTTTTGTAATTTCATCTCTTCGTTTATATTTTTTTGAAGTCCAGACATAATAGGTTTAGATGCGAGTACAATGCAGGATATCATCTGATGCTTATAACTGACTCAGCCCGCTGATGGCCCGCATTCAACAGCCATCGTACGGCTCAACCTTGATTGAGGGAGCCAGCACGACCTGAATCATTATGCCTCCACGCCATCAGTAGGTGTATGCATAAGCATGCCAGCCTAAGCCACCAGACAGGTTGCCACTAATATCAGTTGAAAAGTTTACTAATTCCCGCATTGTACTTGCTCCTTACACTTAATCGTAAGGTTGAGTACATGTTGTAAACAATAATATTAAAAATTATACAATAAAATGTCATCTAATTAAAATGTCACTAAATAAATAATAATAATTAAATGTCAATTTGAAAATGTCAAAAAAAAAAAGAAATTATAATTATATAAAATTATTAAATGTCACTTGAGTTATTGGAAATGTCAAACATAAATAAAATAATTGAATGTCAATTTGGAAATGTCAAAAGCTACCTACTTAAAATATTATTGTCATTTTTGTTTACATAGGTACCTATTACATACAATTTTCTATTTCACATGCTTCAAATAAAAATCTCGATCACTTCATAACCCAAACCGTTTTTTATTTCACACCTCGAATGTCAATAACCATGTATATTGTATAAAAACTATAAAACATACAATCTTGGCACTGACAGTAGCTACAATCTACAATGGCTGCCTCGTCTCGATCGTCGCGTGCTCTTATTGTTCGCACGAGAGTACCGGATTTCCACGTGACAACAGACTATTTTCCGCTATACAAGCTTTACAGTACAAATTAAGGAAATTTGTACTGTTTTATATAGCTTTAAATGCGGCTGTCACACGCTGTGTTTAGTTTGGAGTGTTATTGTGATTTATTTTTAGATACAGACTACGTAGAGGTGTTTTAGAAATAGGTAGAACAATACGCCGCTATGGTATCACGTTTGTAGATTTCTATATTTTGTTATGACTTGTCCACCGGTACATTTCTTAGGAATTTGATAAATGTTCCTTGTACAATTATACCGGGTGTAAGGGACGGTGTACTGACAACCGATACCAGTGATTCAGTACATGATACTGAGGCCATTGGCGGTCGAATTTCCGCAAAATTTTCATGAATTTTCCGATTTTTCTTTTGCATTTTTTGCCATATAATGTAATGAAATAACTATAGTAACTATAATCGACCCGCATTAATATTTTTGTAAAATTCTAAGAATTAAACATGTACCTACATAGTGCGTTTATTCTGACGTGACATCGGCCGCGGCGCGCGTCCGCAGCACAGTAAGCGCACAAGAACATCGTAATAGGGTAGTTTCCAGGGTCAAAATAATTACATTTTAGTTAGTCCGTATTTTAGATTATAAAAAAATATTGGACACGTATTTTTTCTTTTTTCGATTAAATAAAAAATAACAAAGATATAGCCCATTAAAGTTACGTGTGACGTCATCTAGTGCTAAAAAATGCAGCACGGCGTGACGTTATACATAACTTTAATGAGCTATATCTTGGTCATTTTTGGTTTAATTTACGAATAAAAAAATACGTATCGCTTATTTTTGAATAATCTAAAGGACGGACTTATAAAATTTTTTTAGTTAACTAGCCTATTGCTGCCGCTAACACCCGCCGCTGTAGGGCCGTAACAGCTGATAATGCGAGTTTGCATGTTCCTATTTACATCGCAATTTTTTGGAAAATTGTCGAGTTCTTAGATTTTTTTCGGACAATTCGACCGCCAAGGGTCTCAGTATAATGTACTGAATCACTGGTATCAGTTTTCGGTACACCGTCCCTTACACCCAATATATTTTAAGCCGTCGCAACGACTAACATAAGTCGGTCGAAGACAGGCAGTCAGCGTCAGTTTAAGAGTGACCTCGACCGATGTAAACTGGTTGAAACGCCGGGTAATAAATAGGTATGTATAATATTTTACAACTAGGATACGTTAGAAAAACGCGATTTATAGGCATTAGGTAGGTTTCTATAGTTAACTAGAGGACGCCCGCAGCTACGCTCGCACATTTTATTTAATTTAACTGTTTCTGTACGATCCCGTGGGAATTGCAGGAAATCCCTTCTTAGTGCATCCCTACAATCTCCAAGGACCATACGTGCCAAATTTCAGCTTCCTGCACCTTATAGTTTTGGCTGTAGCTTGTCTGTCAGTCAGTAACGCAAGGATTTTATATATATAGATTTTTGTAATGAGACACCCTAATGCTTTAGCAAAGCCTCATTCATCACGGGACTTTGTAAATATTTGAAGAAGCGACGACGGTTCTACGATAGGTATTGCATTTTATAGTAACTATTCTAGTGTCCATCGTATTATCCATGGATTATATATATTGATGGTGAATAGCTACTTAATATGAATAAATGATTACAAAACACTCTGAATAGTTTGCAATATTAATCTTAAGTAAAATACAGACTACCGTCTTCAGTAATAGTTTTTAGATTGACTGCGACGCAAATGCAAAATTGCTTTAATACAGAAACGTAATAATAATAAATAAAGCATATGATTTATTTCTGTAATCTGTATTACGTCATGAATGGTTGCGTTACATCAACTTCGTGAGAAAAGTGCTGATGATGATGATATTTCTAGTGCCTTAAGGGCCTTATTTATTCAATACATGTAATCACAACAACTAAACACAGTTCTTTACATATAACTACCACACAATACTCGCCAATCGAATCCATGCCGCGACACGCCAGCTTAACTGCAACTGAGAAACATATTTTATGCTTATTTATATTCATATGTAATTTGCGAGGTATCAAACAAACCCATAGTGTGATTGTCGATAAGCAGTCATCGTAAACAAAGAACGCTTACTATACCAAACATATAAACTACTTATGCCGAATATGAGTCCGCATATTGGAGCAAAAGACACTCATACTATAAAAATGTTTCTTCATGACATCGTAGCTTGTAGCTCTAGCTATGTATAGCGACTATCAAGTAATATATAAATATTACTTGATAGTCGCTATACATAGCTAGAGCTACGACAAGGTAATAATACAGAAAAAATATCTACTATTTCTCTCGCCATCATGAGATGTAGCTGAAATTTTGACACAGCCTCATAAACCTGCAAACCCTTAAACTATGTACCTTACCACACAACATTCCACCGCAATGAAAAGAAGAATTACGAACAATAAATCAAGCAAGACGTGAACTATCTTCTATCGTTCGCCACACATCAGTGTGATAAACTGTCCCAGTAATATACTGCCGTGATAATGTCAATCGGTGAACATCACTCACCACTGTGTCGGTATACGCATCGGTTTCAACTGGTTTGACGGGCAACCACATAACTATGTAAGTTGATGAGAACTGTGATGTACTAAGTTAGGATTGTGGAGGCTTGGAAAGCTATTTATATCTGGGCTGAGAAAACTGTTAGAAAAAAATAAAGTGGTTAAAAATTTAATCAACATTTCCCATAATCTGATCCTAAGATATGTACTTATAGTATATACTATGATAACTAGATAACTGATAACTGTACGTATATTTTTTACTATATATAAGGCGTAGAATAAATTGTCTCACTCGTCACACGTAGATTAGTCCTGTCCTGAATGGGTTTTGGACGCTCAGCAGTCAGTATCACTGAGGAGTGCCGAAAACTTAACCTGTACGTTTGGGTGTATTCACCTAAAAGTGAAGAAAATTACCTTCAATGTACCTTCAATAATACAGTTAGTACAGGCGCTAGTATATCATCTTAAAACAGGAAAAGTTAGATATAATTTTAGGGAAAAGTTAGATAGCCTAGTGGAGATACCAACAGACTGCCATGCAGAGGGTATCGGGTTTGAATCCTTGGAGCGCGCCTTCGTCTTTTCGGAGTTATGTGCGTTTTTTCGCGTGTACATGGTGCATGCAATGCAGTTTATGCTGTTATTGGCTTTGCTTCGAAATTTTGATTCCCAAGATATATGGCGCAGAGACGACTATAGCAACTGAATAAACACTTTTAAATATGGCCAGATATAAAGGAAAAACAAATTACTTCATAGTTCTTTTTAGTTGTTCTCAGAAGTTTTCAAAAGCTCGCCTCATGTACACAATACCTTAACAAACGATATAAAAAGAATACATATAAGACTTGGTGAAAACCCTTAACGCAAACTTATTAATAAACAGTTACTAATACACATAACATTACTTCTACCCTTTGTAAAACTAGCTTAATGCTAAGTTATGTTAAACGCATAAGTCTAGACAGTCTAGACTCTAGACAAACTCTATACGAAGCGAACCCGGCAGTCAGGTCACTTCCTCAAATAATTTTCATATAAATGCTGCTTCCATACAAATAATCTTAGAAGTGGTCCAAACAGTCACATCCTTGTTCGTAAGAGCATTTCAATAACGCGCTGACGTAAAGGCTTAGTCATAAAGAAAGTCCAAAGTAAAGCTCAGGCCACACCGGGAGCGGGCGAGCGGGCGGAAAGACTAAGCAAGAAAAGATGCAATAAGAGCGTTTGATACTTTTTCTGTCACCCATGTCATGAAGGCCCTTCATATGTGTCAGGTCCCAACAGCTGTCAGATATGTACAGACTTGTACACACACAAGAAACAAACAACACATATATATATAAAAATGTAGAGGCGCTCTGACATTTTTGAGAAATCCTCATTGGTGAACTAATGAATAGAGCGCTGAAAGCGCCTAATAAATCTTTTACATACATAGTTTCGTCGCTAAGGTATGCGGACTGAACCAATATTGATACTAAGCAAATAAATTGTAACATAAAACCGACTTAAAAATTTTCTCAGACTCGGTCCAACAAAAAAAAATTTACATAGGTTAATAGGTAACGAAGATCTGAAGTTCATAACAAACTAAAAAATATACAACCGGATTGAGAGCCTCATTTTTTAAGTCTGTGAAAAATGAAGCCCACCCGCTCTTAGTGTGGCCCTCGCTTTAGTCACTAATGTCGCAAACCAATGTTTAAGTACAGACCGGCAACTAAATTGTCAATTTATGTTAAATATGGAGTTATATTGTCTCTTTATTGTTGGAGTAGTCTAGATTGCAACACACTGGTCAATTTTAGGTCATATTTGTTTGATCTTTTGCTTTTAGTATGCGTAAAGCAGTGCACGTAAATAAGATATAGGTTTCCAGGAGGGGATTATAAAGGCAGATGATGATTATGATGATGATAGTGATGCTAATTCTTTTTCAGTCTAGTTTCAAACTAAAAAAATAAATAAAAATAAAATCATTTATTACCAAAGGAGCAATACAATTTGTTGATATCCATCGTCCCCACACTAGGCAAAGCCTGTCCTGTGGGTGCCTGTTGCGGTTCACAATTCCCGGTTATTTAGAAGAGTAGCTCGGTTGACATTATACGATTTATTCCATAGAAATATTTATTTTGAAAATAGCGTTTACGTTTGGTATACAGGCTTTTCTCTGTTCCTTCAGCGTATCTAAGATCGTATTTGAGTATTGTTATAGAAATATCTAGGGATGATAAAAAGGCTTCTAGAATTTGAGATCCTATTAGATTACTACTATGTTTGTATCAGCCCCATTTCATTCCGTAGGTATCGTAAAAGGGGACTACGAAAATCTACGAAGCAAATAGTATATTTGTGAAGAGACGGAAAATTCGGGACTAAACTCTATCTATACCAACCCGTCTGCCCACCGTGCTATAGCAGATCAACTCATCCTACTGACGCAGAACATTACTGTGACTTAAATAAGGAGAGGTTTACACGCAGTCCACTGCTGGACGCAGCTACGTCCAGCAGTGGACTGATTGACCAGCATAGCGTTGAACTGCGAAAAGCTGTATAAAAAGCCTAAGTTTACGTTATAAAATATTCTTATTGTACATTTGAACAGGTTTCATTCTGTAAAAACTGAAAGTCTACAAATCGACCAATTATAAACAGCAATAAAATCTAAACATTAAACATGAAATGTGTAATTACAGAAAATTAACGTTTGCACAGACCAGAAAACAGAATAAATAGGTACGTAATTTTATAGGTAGACATCACTTACAGATGATTGATAATCAATTCTGGATCTTACTTCTTTAGTGAACTCTAGTTAGAACTTGTAGTTTAAATATAAGTAAATTTACATAAAACTGTAGTACGAAGGCTTCGCCTATTCCTTTCTAAAGCATTCAAAGCTTTTCATTATCACTGGATAGTCACTGGTCATCACTTATGATCTTGATTTCTTGATGCTGTTTGACTTGTTGTCACGCTCTCTATACAGGGTGTAATAAATTAATAATATCCTTAACGAAAACTGAAATCCCATGTTGTACCAATCACTACGAACATTTTTTACTTCGGCACCATACCTGGGAAATTACTGGTTCAGGAGATATTAAACCTCAAAGTTAGTGTGGATTTTTTCTAGTTAGATACAAAATCGATGCATTTACCTCGCCAATATGTTCTATAGCCCCATGGATAAATACGTATTTCGAGCATTGCACGCGCGCGCTTTTAATTGCGGTTTAAAAAATTTGAAAACTTAAAAAGAAAATTCGTTTCCCAGGTATTCTTTTTGGTTAGTATGACTTGGCACAACGAGTAGACTTCGGCTTGGTGATGAGTCTTGTGACACCCTGTATTATGTAATATCTGTAAATGTATATCGATTACAAACTGTGCTCCTCTCAAATCCTTGCTTAGGTCTATGATAATCGTACTAACGTTATCCCGGTTGAAAGAAACTCGAAGTTCGCTAACTTGTCTAACCAGCAGCGCAATTCAGAATGTCACGACAAGTAATCGTACGATATGTCAAATTATTGCCCTCGTCTTTTAGCCGCCTGTCGGAGATATTTTGAACAAATATTCATTGAATTCGGTTTATTTATGAATTTACTTCATACTGAATGCATAAAATTGATAGGAAATGCGATAGTTTTGACAAAAAATGAGGTAGCCCGTTCGACAATTAACGGAATCGAATGTCAAATGAGATATCGAAAGATTCTGAATCGCCCCCAGATATGACAGAATATCAGCTTTTCCACAGAACGACTGCTATCTAATCTCTGCAAGCTAAGGGGATAGTGATATTCCATGGTTTAGACGAGTATCACTTTATTTGTGGTTACTGACTCTTCGTAACGACTGTCAAAGCTTACAGCAGACTACTGTCGTTAACTCTGAATAGCATTACTAAAATAATTTACCTTTTGCAGTTAATACTCATATTGAGCAACATTTAATCCAAACGTACGGATCGCGGCATAAATGTGCGCGTGGGATCGGGAGGTCCCGGGTTCGATCCCTGGGTCGGGCAGTGTTATTGGGTTTTTCTGTCACGAAATTCTCAGTAGCAGCACGGAGTCTGGAAATGTGCCTGGTATGGCAATAGGCTCACCCCTTATTACGTGGGACTAAAGTATATCTGGCGAAAAGTGGGTGTAGAAATACACCTCTGCCTACCTCTTCGGGGTTATAGGCGTGAGACTACGTATGTATGTGTACGGATCGCTTAAGCTACCAAATGAAAGTAATTTTAGTTATTTTAGTATATCTTTTAATGAATACTTTACATCCGCAATGAGGCTCATATGTTTACTAATCGTTACC
This sequence comes from Euclidia mi, assembly GCA_944739405.2. NCBI lineage: Eukaryota > Metazoa > Arthropoda > Insecta > Lepidoptera > Erebidae > Euclidia > Euclidia mi. The sequence continues at coordinate 63,138,385 of OX123190.2, forward strand.
CTTCTCTCTAACCTTTTCGCTGCTACCCTGTTTCGCAACAGTCAATTACATTGGGCCTTGTAAAATGACGTCGGGGTCGCCAATGTGGAGGAATAAAGTGTGGTGTTCTTCGAACTAAGGGGAAGATTGTCTGGCCAGGCTAGTTGATCGTGCCTGGTGGGGTTTACTATCGTTTGACAAAAAACGTATGACAAAAGATCATTTTACAAACAACGTTTGAAAAACTAATCATTTGACAAACTTTCATTTCGCAAACGTATTACTTTAAAAACAATCATTTGACATAATACAGGTTTCACAAATGTTTTACTTACAAAATAATTAAAATGTTAAATAATTATTTTAAAAATAATCATTTGACTAAATAATTCGTTAGCCAAATTGGTGATTCTACAGAAAGTTAGAATATAAATTATTAGTTTTTAAAAATAACTAATTTCTAACCAATACTTACGCGAAATTTAGAAAATATTTATTTGCATGGTTGCAATTTTCATCTTGGACAGATTATTTATCGGCAAGTAATAATTTTGTATTAATACTAATTCCATAGAAATTTAAGTCTTTAAAAAAAAATACAAACTGCCTGAATTAAGCGAAATAAGTAGAATTCGGTTCTGGTCGCAGTTCTAACCTAACCTAACCAGCCATTTTTTCAGTTGACTTTACACAAAGATTGTTGTATTATCGTAGATTTTGGTTAGTAAAATATTTACCAAGCAAGCCATTTTGTCATATGTTGTTTATGCTTTACGTTATTTTGCCAAATAACATGTTTAAAAAATAATCAATTTGTAAATTAATGTTTTAGCATAATAACTTTTTTATAGTAAATACATTGTCTAATGCGTAGTTTATTAAACAATAGTTTGTAAAATAATAAATTTATCAAGTATAATTTTGTCAAACGTTATTTGTCAAATGAAAAATTTTCATTTGTTTTTTGTCAAATGATCGGACACCGCCTGGTGGACCGTAGTCCTTATTCCTCCACAAGTAAATCAATAATAGAATTTACGCTACATAATCGACAAAGCCTGTCAACAATTGCAATTGCTTACATGTCACCCATGAAGATATGTTTTTATACAAAATTATTATATTTTTGCCCAGTCCAATTCAATTAGTAAAATCGAAGTTTATGTTTTCGCAATAAATATTGTTGTATAACATTGCGCTTTTTGTTTCAGAACAAATACTCACAAACTTTATTAAAAATTATCAAATAATATTATTAAAAAGTTGACTTCTGAATCACCAAGAGCCGAATCTTAAGACGTCTGACCTGAGCCATAAACATTTGACCCTATCGCTTTACCACCTGCTTTAAACAAAATCGTAATCAGATAAGTGTTTTCTTAAATTGGTGTTGATAAGTTCAACGGGTTGCTCAGATTCATACGAGGCAGTTAATGACGACAAATAATATGCTCCGTAAATAACGATACTTTGCCAGTACGGTGACCATGTTTATGAATATCCAAATTTTGGGTTCATTGGCAAACCAAAACTGTGTTTTAATAGATTGATGGTATTGAAAAAATCAGAACGTGCGTTCTGTTTTATGTCCAGACACATTTTACTACTTTCTTAAAAATTCTATTACAAAAAGCTTGTCATTTATAGCCACATTTTTTAATTTTCAGCCGGATTAAAGTAGGTTTTCACGTACACATATTTTTCGTATGCTTATTATTTCTTATTTCATTTTCTTTTTGCAGTCTCTTTTATATATATACATATATTTATCAATTCACAACGATATACTCAGAATAATAGGTACTACCTATATCATATCTACGTTCTAGTAAATTTTTTGCGAGAATACCAACAAGTCGTTACTAAAAAACTGGCACACTGGCCCAGACATAAAAAATACCTGCCTAAAATAAAAATGTTGACCTAGATCGATCCTTCCGAATCTAAGGATTCCCAGGTATATCGTAATAAAAAAAGACCATTTTATTTTATTCATACAAGTAACAATTAAAAATAATAGGCAATCGGTTACATAATTGGTACGTCATGAGTCAAAAGCAAAGAGTTCTGGACACACACAAAGAACAATAACTATCTGTTTCGTTTAAAACCGGTTCGGTTATTACCGTAACACTCGGTAAAAACCGGTTTCTATTTTGTTTAATTTTCCTTTGTATTATGTTTACTCACAGTCATTGTTAATTGGTGTAAATATGATGACATACTTCAATATTTTTATACGTTTTACCAAATTTTTATTTTTTAAAACTCTTTTGTTGTCTGCACTTGTCAACTTGTTACTTCTTTAGTATCAAGTTGAATCCTACAATCTTACTTAAGACGTCACTCCACCTATATTACTAAAGCAGTAATATTTTAAACACTTAAGAATGTTTTTTAATATATCATAATTCCGAAAATCTTGCAGGAATACTTCAAGCTAGATTATTGCCTTAATAATTCACTTTTATTTTCTTACATAGAAAGGCCATAACTTCAAAGTTATTGCTATCCGAGTCTAGAAAATGATTCTCCAATTAGGTTTAGCCGACAACAACAATAAATATTTAATATTTAGCCATTTTCCAGACTTTCTAATAGCATTTCTAAATACAAGCCAGCATTCATCTTCGGGATAAAGTAACTCAATGTTATTTAAGGTAACCAAAGCAACTGGTAATACCGTATTCAAAACATATGAAAGAAGAACAAACCTGCATATGTATCCTTTACGAAGAAAGCTTCGAGGAAGTAGAAGCCAGATGCAAAATACCGAAATTTCTAGTTCTACCGAGTATAGCAGGCTTCCCATTACCCACGGCTAATGTAATTTCTATGGTTTATTAACGTTATGTTCTTATAATGTTTATGTTACAACATTCAACGAATATAAAATTTAGATCAGAACTAATATATCTCGAAAACATTTTGGGACCGGGCTAGCCCATGTCCTAAACCAAAATTATTTTAGAAACGTCATTTCTTGCACTATTTCATTACACATATATACAAGTAAAGATATTTATTTGTAAACTAAGATGCTGTAGATTACAAATTGTTCAGCTCAGCTATGTTTCTCCATTATGCGATAACAGTTTATAACTATATGTCCAATTCGCAGAAGTTGGAATCCCATCGTATCAGTTTAAAATTCCAAGAATTCCCATTCCATTTGCGCTTCATGGCGACTCCGATCAAGGGAAACCCGAGTTGACATTACGTCACGCCACGAAAGCCTTTCGTACAACATATTCGACATTACACTACCAATTTCACATTTTTATTAACACACATCTCTCCCTTTAGAAAGCGTATTGCGTAACAGTCGATAATGTACGCGGTATCGATGGATTCATTCTCACTTTATTAACGTTTTGCATGAATTTTAATGTGTTAGTAATGAAGAGTAACAGTAGTATGATTAATTTGAATGATGTGGATGAACTGACGGTTTGTAATAATTTATCTACAGAACAGTTTTTTTTTATTAAATAATAATTAATAGATTCCTTTCTTTTTGATTTGATAAAACATGTCAGTATATTTTTAGTCATCACTAATACCTAATTTGATTCCGCAAATGGCTTTGTGGTTTAAGAAGCCGCGACGCAGCTTAACGCTGCTCCGGTCGTTGCGGGTTTGATGTCTGCAGGACAATACTCTGTGCGATCCGCAAATTGTTTTGTCTGTAATCTCTTTGTATATATTTTTTTAATAATAATATATCGACCACATACACACGCCTATTGGTAGAAAGTTTGTTATTGCTCGCGCAAAACCTTTCGATTCGGGAAAAACCCAATCCCCCACGAAGCAAACACACCTCCTTCATAAAGAAAACCACTCACAAGATATTTCAAAATAACAATTCCATAACAGACAAATATATTTTATGTTAAACTAACAAATAAAGTGAATTTTAGTGCATGTATGTAGATTAGATTAGATAATGCTTTATTGTACACCATACACAGTAATTTTACAAAGACGAGAGATAGATAGAGTTTACAATTTAAATGCAAAATGGGCGGCCTTATCGCTAAAAGCAATTTCTTACAGGCAACCGTTGGATGGACAGAAATAGACTAGAGAAATATAATAATTCAATGGTGTAGTAATAAAGTTACTTGCTTAAATTAACATATACATACGGTGCATAAATACATAATAAACAGTAACATAATAATATACATGATAAAATACATAATAAACATAATATACATAATAAATGTATTACAAGATGTAAAGGTTATAACCGCAGGGCAGCTTTGTGGCGAGCTGAATGTGTGTGGCGACACTGCGGTCCCGAATACTTTAGAGAGTCGATCAGGGCCTCGTCTCCGGCTTGCCTTTATTGGCTGGTCGGAGTGGATTTCCAAGAGTGCCCGCAGGACTTTCAACTCTGGCTTGCCTTGTTCGGCCGGCCAGAGGGACTCCGCAAGAGCTATTAGCTCGGGGGTGGAAGTGTCATTCTCAAGGGCGTAACTACGGGAGAACCCGCTCCGGGCCTCCGTTGTCACGAGGCCCGCGATAGCGAAACCGGTACCGCACCGCTCAACACCCCTAGCCACTCGCAACATGTTGCCCTCTGGCTGCCTTTATGGCAGAGTTTGTTTGTTTTTGGCGGCTGTTTAGAGAGGGCCCATCTAGTGAGTTGGCGAGTCACCACCTGCCACGCGGACGGATGCTATAGGAGTATCACAGGCAGGTGCCGTTTGTAATCCATAGTCTCATTTTCAGTCCATTCAACACCCATCCCTATAATCCAATTAAATTAGGCTCCACATCATTACAATAGTCCTACATGTGCTGCGGCTAGTCCATAGCTGTACTCAGTAGTGCAGTCGTGGAGGCGCCGCGGCGTGTGTCCCATCCCATTTTATATTAAAGCTCTCTACGGGCCTCTGCACGTTGGATCCATATCCCCGTGTAAGCCTTCTAAAGGTCCGGTTATTCTTTTAACACCAAATGTTAGAAGAATAACCGTGTAAAAAAGAAAGATACATAATAATATACATACATACATAGACTCACGCCTGTTTCCCCAAAGGGGTAGGCAGAGGCATATTAAAAGCCCACTTTTCGCCAGTGTTTTGATCCCACGTAATAGGTGGCGAGCCTATTGCCGCTTATCGGGATATTTTGTTTGCCAGAGCCTCGTCCGTTGAGCGGCAGGTGCACCACTTGCAGGTGAGGTTGGCTTGGGACTCTATGTTCTTGGTGGGAACCCTATGCACCCTTCTTCTTCTTCTGCCTGCCCTGTTCCCATATTACTTGGGGTCGGCGCAGAATGTCTTTCTCTTCCATTCTCTCCTATCAGACGTCATCTCATCATTCACTCCCTTTTCATTCATGTCACCCTTTACACAATCCATCCATCTTTTCTTTGGTCTTCCTCTTGCCTTATATCCCTCAACTCTCATCTTCATCACCTTTTTAGTCACATGATTTTCATACCTCCTCATCACATGCCCATACCACGATAGCCGATTTCCTTTCAGCTTTTCTTGCACCGGTGCAACTTTCAGACTTCCCCTAATAAACTCATTTCTAATTTTATCCATCCTTGTCACCCCACACATCCATCTCAACATCCTCATCTCTGCTACATGCAATCTTCTTTCATCCGTCTTCTTCAAGGCGCAGCATTCCGATCCATACAGTGCGACAGGCCTTATTACGGATTTGTAGATTTTTCCCTTTAACCTAGGGGGCATCCGTGGGCCACAAGTTGTTCCTGTGACCTGTTTTCATCGTTCATCCAACCTGAGTTGATCCGGTTCGTGACGTCGCGGTCTATTTCCCCGTCCCCTTGAATAAGTGACCCGAGGTACCGGAAGTCGGAGCAGACCGATATGGGCTCTCCACCAACGGATATGGGCGCGGGACTGGAGAGACCGCCGAAGTCGCAAAACATGTACTCAGTTTTGCGTATACTGACTTTCAGGCCAACACTCTCCAGCCTTTGCCACCACTTTGTCAGTCTGCCCTGGACCTCAGGAGCACTCTCGGCAATCAACGCAATGTCGTCGGCGAAGAGCATACACCAGGGAGCCTCTTCCTGTATGTCCGCCGTGAGAGCGTCCATTATAAGCAGGAATATAATAATTTACATGATTCATAATAATACATAATAATATACAAACATACATATTACAGTTTAGATATTATAGTTACATCATGCTATTAACAATGGCTTAGTTACTAGCTAGGAAATGCTGTTTTAAAGCCTTTTTAAATATGCCTATTGACTTTGCCTGCCTAAATTCTAATGGCAACGCATTCCACAAGCGCACTGCCTGGACAGCAAAGGATTTACTAAAGAAGTTTGTTGAATGTGTTAGCATGTGCAGTCTCAGATTCTCTGACGACCTCAGAAACTTCAAATATGTGTCATGGAGGAACTGAAAACGTTTTTTGAGATACAGGGCAGTGTTAGGGTCGAATAAAACGTTATACAATAATATAAGAATATGAGTATTCCTGCGAAGACGAATTGGACGCCACTTGAGTTTGTTACAAAATTCATCAGGTCATATTCGCAAAGACCAAATATGAATCTTATACAAAAATTCTGGAGACGCTCAAGTTTGTCAAGTTGCTGCTCAGTGAGATCAAGATAGCTGACATCGGCATAATCGAGTACTGGAAGGAGTAAAGATTCAGCAAGTGTCATTTTAGTGACTGTTGGAAGAAAATTCCGCAGCCTACGTAACGAACCCGCTGACGCAAACAGCTTACGACTGGTCTCCTGTATTTGATGTCCCATGTTAAATTGCTATCCAGATATATGCCCAAATTTTTTACATGTTCTGTAGGCACATTGTAATATTTTACCGTCGAATTAAATCTCAGGCAACATTAACCAATCGACCTTCGAGATCATCCTAGGACTGCCGATAAGAACAAGCTGCGTTTTTAAGGGATTTACCTTGAGGCCGAACTTTTTGCTCCACTCACATATTTGCGTTAAGCATTTATTGAAGAAAATGCGTTTGCAAGTGATTCTAGGGGTGCCTGCGAGTAAATTTGTAAGTCATATGCGTAAAGGGGGTAGGACGAAATTTAATTACGGGAGATAGAATTTATAAAAATTGCGAAGAGTAACGGAGATAGAACGCCACCCTGCGGTACACCGGCAGCTGTATTACACCATGAAGAGTACGTTTCTTCAACGCGTATACGCTGTCGACGACCAAACAGATAACTATGAAACCAGTCAACCACCGTTGGAGATATGTTAATATGTATTTATATCATCAAGTCGTGCATGCCGATTTAAGAAAATGTTGCGATCGTGATCAACATATTACAAAGTTGTCGCTATTGATGATATCTATACATATTTATAAAATGTTTGTTTGTGATTTCAAAATAAATATGTTTCTACAAGTGATTATTTATGGTATCTACACGATATAATATAAACCGTTTCATAATGTTATCTCGATCTGTCTCTTAGAAACAGCTACCTGATTTTAATGTGATTGTCATTAGAAGATAGAGTATACAAGGCTTTGAATGAGCTGAATTTTGTGCGAAAATGGAAACTTATATGAAAGCAGAATTTTCTTAACTCGATGAGTATATATATTATACTGAAAATAATTCGAGTGTTAGCCGTGTGGTTGACGGCATAGAATACAAGTGTCACCACCCCCTATCTTCCCGTGGGTGTCGTAAGAGACGACTTAGGGATAACACGATGCAAATACCATCTTTGCGTAGAGACGGAAAACTCGACATCAAACCCTATACGACTGCCTCGTTTGTCTCGCGGCATAAATGTGCGCGTGGGATCGGGAGGTCCCGGGTTCGATTCCTGGGTCGGGCAGTGTTATTGGGTGTTTCTGTCACGAAATTCTCAGTAGCAGCACAGAGACTGGAAATGTGCCCGGTACGGCAATAGGCTCGCCGCTTATTACGTGGGACTAAAGTATATCTGCCGAAAAGTGGGTGTAGAAATACACCTCTGCCTACCCCTTTGGGGATAAAAGGCGTGACGATATGTATGTATGTGTGTAATTCGAGTGTTACCGCGAGGCACAGCTAGATATATTATATAACAAATTCCATCTCCATTCACATCAAATAATATTAACATAATCGTAAAATTATTTAGGTCAATTCACTGACTCATTCCTTTTACACAGCTCTTAACAAAATATGTAACATTACGATAAAAATAAGTACCATAAAAAACCTTAACATATTCCGAATGAGGTAATACGTGTTCACATTTTGGCAACATTTTTTCGCTTTTATGTTTGGGAAATTTTCCAGATGCAAGTCAGTAAAATTGTTCAGTAAGCTTTACCCTTATTAATTAAAGGCATAAACCCTTAAATCCCTACCCGCAGAACCCAAACTATGTACTGTCCAGCTTCAGTATTTTGGTTAGTAGTAACATAAAATTTGGTCAGCGGGCTCCTTTTGAACCGTAGGCACCCACTTTGGAAGGATTTTTAAATATGTCACTCCAAAGAGGGTGAAAAATTGTTGGCAGTTTAGGACAGACGAAGCCATTGGGACTGCTAGTGTTTTATAATTAATAATAATAATATAATACTAGAGGACCCGTGCTGCTCCACAGCATATTTTAGTATTATAAAAAAGCTCTTACATAAAGGTTTTGTAACAAAAAATATATATATCACAAAACTGCTTTTCTCACAACATTGGCTTTGCGTTGCACCTTATAATAATATGTATAACTGAACATTGACGAAATAAAGTTCTTCAATATGACTGTGCTGCCCTACCATTCTTTCCATTAGGACACTGAAATGTCCTTCGTCCAAGTGCCCAGAAAATAGCAAGTTATGAACAATTTCGCCAGTACCATAGTCAGTAATCGTATTACTGTTTTCCAGGTGAACTCCGAATTGACACTTGGGATATAGCTCACTTACACTCTTAAGTTCAGTATGTCCTGCGTACTGTCCATTGGCACCCATCACACGTTTGTAATCTGTTGCGTTTGTAATGGTCTGGCCATATGCTTCGTCCCCAACAATGAAGTTACTATAATTATATACATCCCACTTATTGACAATGTTATCAACAGTGGCCAAACGAATTTCATAATGTTTATTCTCACTTCCATATAAACAATAAGAAATTGCGCGGAATAAGCAATTACCGTCACCAAGAATGGAAATCACTTGAAAATAAAATTGTTGATGATGGTAGAAATAATCAAATCTGAACCCGGTACCACCCGTATTTTGTTATCAGTAGGGAGGACCATCCGGTACCAAATCTCCAAGAGGGCCGTATTTGACCAAGATTCTTTGTTCAAACTTACTCTGAGCATTTTTCAATTTCCTTCCAAGAACCATCATTATAATTGAAAACACAACTTCTCACAAAAACTACGCTATTAAATCAGAAAAATATGTAACTAACTTACGCTAACTTCACTTTTTTCTTTATCTGTCAAAATTAAAAATATAGAAAAACGACTTTTTTTATAAGTAAAATTAGGTTTTGTTTCTGTTATCCAGCTAAATATGTCTGTGAGAAGCACGACTTATTTTGTTTTGAGTATGGGTGTGATTAATCCATCATCATTTAGAAATGTAATAATGACGTTTATAATTTTGGTCGAAATTGTAGTTTTGGTAGGAATGGTAGCTTTGGTAGCAATCGTAAGTAACATTGCTACCAAACTACAATATATGCCAAAAATACCATTTCTACCAAAACTACTATTCCTACTGACAAACTTTTCCTATCAAAACTACTATTAAACTAACACTATAATATCTACCATTTTTTTTAAACTACCATTTCTACCAAAACCGCCGGTGCTGTCAAAGTACCTTTAACCTTTGCTCTCAAAACTACTATCCTTACCAAAACTACAATTTCTACCATAACTACCACTTGTAATAATATAATTATATGATAATAGTACTATGAACCGCTGTAAATTATGTTCCACATAAAAAAATCAAGATACCCGAAGAAATCCCGTAATTTAAAAACACGAAAAATCAGTTCACCCAACATTAAGGGTTAACTGGTAACATTCGGGGAATATTACCTGCCATCAGCGATAATTCACTATAGTGATAATTTGACCACCATCGGATATAATTTTACACACCACCACACTCAAAGGAGGCATAACGTTTTTTCCTGGCAGTTACCGCAAGGAACTTATTAGATGCCATAAAAATATTTTTGAATTTAGAACCGCCCATGTAGAGAGAAAGCAATGGAATCTTAAGAAATTTAAAGGAAAATATTGAAAATTAAGTTCAATGTCCACACCTATCTTCCTTCAATCTTACCCAATTTAAATGAGCATACCATCAAATGAAAGAGCTCTTTTCAGCGCGTGTTTTAGGCCTATAACGAAATGCCTACATCAATGAAAACCAGATATATAAAAGCAGAAAATCTTTGACTATGGCTACGGAAACGTAAAATATGTATGGGAGAAAACTGTTTTTGCATGTAACTTGATGAATGTGCAAGTTAGGTAATTTCTGATGCTTGATGACAAATCTATGCAGCGAGAGCTTTCATTTAAAAAAAAAATCATGCGAATCGGTTGCGTAGAACGGGCTGGCCGACTCGTATTATAAAACACAAATTCTTTTAATATATAGATTCTACCATACACACATCACCATCTAGTCCCAAGCTAAGCAGAGCTTGTGTTATGGGTACTAGATAATGGATAAACATACATATATACTTTTTTTTTGTAAATACATAAGTACATGATATTATACATAGAATCACCCAGATTAAGACATACATCCATGTTTATGCACACAAATGTTTGACTTGAGCGGGAACCGAACCCGCGACTTCCGGCGTAGCAGTCGCTTACACTCTCGCTGCGCCAACCGGTCGTCAAAATAGTCGACGGCACGAGTGGTTCATGTGTCTGGCTCGCTGATTAACGCTGTGCCGATTGTCATGGGTTTGATCGATAAGTGAAAAAACTTTGTGAGGTCCACAAATTGTTGTTTCGGTGCCGGATAATGTGTCGCTGATTGAATTAAAGTAGTTTCTCGGGTCCATTGGCTGAAAGTTTGTAAAGATTTATTTCTAGTGAGAGAATTGTCTATTACAAAAAGAAAAATATTTGCTATTACAACAGTTCTTGTAAGTTCCCTTCTTTCACTTTGTAATTTGTAAGACCTGACTAGATCAAACAAAGCTTACATTCTATATATTTGACTTTCTAGTTCAACTATATCTGTCTAACTTAAATATTTATTGTGTCATTTAAGTAAAACATAAACGTATCGTAGTTTCAAGGTGCCGATATTTTGTTATGTACCCTGTTAGACATTTTATTTAGAGTGTAAATGGCAACGAACTTTTAATTAAAAGCCACATTAATAGGTAGGCAATAATATTCTTTACTAGAAGATGCCCTCAGCTACACTATTAATTTTTTTTAAATAAAACTATTTTAATTTCTATCCTGTTGGATTTTTGAGAAATCATGCCCAATCGCGTGAGAAATTTCTTAGTTCACCCCTACGTCCCGTAGGAACATACCTACATGCCATTTTTCAGCTTCTACGGCCTAACAGTTTCGACTGTGAGTTGTCTTTCACTTAGTCAGTAACTCAAAGCTTTCGTATATGCAGATTGCACATCAAAAACAATACATTTAACCTCAGGGCTTGGTACGCGACGATGGCAAGAGACCAGACGGTATGTCTCGACTGCCATGGAAGCTGGGTAGGCCTTTGGTGTGGGACGCAACGTGTGTCGATACCCTTGCGCCATCTCATCTTCCTAGCACAGCGGCTTGTGCCGGCGCTGCTGCTGCTTCAGCGGAGACTTTCAAACGGCGCAAATACATAAATCTAGTAGGGGATTATATATTTTAGCCGTTTGGAGTCGAAACGTTGGGACTATGGGGTCCAAGTGCGAGATCTCTTTTTAGAGATCTTTCAAAGAGACGTGTTGACGCCTCGCGTGACTAGAAGGCTGGCCTGTATTTGGCACAAAAGATCAGCATTGCCATACAACGTGGCAATGCTGCCAGCATTCTGGGCACGCTTCCAGTTGATGGCGATTTAGAGGATTTCCATGACGCCCTTAAAATTTTGCTTTTCCTTTTTTTATGTATTGATTTTATTTGTTAGTTATTTAAGTATATAAATTACCTATTGTTTTAATTTATGAGTAAATAGCCACTTAGTTATAGTTAGTTTTAATTCAATTGCATTTAAATATTTCTGTTATTAAATAAAAATGTATTAAGTATGGTAAGTATACATTTAACTACATATTATACTTCCGTCTAAATTCGAGATGAGCTTCCCAAACAATCTCTTGCTCAACCCTTAACACCTACACTTTAATACTACACATTAAACCCACAATCAACATAATAATCTCACAAATCCAATCAAATAAACACATAATGAAGAAACCGTAGCCTTTCACAAACAAAGCTGGTTGTGCAACGATGCCCTTAGCTTAAGCGTTCACCTAAAATGGACAAGAAGCGGCCGCGCATCACATTCTCGTATTCACGAGTGCGAATGCGTAATCGTACCACTGTCACTGAGGTGTGTGGTGCAAGTTGGGAAAACAAGCGGTATGCAGTTATTCTCGAATATTCGTAGATGCTTCAAACATTTATAATAACAACTGGCTGAGCGGTGCACCCGCGTTATTTGGGGCTTCTGCTCCGCACTTTGACGTTCTTAAGTAATACTTCTTAACACCCTACTGTAACCAAGGATTAAGGAACAAGGAAACAATGATCAATTAATGAGAAATTTCGTGTCGTCGTAGAAATATAATTAATTCGTATATTAGTAGCTGTTCCCGTAAAAAGTACTTACCTAATAATAGTACATGCCTCCCTAAAGACCATAGAAATAGAAACTAAACATGATCTGTGCTAAAGACCTACTATATTCATTTTATTGGAACCAGTTACGTCTAAAATAAAAGCAAAAAATAACATTATTTACTTACACCCTGGCGTTATATCAGTTGCAATACAAGACCTTATTGTGTGTGTAACCTAAATACACTTTGTACTGAAACCAAATATGTCAGAAAATCCGACAAAAAATCTAGGACTTTTTGAACTTAGTCAAAACCCATTTAAACCTAAACAATACCACGACAGCCTTTGAAAGTAGCAGCAGAGAAAATGGCTTTGATTTCAAAGCCATTTTCTCTGCTGCTACTTTCAAAGGCTATCAACAGCCTATGTTCAAAAATCGCCGTGCTCTAATCCCGTGTCCCTCCCATTAATACCACGATGCGTAAAGTCAAAGGGCAAGAGAGTGGCGATGTCGATGTCGATCTAGATAGAAGACCGGTCCACACCGAGTGCAAATGGATATGGATTACAAGGATCCACAGACTAGTTGCGATTCCAATTATGTAACACTTTTTGCTACAAGTTGATGGTTTTGTAATATATGAATATGTATGGACACATCTGTTTCACAGGATGTTGGGCTATGATATAGAGGGCGACGACTGATATGGGAGTTGGGTATGTCATCGGAAATTGTAGAAAATGGAACGCGAGAGGTATTTGCATTAATTGACGAGTTCTATGCAGGTGATATTACCCAAATCCAATAAACCTGTGAATTCGAGCTATTTTCATTTGATTAAAGACTCCATTTTCTCTCACCTCTCAAAGATGTATGTTTATGCAATCGTTCCTAACTAAATAATGTAAAATAATCTTCCTTGCATCATCTGATAGCTGAAATGTTATTGAACATTACTCATCAACTTTATACCAATTCTTTTCTTGAAAGTCTCTAAAACTATTTCAAGCCTAATACATATTAATTGTTAAATATTTATTGGAACTTTGTGTAGAACCCATATTTCTATTGACTACCAACATGGTTTTGAAATACTCATGAGACAACATATTTATCGCATTTGATTAGACAGAAAATTAAAAGATAAATTTCTTTTCGGAGCGTGATCTAATGAATTTCCTATTTACACGCGGACTACTAGCTAGCTATCTATATCTTTTTTATGGTCTTGCGTTGGAAACTCAATTGCCAGGCAACCCGTTTGTTTTTGGATTTGCAATTTGGGACTGAGACTCCCCAAGAGGTGTTTAAACCTATTCACTAAAACCATCGCGGTATTCCTCTAACTACTCTTTGTACGAGACAGGGTTACAGGCAAGGCAGCAAGTATAATTATAATACCTACTATAATGCTTGCTTGACAACCCGAAAATACAAAATCAATTTGACTAATCAGTATTCAAATAGATAGACTGAAGTATAGGCTGAATGTAAAAATGCAATCAAGTACGTAGGCTGATATTATAATAGACTGAAGCAAGAGTACAATAGTTTTGAAATAAACTATAAATATTTTGATAACCATATACAATCGAAATCGTGACGGATTCAATATGTACAGTCGAATAACTTCCCACTAGACCACCATAAGGGCGAGAATCGCCCAGCAAGACATCGTCGCACTTTACACGCACATTGACACTCGTATACAAAACCAGCTTCTAGTGTGCCTCGACTCTATGAGCGAGCCAAGGGATTTTTTTTCAAACTGGTCCAGCGCCGACTTGTTTGATTGTACCTAAAGCTGGAGATGTAGAAGAGAGTAACGCCCTCATTGCACTAAAAGCAGGTTTATATTTAGATAGGTACTAATATGTACATATTTAAATATGTGTATAATTCTTATTTTAAAACAACAAATCGCAGGCAGATGTGTCTAGGCCACAGTGTTTAGACATGTATCGAGATTCGAGAGCCCGAAAACTTACTTAGTGCTCTTGTTCATACGTGTCACAAATACGGCGGATTCGCCGTGAAACCAGTGGATGATCGGAGGGTGCAGATAAATATGCAAGTTTGGATTCGGATATAGTTTAGTTTCAGCTTCTTGGCCTCAACGTAGCTAATATATTATACTCTGTATCGGTGATTGGCGATGCTGAGATTTTCACTAGCGACTCACGTGGCGAAATTTAGAAGTTGTCTTAAATCGTCAGTTACACCATAGAGCATAGATATTTAAATAGAGGCACATTTCTTATGGGCGCTCTGTAGACAAACTTTCTGTGACCAGTGTGACCCATATTGCCGCTTGGCGGCGTGGCAGTCGCGCTGTGACAGCTGACTCTACGAGTGCAAGAGAGACGAAAGTTTCTCCTGTATATCTTAACTACGAGAGCAAAAGAGACAGAGAACGACGCCAGCGCCGCCAACGGCGCCAACTACGAACTACACTGGCAACCGTCAACATGCCAGTTGGAATCGACACACGAAACCTTAAGAAATGCGCTTCTATTATGTAAATCTGTATTCATTGCTTACACAGATCACTACTACTTTTGACAGCTCTCAATAAAGTTACCATGGTTACCACCATATCTTCGAATCAAAATATGATAGCGATGCCAAACAATTTGCATTGAAAGCTGTCAAAAGAGAGTCTTAGACAAGTTCTAATTTCGCCGCTAGAGACGCGCGGATAATCTTTGCATCGCCAAAAGTACAATAGCACATTTAAAAATATGACTTCGTTCGTAGTAACACTTCTAACATAACTTTTTTTGTAGTATACAAACAATCATATTTATTTAGATGTACAAGCTAATATATTCCAGAGGCATTCATCATCAGCCCTCTATACTGTCCCACTGCTGGGCACGGGCCTCTTCTCATTATGAGAAGGGTAAGGCCATAGTCCACCACGCTGGCCAAGTGCGGGTTGGCAGACTTCACATGTCTTTCGAGAACATTATGGAGGACTCTTAGACATGCAGGTTTCCTCACGATGTTTTCCTTCACCGTTTTAGCAAGCGATAATTAACAATTTAATACGCACATAACTCCGAAAAGTCATTGGTGCGCGCCGTGGATTCGAACCCGGACCCTCTGCGTAGCAGTCTGTCGGTCTCTCCACTAGGCTATCGCCGCCAGAGGCATTGCTCGATGACAATTTTTCAAAAATGGAAAGACAAAGGTAGCACTGAATACAGATTTACATAGAAGCGCATTTCTTAAGGATTTCGTTTGCCGATTCTAAGTGGCGACTGTCGCCAGTGTAGTTCGTATAGTTGGCGCCGTTGGCGGCGCTGGCGTCGTTCTCCGTCTCTCTTGCTCTCGTAGTTAAGATACACAGGAGGAACGTTCGTCTCTCTTGCCCTCGTAGAGACAGCTGTCTCAGCGCGACTGCCACGCCGCCAAGCGGCAATTTGGGTAACAGAAAGTTTGTCTACAGAGCGCCCATAAGAAATGCGCCTCTATGTAAATATCTGAGCTCTTTAAAGGTACGTATGATGGCACAAATGACAGGTGTCCCTTCCGTCCGTCAGATGGGCTTTTCTCGCGACTCACGTAACGTCGATCAGGGATTATGTCAGAGGGATAGGCAAGGAACACAAGTACTTTCTAATGTATCATATTTTCTATGCTATATTAGGTAACGTGAGATTACTTTCGTATTTTTAGAAAAGTTTCTAAATCACAGAACAAAATGCTTTTTTAGAAACTCTTCAGAATCAAAGAAATCGTTTTCGACAACGGAATCCGTTTCAAATCTCTCTAATCTTTAGAACAGTTCTGCATTCTCACAAGGGAGATGCACAAACGATATTATGCATTTTAAGGTTCTACATACATACATACATACATAGACTCACGCCTGTTTCCCCGAAGGGGTAGGCAGAGGCATATTAAACGCCCACTTTTCGCCAGTGTTTTGATCCCACGTAATAGGTGGCGAGCCTATTGCCGCTTATTGGAACATTTTATTTGCCAGAGCCTCGTTCGTCCGTTGATCGGCAGGTGCACCACTTGCAGGTGAGGTTGGCTTGGGACCCTAAGTTCTTGGTGGGAACCCTATGCTATATAAGGTTCTGTATAGAATTATTATTTTTATTAAAATTAGATGTAAAGAACACTAATATGCAGAATATCATCAAAAGTAGTCGATCTGAGTGAGAGAGAATGGTTGAAAAAAAATTATTTAATCAAATGCGAAAGGAGTCTTTTGAAAACTGAAATAACAGGAAACATTATTATCTTTGCATCACGCGAAGAATACTGTTTCCTTTCCTTATACTTGTTTGTAAAGTTACTTACATAGAAAATATTTGTTTTCCCCTTATCCTGAACATGGCAGGTTTAAAATGGACACAAATATTTTTCTACTATTAATTACACCATGTTAACTTTGTTCGTAAAGTTTCAAGTTTTATTACAATTTGTCTGTTTACTTTGAACCTAGCCATTATTATCATTATTTTGTTGTTGTTTTAAAGGGAGTTCCGGAATTGTTGACCCATCCATTGAACATACAAACGCAGTTTTAGTTACTTATAAAATATGGTAATGGAATATTATTTTGGGCTTAGATCGCCATTCGGTTTCGGGTCTGATTCCCACACGAGGATAAAATCGGCATAATTTTATGTAAACTTCAATTAAATAGGCCTTACCTCCTCTTGACAGTTTGCCTGCAAACAAATAAGCGTCTAAGTTCACTTTATTTTCCTTTCTCTTTCTTTATTTTTCTTTCTCTTTCTTTTGGTCTCGCGGTGTAAAGTCTGTTGCAAGGTCCTCTTTCCTGCATTTGGGGCTCGATGCAGAGTAACTACCTTTGGCGTACGGGTGAGCCACCGTGGAAATTCTTTAACGACCGACCATCAACGGCAGGGCTAAGAAAACTACGGTTGTATGACATATCCGTGATCCTAAATGGGTCGCCCGGTCGGCCCAGTATATCTCAGATTGTCTGGTTCAATCTGCCAAAACGAAAAACAGGCGTGTTCGTTGTCTGTCACATTTTCAGCGCCTGTTACAAGAAAAACAACGAAAAAATATTTGTACATTTTCGTTTTCAACATATTAATAAGATAAAATGTTTGTTGTTGTTTGTTGTGTGAATTATTACTGCTAAGGAAAAATATCTACCGTAAGCAACGAATAAATATTTTCTTCTCAACGTAGAGCAAAAAATATTATTTGAAAACTCTTTTTCTTCGCTGTATTTTTACAAATGAAAAAGGAAATATAATTAGCCACTGACAAACATGCTATTTTAGCAATTTTCTTTTATATACAAAAACTTAAAGTATTATTTTTGGATGCTTTATTGGGTTCAAGTACCGAACTGGTAGCTACAAAATCAATGTTTAGTAAACCGTTATTTGAACTTAATGCGACATTCTCTTTACAAAACTTGCAACCATTATTATAACGTGAGTACTTGTGTCAACGCAAGAACATGCTATTTAAGATTCGTCTCTTTAGGTATTTTTTTACTTAAACTTGTTTATTTTCACATTTTTAGACAGCTTATCAAAACAAGGCACTACCAAATAACCATATTTTTTTTAATTATCGCCTTTAAATACAACATTTACTAAAGTAATTACTTATATATAATTCTATACACAAACAAATATTAAGGGTACGAAATCTCACAAAGCTATAGCTGTCAAATCCAAGATTTGTATGGCGTACAAATTGGTTAGCTCTAGGTAAACAAATTATATATAAGTTTGATTGACGCTTTTCAGTCCCGCGGAGATCCCGAGCGACGAACTTTAGACCGACAGATGAATAGTATTAATTATGTTAGAACTGTTGGTACCAGGATATTAGGAGTTTTGCGAGTGGCTTTAAAACTTGGCAAGCGAAAGGTAAATTAATTAATAAGCTTTACTACATCAGGGGTTTAGCGGCCTAGTGGTGGTTTCTGGTCTTGATTCCAAGTCGAGCTAAATGAGATTTTCCAGAAAGCGGACCCCAGGCTGCAAGGTGTAAAGTTTTGCATGGAACTGGGATAATGCTAGGGCGATGATGATGATTTAAAGTTAAATGAAATTTTCTAAAGTAGTAACCAAATAAACATCGAAAATTCAGGGGAAAAAAAATAAGAGCCAACAACTTAATAGATTTGCTGAAAAGCCAGCAGCCAGTAAAACTTTAACTCATCCCTGCCATAAAATAGTAGTAATAACACAATTTTATCTTCAATCGGAAAACTTGAGTATAATCCTGAAGAAAAACTGTCTACCACAGCCTGTTTCTAGAAGCTTCCATTTAATGCCAACCTTACCGATTTAAAACCAATCTGAACATTTATTTATAACCAGCGTCAGTTCAACTCATACATTTTTATTACAACAACCTTGTTTGGCACCGCTGTCAGAATTTATAAGTGCCCGCTATTCCTTTCTAGTATTATGGATATAATCTTCGTTAATTTGAAATTCTGGCTTTGAAATTCAAATTGTTGATTTCGTTTTGAATTGAGCTATGAACTGTATTTTGGTGGCACAAAATATACCGATTGAAAAAGTACACCGATGAATAAGGGTTTCGTATACACACATCAACAAAGTCTAGGGATATTTTATATTTCATCAAATATCTAAAAATCTATGAAGAATTTTCTGATACAGTAAATAGAAGAATCATAGATTATTTTAAGGTCTTTAATAAAAATAAAAAACATTTCGTGTTTTTTTTTTTGTTTTAAATAAAAAAAAATAATTTTTTTAATCATCATGGAAAATTAGTATGATAACAACAAACATTTCTTCTTAAAAAACTATTAATTTTAATAAAAATGGAAAAAATCTTGTAAAATCTAATCATTAATAATCAGTGTTGCCACCTCTTACATTGATTACACATCGACATCGATTGTTAATACTTAAAATTAAATTGTCAATGTCTTGCTGCGGTATGAGGTCCCATGTCCTTTGCAAGTGTTCGTAAAGTTGTTGTTCAGTCGTCAAATTTGGTGGAAAATCTCTCAAAGCTTTTCGTTGTAACATGTCCCAGGCATGCTCGATAGGATTTAAGTCGGGCGACTGTGCAGGCCAATCCAAAACTTGAATATCGTGCTCTCGGAGAGCGGTCGATACCAGCCGCGCCGTATGGCAAGGAGCATTATCGTGCATGAGTAGAAATTCATGGCCTATTTGAGTTCTGTGTGGGACAATAACAGGCTCTACTACCTCCTCGTGGTATTTTTGTGCAGTCATGCTGCCTTGGATCCAAACGAGTTGGGTTCGTCCGCCAAGACGAATTCCTGCCCACACCATGATTGTCCCGCCTTGGTATGGGTGGACCTCCTGAGGGTGCCGTAGACGGCTAACTCTCCCTGGAGCTCTCCAAACGCGTGTTCTTCGTGAATCCGGGTGAAACCCAAACCGGGACTCATCGGTGAACAGCACCAAAGACCATTGTTCGTCACTCCATGGTAAATGCTCCCGAGCCCACGAAAGCCGTCGACCGCGATTGCCACGTCGCAATGCTGGAACACGCAATGGTCTTCGAGCATGAAGATCAACTTCATGTAACCTTCTTCGCACGGTTTGGTCGCTTACCAGCAGCTGGTGGTCCTCCTGGAGCCTTTGCACTAGTTGCAGCGCTGTGATATTGGGTTGTCTTCTGGCGGTCATTTGGAGAAATCGATCCTGTCTCTGCGTAGTAACACGATATCTACCTGTGTGCTGTTCGGCCACATCTCCAGTACTGCGATAACGTGACCACAACCTTGATATCACATTTTGACTGGTATGTAGGGCCTCAGCAACGACGCGTTGAATTGCACCATTTTCTAACATGCCCACGGCTCGTAACATTTCATCTCGACTCAAATGACGACGTGACATGACTTTTAAAGTTCGTACGTCACGTTAAATTAAAAAAGAAAAACAATTAAAAACCCTTTTCATTAATAATTATAATAAAACAGTTTTAACTTTCTTTAATGTAACGAATTACTAGCAAATTTGCCGCCATATTTTGTTTATTATTTTGTTTTTTTTCTTTCCATGTTCAAATTTTGAAAATAGAATAAAAGAGGTTTTAATCTGTATATAAACTTTTTGTGGAAACTAACAAGGTTCTAAACTATAAACTCGTAAATAATTTAGGATTAAGATATCCCTAGACTTTGTTGATGTGTGTACTTGAAATGCTCGTAAGTAAGACCGACCGTACTCGTAAGATCTTCAAGCAAAGTAATTATTGTAAATAAATATAAATAATGCTATAGGTAATTGGATCCTAAGTTCTGGTACTTAATAGACCCGTATATAAACTGGGTCGCTGATAGGCACGGTCGTCTTCTCACCATTACAAAGGTGACGCTATACTCGACCACGCTGGCCAAGTACGGGGTGAGAAAATTTAACTGTCTTTCGAGAACGTTGTAAAGAGGTCTGAGATATGCAGGTTTTGTCACGATGTTTTCCTTCTCTATTTAGCAGGCGATAATTAACAATGTAATACGCACATAACTTCAAAAAGTCAGCAGTGCGTGACATGGGTTTCGGCCGTCATCGCTATCTAAAGCATTTTTATAGGAGCCTCTATTATTTTATCAGAGTAAGAAAAATATACTAATAATTTACATTGTAGTATTATAGGCAATTATAGGAACCCTTAATATATTGAGAGTAAGAAGAGTCGCTAAAAAAACTATGTACTTTCAGACGAGTAAAGTCACATTTTTTATAAAAACAAAATGCCTTAGTGGAAGTGTGGAGTAGCCGTTTTTCCAAAGATCATGTTCTTATTACGTTAGTTGAATTAGAAAATTGAGAAACTGAAAGGAGGTTCACGTTGGAAATTATACCAACCTTGGGACTGTCTGAATATTTATATTACGTAATATCGTTAGCAAAATAAATTATGAAGAACATCAATAACGCACTTGTTTCCTCATTTATTTTATCACAACAATATTAACATCAGGAATATAATTGGTTCTTTATCTTTATTTTTTATCGCTAGCAAATGTCTCAATTCGAAATACTAGACTAGACCTTATTTTGGCAGAAATAGAGCTCGTAATAAGCAATTCTACCCGACAAGTAAGCTTGCAATCAAACAATTTTCACAATACAGTTGAGGAAAATAGATCTGCAGTAAAAATATTCGAGCTTATTGTTTTCGTAGCGGCAAAACGAAAGTTTGTATAAAGCGTGTATACTGCGTGGAATTACTTTTACGTAAACATTACGTCATAAGTTCCATGTGCGCAAGATTCGACCTACGACATATGACCCGATAGTGATGGGAAACACTGCGTAACGATGATAAAACTGACCCCGGAACGGATTTTCTACGTGTATGCGTAATAGCAGATTTGATTACTATAGAACCTGCGAGCTATGGCGCTTTCAAATGAATATATGAGGTTACTCTAGACTGATGCTAATAGCACACCCAGTATACAACGTGTAAATGAAATAACGCACATCCTCAGACACCCCAATTAGAATAACTTGTTACAATTATAATGCATGCATTGAATTTTGTTTTTTATTTGCGTAAATCTTGTTTTTTGAAGAAAGTATAAACTCGATTAAAAGTAAAAAGCGTGGTCACTATAAATTTGCGCACACACACAAACACACGAAACGGTTGCTATGGTAAACAGACAACAGCGATCTGATAGGAACGAAATACGATACGATATAAACAAAATGTTTCAAATTTAGTCTTTATACAACACTCTGATAGAGTGGGTTTACAAGAATGATGTTTGAGTAATTTGTCAGCTACTGTTGATATTTCCAAAGATATGACTACCTATTTCTTTCCATCACACTTTTCTGCTTTGGAGTGGACAGTCGACTTTGTATAAAATTATTTATTGTTTGTTAATAACATGCACACGATCCATTGTTTCATAATATTGTAAATGACTAATTTAGTTACCTAGCATTATTGATAGATAAAGTAAAAGAATATCAATGAGAGAATAAAGCAATATTGACGTGTTTAAAGTTGTAAATTAATAGTTACATTAATAGAATAATCAAATAACTTACAGGATAAAATCACATTATTTAACACTTCACTGTTCCCTCACATATCACATCTTTTCACTGTTTCAAAAGCAGCTAATATGTATCAACTTAACTCCTAGGCATTTGTGGTCTCCTCACAATAAACTAGTGATTTAACATTTTCCCCACAGTGAAAAAGTCCGGGGGCGACAAGTTAACATCAAGATGATGCAGAACGTTCCACACCAGCACCGTCATGTTGATAATTACAATTTTATTCACACAATTAAAATATTTTTTCGCAACTCTCGCTGACAGATTCCCGATGGATGACTAGATACTTGTCATAACTTGTCAAAGCGCATCGCCAGCGCTTGTCATTGGCCAGCGCGGGCGACACATTACGTCTCGCTCTTGCCTGTTGATTATTA
Organism: Euclidia mi; assembly: GCA_944739405.2. Taxonomy (NCBI): domain Eukaryota; kingdom Metazoa; phylum Arthropoda; class Insecta; order Lepidoptera; family Erebidae; genus Euclidia; species Euclidia mi. The sequence continues at coordinate 63,161,566 of OX123190.2, forward strand.
CGTAAGCGAAAGATAGATGATAGATATTTTCGTGGTAAATTGTGTGTATTGTCTTTTGCCGCTATTGTGTTGTAGTAATGTGTGCGTTCGTGTGACCGAACGTCGAACCATTAAATAAATGCATTTTAAAAGAAGGCGTTCTGCTTTGACTTAAGGTTTATTTTCGTATATTTCAACTTTTGAAATAAATGAGTGACTATAATTTACGTTATTTTTATTATTTTAGAACAAAAAATAAACAATATTAAAAATGACAGTAATGGATTCAGTAGCCGATTCTGAACAAACTACTTTCAGGAAGTGCATTTAAATTTGTTACATGTTGTATACTACACACATGCACAAGTGGTAATATTTTTGCACATCAACATTTTCGATACAAGTTATTGCGACAGCAGTGCGACGTAATATATCCTCGCACCGTCACTTTTGTTTGGAAAAACGTTACTTACTATCCGCTACAGCGCAGTCGAACACCTAATCTAATTTGAAAGCACCATTAACATATCATCATTGACTGTATGTATGGCGTAATGGCTGAGAGGGCGATTCGATATGATTCCCTTCCAAAACTGTGACTAAATCTAAAGTCTAATCTAAAGTAATACCTGAAACAAATCAAGCCACATACTTGTAAACGGAACTTTTAAACAGACCCACAATCTTCTGTATATATAAAATTATTGCGTTACTGACTGATAGACAACGGACAGCCAAAGAAATTTGGCGCAAGAAGAGCAGGTAGAATTTGGACCATAGAGATGCATTAAAAAGGGATTTACAAAAATTCTCATGGGATTGGGCAAAAACAGTACAATTAAACTAAAATGTATGGGCGTAGTGGCGGGTATTGTCTGGTTTGCTATAATATTGCTATAATACGCAATAAAACTATCGACACCCAATTTATCGTCGAAGCTCATCACTATTACGCACTATTGCGTAGAGATAGATTCGGTACCGCACTTGTTGCCCCACACTAACGCAACTTTATCGTAGCACCAATCAAACTTTTATAACGAAACACGCAGACACGGATCTGTTCTGGCAAGTTCTTTATTATCTTACGTGTAACATGAGTATAGTAATATAACAACATAGATTTATTAACAAGAATCAGATGTAGCGTATTCGTCCAACTAAGCGTGGCACGTTGACAGCTATGTGTGCGTGACCTTTGGCGACTGGCACTGTACGGACACGCGCGTCTATGTGTGTGAAAAGTTGCCAAATTATGAATAATCTCCCAGTATTTTGCATATAGTTATGTAATATTCTTATATTCATTTGCGGTTTTGAAGAATTTACCATGGATTTAATTAATGCTTTTATAAATACATTTCTTAAATGTAGGTACCGAGTTAAGTTTTAACTACTTCGTAAATCTGTATATATAAAATCCTTGCGTTACTGACTGACTGACAGACAAGCTACAGCCGAAACTACTCGGCGCATGAAGCTGAAATTTAGCATGTATGTTTCTTGGGAACCGTAAGGGTGCACCAAGACGGGATTTCTCGAAATTCCCAGGGGATCGGGCAAAACGATAAATAAGAAAATATGTGCGTGCGAAGCCGCTGGCGTCGATTAGTTGAGAAATAAATAGTATGTATGTACACACGGCACCAAGTCAAGCTAAACAGTTGCTGTACGATTTTGATACTTATTCCCTACGCCATAAGTATGTATGTACACACGGCGCCAAGTCAAGCTAAACAGTTGCTGTACGATTTTGATACTTATTCCCTACGCCATAAGTATGTATGTACACACGGCACCAAGTCAAGCTAAACATTTGCTGTACGATTTTGATACTTATTCTTTACGCAATAAAAACGGTGCAAAGGTCAAAGTGTATAAGCTTGACGAGTAGCAGGGTGTACACGAATATTTGGATCGTTTGGGGATCGAACTCAAAACAATATTATGTAAGGTATATACTAATGGAAATTGAAATTCTATTACTATATTTATGAGAAAGAAGATATATCTACAATATACTTTTATAATACGGTAATGTATTTTTCATTAACATGACAATCATTATCTCATAATCAATTGACAAGTGCATTTTCCCTAATTCAGGCAGAACGGCGTCGACAAAAACTGGCAACACTTACATATTTCTTGCACAAATACGAATTTTATCGAAATTAAATTAGGAAACAGTCAAATTATCAATAGTTACCTGTGAAAAGATATTCCATTTTCCTGTTTTTGTTTTTAGGAACAACTTTTACAGTGTTTAAGAACACAAGACGGCATTTTGAGAATTTAAAAGTTGAAGTGATCGTGACGCGTGAACTGTACGATGCTTCGTAGCGCACTGAGACGAGTTTGTATTCGCTTTTCAATTTTGTATTTGCTTTAGTGGCCGCACGCAAAAGTGCCGCGCGTTCCATCTGATAATTCTCTCATCTGTGTATAACAAGATTTGTTTATATCCTGATATTATAACGCGAAAGTTTGTTAGGTTGGATGTTTCTTACTCTTTCTCCAAAAAGTACTGAACGAGTTTTGATGCAACTTTCAGTACTATAGTATAAACATCAAAATAGCATATTAGCTGTCTTTTTCATCGCCATAACCTCAACTGACGCGAGCGGAGCAGCGGTTATAAGTAAATGTACCTATTTAGTTTGAGTAAGGCAAGGCTCTACGCCTTTGCAATTTCAATACGAATCGTATTGCTAGGTCGGGATTGCGAGTATAATCATCCACACAATAATAGCTCCCTGCCCACCCTGTAGGGGATTAGGACCTCCTCTCTATGAGAAGGGGCACTCCATGCTTACGCCTGGCCAAGTGTGGGTTGGCAAAGATCAAATGTATTTCGAGTACATTTATGCAGGTTGGCAAAGATCAAATGTATTTCGAGTACATTTATGCAGAACTCTCAGAAGTCGAGGATTCGCTAAGAGTTTCCTTCATCGTTTACGAAGAGATAATTAAGAATTTAATACACACTTAAACCTGAAAAGTTAAGTACCTACTTGGTTTTGCAACCGAATTCTGCGTAGCAGATTTCAGCTCTCTTCACTACGCCGTTTCCTATAAAAATACTATATGAGCCTGCGGTTTCACCCTCGTTATTTAGGGCAACTGAACCACACCCGTGACTTATACCGTAATGTTTTATAGCCTTCTTCGATAAATGGGCTGTCAATAACACAAAGAATTATCCATATCGGAACAGTAGTTCTTAAGATTAGCGAGTTCACTCAAACAAACAATCAGCTTTATTATATTAGTATACATACAGTTCAACCCCGAGAACGGTTTTTTTTTTGTTAAGCTCCGTCTGCCTTAACTTCACTGAAGAAAGACTTCAAAGACTCCCTGTAAAATATTAATTCTAACGTACTAATAGAAAATATCTAGAGCGTCTCAAAGTCAACCACAACACACGAAATTGGAATACAACACACATTGAACAAAATGCAAGATTTCATTATTAATTACATTTCAATCAACGACAAATTTTGATACAGAAACTGCTAATTACCTTGGGGAAGACACTGAATGGTGGTTTAATTAACGTGTTTACTTACAAGACTACAAGTTTCAATAAAATACACTAAACAGTAATACAATTGTATCTACATACAGTAAAAAGTAGTAAGTATGTATTACATAATTACATTTCTGTATATACAAGTAGTATTTTCAATCATCGTGTTTTGAGTTGTATTTTCCACCTAGTTCAAGCTTTTAAGGAGACACGCTTTTCAAATTTTAGTTTACTAGATAAGCCCGCGGTTACACCCGCGCTATTTAAGGCTACTGCTCCGCTCCCGTGGCTCATAGCGTGATGTTATATAGCCTATAGCCTTTCTCGATAAATGGGCTATCTAACACTGAAAGATTTTTTCAAATCGGATCATTAGTTCCTGAGATTAGCGCGTTCAACCAAACCAACAAACTCTTCAGCTTTATATCTTGTACTAATATATAAAGCTGAAGAGTTTGTTTGTTTGAACGCGCTAATCTCAGGAACTACTGGTCCGATTTGAAAAATTCTTTCAGTGTTAGATAGTCCATCTATCGAGGAAGGCTATAGGCTATATAACATCGCTATGAGCGACGGGAGCAGAGCAGTAGCCTTAAATAACGCGGGTGTAACCGCGGGCATCCTCTCGTATTAGTATAAGATAAGATAAGATTTTAAGTCCTGTTTAAAACTATGGCATTTAATTGCCATAGTTGAGCACTTTGTTCAGCTGCCATTGAATATCTTATTGTTGCGCCTGGTCCATCTGAAACCACCTACATCCCAGCTACTGCAGCACCTGTATAGTCAACAGCAGTGACCATTCGAGACAGATATCTAACATTTGTAGGCAAATTTTAAGTGTCTTGGAAGCAATCAACCCACAATGGTTTTTTTTTATCAATGTTCGTATATTCCATAACCCATCATATTTAAATTACATGTTGTAAACTCAAGATTTACTTGATGAAAATGTATAAGAAATAGTACATATCTAATTATTTATTTACATAACACCATTTGTAACGGATGCCAGGAATCGAACCTTTGCTAGTCCGCTACAGTGTGCTGGTAGTGTGCTGCTGACGTGTGCCTACGACGATGCGTGTTCTTCTATGTGTGTGGACTGTATTGCTTCGATGTGTAAGGGCTTCAGAAATGAAACATCTTCATACGTTGAGAGCGATGCTGTTCAGGTGTGCGGTGCTTGATGGTTACAAGATGGTGGTTGAGACGCCAACAACCAACAACTGGCCGAATACATGGTCGCTTAAGTACCTCGAAACTTTACCTTATCGACGACCATCGCACCGAACACGTGTTCTCTCATCTGTGCGTGCACAGAAAATCTTTCGTTTATTTTTATTTCAAATACAGTACAAATGTTACGTATGATTCGTTCCTATTATACATACATACATGTTCTATACATCGTTAGATAGGTCTCATTAAGTTCTATCTATTGGTATACAATACCTAAACCTAACTACTAGCGTCACTAAGTTATTCCATAAAAACTCCCAAAAAATGCTGTCACACAAGGGCCCGCCCACTATATTTTCTATTGAAAAACTATTGTATACTGAATTTATATATATAATTTTGGTAGGCCGTTGTGTGCAACTTTATGGGGCATCTATTAAAACAAACACCATGAAAATATCTTTATTCAATTCGAACCTATTACATGATAACTTATGAATCATAAGAAGTAAATAGTATCGTAAGTAAACAAAATTTATGATAAACATACGAATGTTTGTTATTATGCTTATTTTAACTATATAAGGTAATAACTAGCAATAAAAAGGTATCTAGACATGATTTCAAGTCTATATGAAGCCGAAAAACACTTATAAAACTATAAAACGACTATGTAAACAAACAGCTGTTTTATCAAGTATTAACTCTTATCTGTCACTACTGATAACGCTATTTATGATTCGATATCTAAGGTCCCTACAGTTAGCACAAGTTTAAGGCTAATGTTCATGTATTACATAGTTGTTTTATATTATCAATCTAACCATTTACACTATTTTAACTATTTTTAAACGTTTTGACACGTCCGGGAACCGAACCCGGTGTACCGCACGATTAGATAACACTGATTTTATACGATTTTCACTCGCGATTTCGAATACACTATTCACTGTCATAGTTTTAATGTCTGTCGCGAACATCATTCATAAAGAAATCGTTTTTGTCTACAGGAATGAAACTCCAACTCGTGGTCAAATGGAAGAGAGCCCCTTGTACGTGCACAAAGAGTTTGAGGTAAGCTAACACTGTTTGTATAATAATAGTTTAATTAAACATCAAATAGTATTGACTGCACGGTTGGCGTAGTGGTTTAAGCGGCCGCCTCACCGCTTGACACTGCGCCGAGTGTTGTGGGTTCGATTCCCACGCGAGACAACACTTTGTGTGATCCATAAATTGTTGTTTCGAGTCTGGGTGTTCATTGTTTCCATTGGTTGTATGTTTGTAAAGTCCCCCGCGACACAGGATTTATGCCTAGTGCGGGAGTTGTCTTTAAAAAAGATATCAAATAGTATTATCATCATCAGCTTGCCGAAGGTTTAAGCGGTCTGTTAATCCCTCCACAAGAACATCCTTACTTTCAAACTGTATGCTTGGTCTTAAGTTAGATGAAAGCTTCATAGTATACAGATACTTTGCAATATCTCATTTCAATCACTTGTCTGTTAGACATAGGGCTATGGAATGTGTCATGCCTTCACTTAATTAGTAATTCAGTAGTATGAAACAAAGCAAGTAATTCGGACATAAGTCTTTATTCTTTTTTATGATTTTCATAATTCGACAATGAAAGAACAACATCGACTCATGAGGATGTCTCTTTCGCACGTTATGGTCATAATTATTGCACCGCTGCTTTCAAGTGAACGCTTACTTCTTGTATCTCTGTATGACCGAATAAGAGCACAATCGCAATGTCACCAACTACTTACACATAAAAGTTTGGTTTGATTACGGCCCGTAAATAAACACTGCATAGACGATTGTCCTTTATTGCAATATTTACTTATTCCAACTTACTGCTTACCCAAGAATAATGATTGAAACAAATATGCGTAACTTTCTTACTAACTCTTCGCACGATTCGGTATGTTTAAACAAAGTTCTACACCCTTATAAGGTTATTGTGTTATCAGCAGGGTCTTAACTCTCAAGTAAATAAGTCAATACTACCTGCGTTGGCCAGCTACACCTTTTGAATAGGATAGTAGTGATAACTTGTCTTATTCGTCTTGCAAATAAAGTAAGGCTATTATAAGATTTGGCTTATGTTTCAAGCGGGCTACATTAATAATCTTTCACAATCCAGATTTTTTACTGTACAATCTCGTTTTTCATCACGCTGTTTTTATGTCCAGCAAGCATTTGTTTTCGCCACCAGGCAATTCTTTACGCTGCCAGGCTTACTATGCCGGTTTCTTGAATAGTAGATAGACCCTTGTGGCATCAACGCCAACAGGGCAGTCGATTTCTCTCGATCAACTAAACAACAACGTTTTGTTTACCAAGTGGAAATGAGGTCTGATCACCTCTTCCGTTTCTTCGCTTCGCCGTAAATGTGTTTTCTATAACTTGATTCTTTTATACTAGAAAGAGTTAAGCGTAACCGCCACATGGGCTGCTAGCTTGTTTTTTTATGCACTAGGCGGCAAGCGATTACCGCCACCTACCTTACCTGCAACCATGACAGCAATTTGCATTTTGAAGACCTAGGCCCATCCTGAAAAATAACCCTAGGATGATACTAGATACGCCAATATATTATAAGACTAATTCTATCATCTCTTTGATAGATTGAAGAAGAAGAAGAAGGCGATGAGTTCGAAGTGAGCAGAGCTCGGGTGCACCTCGGCGCGTTGATCGGCAGCGGAGCCTTCGGCAGAGTGCACGCGGCGCAGCTGGACATGCCCGGGGGAGAGACACTCACTGTCGCCGCTAAGATGCTTACAGGTTTGTACTTCCCTACAGAACTATAAGCCTGAGACATGAGACATCATTACTGTTCCTTTTAACAGGGCGAAAGAAATTAAGTAAAATAATACATAATATAACATTGGACATAACTTTACGCCTTTATCCCCGAAAGGGTAGGCAGAGGTGTATTACACACCCACACTTCGCCAGTTATATTTCGATCCCAATATAATAGGGGGCGAGCCTATTGCCACCTACAGGCACAATGTTAAGCGTGCGATATTTAACCTATTTTTTAAACAATAAGTAAAATAATGGCAGGTACAATAAGAAGTCACATGCCGGTCGCAGAACAAACGCTGATAAAAAAATAAAAAATATTTCTATAAAATCTTGTTAGAAAAAGGATCTGTCTACATGGTTGGTACCAAGAATTCTCGACAAAGACTAATGAAGATGTACTGGTACGTAGAGATCAAAATTCGTTTAAAGTAACTCATTTCATTTTAGCTACAATCCAATGTGGTCTAAAGAGAGTATACCTGTACCAAATCTGACTCTTTAGTTACATGCACTATGTACCAGAAAACGTATACAAAGTTGTCTCGTCACGTAGGTATCTTATATAAATTGATTGAGTAATTGCTGAGGAAACTTATCTTCGTGTTCAAAAAAATAAAGCTCTTCTGCCCATACTGGTATCCTGCATATGGTCTACAATGCTTTAAGTGATTATAAACTACTGCATCACAGCCTGGGGAGGAGCTGCAAAAACATTAATCATCCAGGCTGAACGCGCCCAACACTCTGTACTGTAAGTTATTACTATGGGAAAAGCTTTCAGATTCCCCACACAAGAATTATACTCAGAATATAAAGTGCTTACAGTACGCCAGCTATATTGCCTCCATACGGTAATGAAAAAACACTCCAGCATATTATTACAACAAAATACCCATGAGCAACTCGCTAAGAGACCAAAACCAATATGTCCCAGTGTTTTCACGTATACCACATTCGCACAACGCCATTATCGGTTCGGGGTCACGCGATTCGCGGATTGCATACTTTTCCGTGACCCCGCCCAGGATTGGCCCACCGTTGGTGTTAGCGAGCCCCGTCTCATTATGACTTGGGAGGCGGCACGGACACTACGCCGCCTACTTGCCTTTTGGCGGACGGGAAGCAGCTCCAGCGTTCGCCGTCCGTAGGTACCTACTAAAACGGCCACAGAGGATAGGGAGGACGGCAACCTGACAACACCGTATCTCCTCTTCCTCTGCGGCCCCACTGCGACGCAACAATGGTGCGCCCCCATTTAGTCGCGGGAGCTAGGGCGCGCGGCAACTCAACACCGACACGCCTCTCCTCCCGCGACCGCGCCCGATGGCGTGGGCCAGACAGAACTGTCCCCCGCACCCGCACCTTGGGACGCATCCTACGCAGGCCTCACCCAAGCCAACGTGGAGCGTCCACTCCCGGGATCCCGCTTAGCGTCACCGTGGGTGTCCACGGCTCCTGAGCCCCCCCACCACGAGAACGTGGAGATCCCACGGGGGGGACCTAAGACCTGCCTGACCTATTTCATTTAATTTAAAAATGATGTATACAGCTCTGTACCCTTTCTTTTGTAATAAACTATTACTATTTTATGAATTTATGACATATTATTAGGGTAAGAGCCAACTTAACTAAAAAAGTGATTTATGGGTCATAAATCTCTTTTATAGTTAAGTTTCGTGACCATATCTGGTCATTTTATTATCAATATTAGTAGAGCTTAGCAGTAAACACCGAAAATATCATCATAAATATAATCAACAAGTTGAAACCGCGGTTGCACCCGCAATATTTAGCTCATACATTTTTACACGTTAGGGCGGTTTCAGATTAGTGTATTTTTCTGCGCGTATACGGTCGTTTTAGCATACGCGCTTACACGCGCGCTACATTACGCGCTTCAAAAAACTCGCGTAAGGCTGGTTTCAGAGTGACGCGCGCGGCACGCGCCGTCGGCCAGCGCGTCTCAACAGCGCGTTTGGCGCGCGGACCACTGTGAAACGAGTTCGCGTTTCTCATTGCAATGTATTAAGCTTCGGCAGCGCGGTCGGCGCGCGCGTCTCACACGCGGCGCGTTTGAACTGCGTGACTATGAAACGCTACTACTAATCTAGTGTAAATGAAAGCGCGCGCGTGTGGCCGGCGCCGGTCAAACGCGTGACTCTGAAACCAACCTGAACGGGCATATTTCGGCGTGTTCGCTCGAAACGGTAGTGACATCTTGTCAGTGTCAACTTGGATTCTGACGGCTAAGCGCGTCATCGCTCGTACGAGTTGCGCGTATGCCAAAAGGCGCGCCTATACGCGTCTACATGCGCTTGCAAAAACGAGCTAAAACGCGCGTATAAAACGCTAATCTGAAACCGCCCTTAGTGGTTACAAGTCAATATAAAATCATCAGCCCTTTATACTGTCCCACTGCTGGGCACGGGCCTCTTCTCACCTTCTCACTATGAGAAGGGTAAGGCCATAGTCCACCACGCTGGCCTAGTGCGGGTTGGCAGACTTCACATGACTTTCGAAAACATCATGGAGAACTCTCTGACATGCAGGTTTCCTCACGATGTTTTCCTTCACCGATAAGCAAGCGATAATCAACAATTTAATACGCACTTAACTTCGAAAAGTTATTGGTGCATGCCGTGGATTCGAACCCGAGACCCTCTGCGTAGCAGTCTTTGGGTCTCACCACTCGGCTATCGCTGCTTCTGTCCCATTAAATATAATAATAAAGAAATTGCAGTAAGGAACCTCAGACTTGGCTCAACTGTGTCTCGAGATTTCATTACTATTTAGAGATAAACAAGCAGCTCCATCGAGACTTCGCACTTTTTTTACAGAATGTTTTTGGTGGGATTATAATGTACTGATGTCCCATGCTAGCGATTATTAGTACTGCACTAGGCAATAAACCATCAAGGCTTCACATAGCCGGCGAATATCACCCACGCACATTGACTTCCAATTAGGGCGGTTTCAGATTAGCGTATTTTCTGCGCGTATACGGTCGTTCCCGCGCGTTCGACGCTCGTAATGTAGCGCGCGTATTCTACGCGCTTACACGCGCGCTACATTACGCGCGTCGAAAAACCGGACTCGCGAAAACGGGCATATTTCGGCGTGTTCGCTCGAAAAGGTAGTGACATCTTGTCAGTGTCAACATGGTTTTTGATGGCTCGCGTTTAAACGAGTTTAGAAACGCTTCAACGCTCGTACGAGTTGCGCGTGTTCCAAAAGGCGCGCTTATACGCGCCTATAAACGAGCATAAGAGCGGTTTCAGATTAGCGTTTTATACGCGCGTGTAAGCTCGTTTTTGGAAGTGCATATAGGCGCGTATAGGCGCGCCTTTTGGCATACGCGCAACTCGTACGAGCGTTGACGCGCTTCTAAGCTCGTATAACCACGAGCCGTCAGAATCCATGTTGACACTGACAAGACGTCACTACCATTTCGAGCGAACACGCCCGTTTACGTGAGTCTGGTTTTTTGAAGCGCGTAATGTAGCGCGCGTGTAAGCGCGTATGCTGAAACGACCGTATACGCGCAGAAAAATACGCTAATCTGAAACCGCCCTAATACCATAATACGTGCGTATAAAACGCTAATCTGAAACCGTGTAGCGTAAACAAAACTATAGCTATAGCCAACTTTGGAGCAGTTATAGTAATATTATAGTAGTATACAGTATACAAAACTGACTGCCTCCATGGTACAGTGGATAGCGTATGCGACTGCTGATCTGAGGTCCCGGGTTCGATTCCCGGGTCGGGCAAAAGTGTTACTGGGTTTTTACGAATTCTCAGTAGCAGCACAGAGTCTGGTGATGTGCCCGGTAACGGCAATAGGCTCGCTCCCTATTACGTGGGACCTTAAAAAATTCATGGCGAAATGTGGGTGTAATACTAAACCTCTGCCTACCCCTTCGAGCATATGTAAGTACAGGCATGAGTCTATAAAAAATATACATATGAGCAATCTTAGAGTTACACTCTATAGATTCTAAGGGCTGACCGAAGCAGAAGTTTAGTTCGCATTGAGTGAAGAAAGTTGTGATATAATAGGAATATACATATGATGTAACAGGAACATTGTTTTGTTTTCCAAGTTCATAACGCCATGCTTTCTTCCATTTACTTCCTTCGTTTATAATTTTATTTTAAGAATACTTTCCCAGTTCGATGAACTATCAAACAATCTTTCGCTCGGTCTGTTCTGAAAAAAATTACGTTGGTACAAAAACTCGCTAATAATGTTACCGAAACAGGAAGGAATATTAAATGATAATTCTTGTTCGTAAGTACGTAAGAAATTTACAATATAATATTACTTTTATATTGTAAGGCATACTTTGATATTTTTAGAAATTTTACTTTTTCGACATCTCAGTTCAGTAAGTACCTAACAATATTTACTTTCGATGTAATTAAAAGACTTGAGAATATTTACTGATGCTTAAACTTTATTCAAAGTCATGTCAAATACGCGCTATCTTCTTATTCAGCAAAACTAATTGGAGTTCACCGTTGGTGTAGTGGTTTAAGCGGCTGCTTCACCAACTGACACTACGACGAGTATTGTGTCTTCGATCCCCACACGAGACATCATCACATCACTATGTGCGATTCATAAATTGTCCTTTCGAGTCTGGGTGCTCATTGTGTTCGTTAATTGAATTGTAATATGTGAGTAGTCTTTGAAAAAAAAAAATAATACGAAAACACATCTCCGGCCTCTCTCCCTTCCTTCTAAAATTTATTGGATCCGCCACTGCTCGTTGGTTTCACTGGCGTGTAATGAACTTCGGTAAAACGTACATCAGGCGGGACGGTGGGTCGTGTCGTTCATTTATCTCACAAGTTTAAAACCGTATATAAGTATACACAAAGACATTAAGCAGCAAAGTTTAACCCATGCCATTATGTCACATGACGACATCACAAATTTTCGGCAAGCGGATGACTGTAACCAATTTAGCATGCGCGCAATTATGATTACGTGAGCGTGCCTAGGAAATGAAAGTTGGCAATCCGTAATCTTCATGGATGCACTCTGAACCGGTTGAGTCTTGGATGAAACCGTATAATTCTACGGAGATTACGGTAAACTTAATAGTGTGATCTAGGTAATGTTTTTTATAGTTCCTGTGTTTACGGAAGACTTTGTTTAATTGAATGATGCTTTCGTTCAAAAACTTTTTACTTATCTTGATATATCCGACTAGATAATTTAGAGGCTAGGTGTCTAGCTTAGACTTAAGATACTTGTTCGTGACGTCACAAGTTCGCTGCTTGTGTTAGCAAAAATATAAAGCAGACTGCCATGCAGAGGGTATCGGGTTGATAGTCGTTACGGGGAGTCAGTACCCTCAAAGAAACTGATATTGGTCGTCTGGTCTAAACTCGTCTTGCGGAGGTCAGACGGCAGTCGCTCTGTAGAAAAACTGATATCCCGTCATATTTTGTAAGAGTTTTGCTGTTACATATTTTTCCATTCAAACCTTCTCCTGAAATAAATACCAAATTTATCCAATTTGGTGGACTCATGGAGTCGTTTGAAAGTTATGCGCGTACAATATGCAGATTGGTGGAAGGAAGTGTATTTTCTAGTGTGATGTATGTATATTGGTACACTTTTATTCAGATTAGAAACATGCAGAAACTATAAGATATAATCTTTTATCAAATTCTGTTCGGATTTCTACTACAGCTACCTATTTAATAAAACACTGACAAGCACCTCCCAGCCTATGAAGATTAAGTAATCAGAAAACGCTATAAATTATACTCAGGTACCTAATCAAATCCTAACTAATTTAGAACTAGTTGTAAGTAAATAAATTTGCCGTGGCTTAACATGATTTTGGTTTATCCAGATGTTAAGAACTGTGTTAAACATGAATATGGTAAAGGGTTTGAAGTTATTAAGCGTTATATTTTGTACTGGAGTTTTTGTACTGCTACGTTAATATACTAATTAGTTATAGTTCAGTAAGTATACATTCATAAATTCCATGCTCACCTCTGGATCATGCCAGAACACAGTCTTGAAAGGCTTAGCCTTTTAATATATATCCAGCACATACATAAATGCCTTTATATATGTAATAATAGAGATCACCATAAAAGTTTACCAGGTATATAGTATATTTTTGTAGGTACCCATTCAGAGAACTTCGTAAGTAGCTATACTTACCTCATCTGTCAGGTTATTAGATTTACCAAGAACCTAGTTGTAGTGACTGCCGAAGCCACTGATTCCTTTACAAAAAGAGTCCACTGCTAAGACATGCATCCAAATTATATAGAGGGGCTAAATGAATGCTAGCATGTAATTTTCAACCGTATGGATGGAAATCTATAAAAGCATTATAGTATTGAAACCGAAACGAAAACCTATAAACAGATCGCTGTGCTGCTGATGTTCATACTAAGTTTATACATAGATACGAGTATACCAATATACTCTTGAAACAGCAGCAGTTATGCAATTAAATTCCTAGTCAAATAATTTCTTATTTTATGCACCAGCATCTCCAATTACGATGTGTTTTTAAACCAAACATTTTATATTTCCAGAGAACGCTTCCGAAGAAGAAATGCAGGACTTCCTTCGCGAGATCGTGATGCTCAAGCACGTCGGCTCTCACAAACACGTCATAAGGCTTATCGCTTGTTGTACTAGACGTGCACCGTTGATAGCACTGCTAGAACACGCCCCTAGAGGGGATCTGTTGACGTTGCTGAGAGCCGCGAGAGGGAGAAGGAAAGAGAGCCAGGTGTCGAATATCACGAGGAGGATTGACAGCCAGCGGGACAGTGCACAAAGACCGTCGGAGGCTGACTGTAAGTATTTTAGTGATTTAGTTCAAGCCAGCACAGATAATATGTATATGAGATAACTAGGGCAGTACTAGCGATGTCTAGCGGCAGCACACAGACCTTGAAGGGACGTAAAAGTACCGAATTGTCTCATAGGTACACATTTTTAAGAGCGTATACCTACTTTTTGAAGCTCGGATCGGATGTGTGTAAGGCTAGTTACAGCACTGGTTTCTGCTCTTACTTGATGACCAGTGACAGACTGCAATAATACCGGTGGGGAGACAAACAAACAAGGTCTCGGGTTCGATCCCAAAAGTTTCTCATTCGGACCCTGGGGTCACATGCTATTTTAAAACGCATCTGGAACAGCGAGGATGATAAAAAAATAGAGTAGTCCTACAATAACTTAACTGGGCAAATATTTTATTTAATTTTTACTATTATATAAAAAAATATATTTGCCCAATGATCAGATCAATTGGGTCGATGGCTCAAACGAGCATACCTACCTACTGGTTTACTGTTTCAAAGATTTCGCAAACGACTTTTTTCAATTAATCTAATTCTAAAGTATTCACAAACGGCTTCTAAATTTTCTTTTTATTTCATTGGTTGATAAAACTATTAAGCTACTAAGCCCACTTAATGAACTACTTTAAAGTTCATAAAATAAAAGTAAGCTTAGCTTTCAATTCATGTGCGCGTAGGTACCTAATTGCCTACCTACTAACGTCGTTCAACGAATTTTCAATATTAACCGACATCAAAAATTCATCCATTTAAGTAACATGGTTAGTAGCAATATAGGCCTGTAAATTAAATTCACTGAATGTAATCACAAAAATGATGAGGCCTCGAGCAAAAAGCTCGTGGTTGGATCAAAACGCCTACAAAAATTGTGTGAGCAATGTCACGGAACGTTTTATGTATAAATATTTTAAAAGGCGTAGGTATGTTTGAAGCTTTGAAGGCAATGATCGTATTCATCAACGATATCTATTGTATATTGTTATATTTGAACACGTAGGTGTTATTGTTACCTAAGTTCTTTGATCTTTAATACAATATTTAAATGGGTGGTTTTATTGACAATTCATTTCAAATACAACTGTTGGAATTGTTATCAAACCTACTCAGTTAGAGGAATTAATTTTATCTATTTCTTCTTTCTCGAGTGAAGGTGTGGCCAACTCTGGTGTCAGCGTTTTTAGACCGAACTAACGACTCCGACAGGCAGACCAATCTTGTTTCGAGACAAAAATCGGAACCGATTTACTTGTAAGCACGGTAGCGCTCTGATGTAGGTAAATGCTACCCGCAGTCGCCCATCCAAGTCGTGACCTGTGCAAACGTTCCTTAGCATTGCCGACCTACAAACAGCAAACCAACTCACGCAATGACCTATTTCTAATTCATATTAAACCTTTTTTCATTGTGTTTCTAGCCGAATACACAAACCTAAGTGACTCGGACCCAGCGCTATCCGATGGCAAGTTATACGTAGACAACGATAGGAAGAAGGACCATTACGTTGCCGAGCCCGCGTTACAGTTAGACAGCACCACTATGAGGGAGTATGCGTTACAAGTCGCACTTGGCATGAAGCATTTGGAGGAGAGAGGAATTACACACAGGTGAGTCCTTTAACATGATTTTCCAAATTACTGGTGTGTACCTAGTCCCTAAAGGTAAGTCCCTGTCCAATAAAATCCTTAAAAAGTCAGCATACTGGCATATTAGGTACTATCAATCTGTACTTTGGAAAATTTTCTACATAATATAATCAGCATGTACAATATTATGCAAGATTACTATAGGTACTTAACAAAGGTTTGCTAGACCAGCGGCGGCGGTTACATCCATGTAATAATTATTTATAGATGCTGCTCCGCACCATTGGCTACAGAACATTCCTCAAAAAAAGGAGTAACCAACAGGCACATTTCTTTTTCAATTATAAAACAATAATTTGTAAGATAAGCGCGTTCATCCAAACACAAGCTCTCCAGCTTTATAATATAATTTAGTTTTTTTTATTTTTATTTATAGACTCACGCCTTTATCCTCGAAGGGGTAGGCAGAGGAGTAATATTACACCCACATTTCGCCATGAATTTTTAGGTGCCATGTAATAGGGGGCGAACCTATTGCCGTTGCCGGGCACATCACCAGACTCCGTGCTATTACTGAGAATTCGGAAAAACCCAGTAGGTAACACTTTTGCCCGAACCGTGAAATCGAACACGGGACCTCCGATCAGCAGTCGTATTCGCTATCCACTGGACCACGGAGGCAGTCATATAACTAAGTATATATAGATTATTAGTACCTACTCGTAAACATAGCGCGTCAAAATTGTTAAAATTATTCTATTCGAGATCTAAACCACATTCAGTACATTTCTAGTTAGCAGACAACCAACATAACCACAATCTCATAAGAACTAAATTACCTAACAGAAACCAAAGTAAGTACAGAGTAAAGTGTTTTAAAAGATAACTCTCACACTAGGTAGGTATACATCCAGCGTCGCGGGTGATTTAATAAACATATATACATATAAACAACAGTAACAAAGAACACCCAGACTCGAAATAACAATTCTTGGATCTCACAAAATGTTACCTCGTATGGGAAACGAACCCACAACACTCGGCACAGTCACATAGGTAAGTGTAGTCAATTTATGTGAAAATATTTAACTATGAAAATAGGATTAGGTCCTTTTAGTTACACATTTTCACTACACATCATTTATAAATCGTTCAAAGCCAAACACAATATAGTACCTACAAAAATATCTACATACTAAATATGTAAGTTTCTTTAACCAAGGCACTGCTATGCTACGACCTTTAAATCCAAAATCGATAACATAATTTTCTTATTCTCAAGAATTTCATTCAAAATACGCGCTATTATATTGTAGTAATTTTTTTACACATATGTTTATTACAACTCAACAATTTAGGCCCGAAATCCATCAGTTTCAGGTCATGACATTGAGTTTCCCGACATCGCAGGGCGTAGGTCGCCACCGGTACCGGGAAAATTCCGGGCTTTTCCGAGAACCGTGCCCGCCGACAGCCACTTTCCCCGGGCGTTCGAGCCCCAGATATATTTAATTTAAACATAAACCTACTGTAAGGTACTCCGATTACACGCCAAATAATCCCGCTCGTTGTTGTACCAACTCTCACGGTATTCACCTTTATTATTGCTAAATGAATGATTTACAAAGGAATTAACATACAAATTAATTGGTTAGGTATAGCATAGAAAGCTATTCATCCGTTTAAGTAATCGGCTCTCATTGTTGATGTTTGGAAGCTTTCAATGAAGTTATTACTAAATACCTACTTTGTCGTATTTCGTCGTGTATTTTACTTCGGTCATTATCGAATTTTGGTTCGATACGCCTGACAAAAAAATTGCGGCAAACGATTATATGATTATTTTTATACTTTTCGTAGGCGCCTCGGTATATTGTATTATTATAACGTGGCCTAAATTATACTTTGATACCCAATACCAATACTTTACATAGGTATGTACAATATTATATTTCATAAAAATATCAAATAAGTGTCCCGGTAACCCACTTTTGGAAAGGATAAAAGTCTAGACCAGACACACTCTTATTAAATAATTTTAAAAGAAATGGAATAAAAGGAGACACTTTCTCGCATAATATTATATCATCTAATCTTTATCTTGTCGTTATCACGCAGTAGGCGGAGTATGTCTGTTACTGAACTCCGGGATTTAGCCGTATCCTAGCAACGGTTACTAGGAGCTGACAAACCTCAAGGTTGGAATATCATCTGAATTATGATTATTCGATCCTACACCTTATTCACTGGATATAAAACTTATTTTACATTGTATCCGTTTTCTGAGGATGAATTCGTTTTTGTTTTGGTCCATGACAGAATAAATACAATTGGCGTGAATTCGCCTAATATTACAAACAGAATTTCTGTAATTTCATTTGAATTTGTATGGAGTGATTACATCGTGTACTATAAATAAATCATAAATATAGGTACCTAGCTGTGGTTGTAATAGTAGGCGTGTATAATAATAGGCGAGTGAGGCAAAATATGTAGGTAGGGTAGACTGGGTACGGTTGTAACAATTTTGCGTTGACCGTTCGTACAAGTCGCATTAATAGTACTAGCAACTTAAAAAGAGTAAACATTTGTCTTCAAAAAGACATAACAATTAGAGGCCTAGAGGCAATAGTTTTCAGACAATTACAAATTACTAAAATGTGGGCTACTGTTACAACTGACCCCCATACCAGGAGCGCACATACAGGTATTTTCACGATCTACGCGGCCAAAATTATTTTAATGCTTAATGGTATCTTAACACTGTAAATAAACAAACAAACTATTTTTTTTTTACTTTTTACTATTATTTTCGAAAATTAAAAAAAATATAAACATAAAAAACATAATAATTCTAAGTTTTTTGGCTTTCTTCGTCATTATCGTTCGTCGTCATTCGTAAGTGGGTAACATTTCTTCTTGGCTTTCTGTAAGGCACTATAGCACTGAAAAAACTTCTTATTACTCTTTCTTATAATTTCATACTGTCCTTGTGTCAAATCGGCATCTACAAACATTTCCAAAGCTTGCATTGGTGTCAAGGAGGGCTGCCCTTTTTCTGATTTCAAATGATAAAATGCCTTTTTATATTTAGTTGCTCGTGTTGGAGAGCTAGTAATATCTTTTAGGACATTTGATGCATCCTTTTTACCAGATTCAAATTTAGAACGAAGTTCTTCAGTCTTTCGCCTCTTGCTCCTGTCACTTGCGTCTTCGAACAACTTGGATGGTCGCCCTGGCCGTTTTTGTGTATCAACAACAAGTATTTCAAAAGTACCATCCAGCCAATACTGCTTTTTTATAATTTTTTCTTTGTTATAATGAGCTTTCCACCTTTGTACAACTTGTAACAATTTAGTCTTCATTGTAACCTTCACATGACAAAAGATGACGTTTTATATATTTTAATTTGGCATCTAAATTAGGCAAATTTTCGTTCGTCATGAGGTCAAATAAGTATTGTTGTGTCACAATCCTTACTCCTGATGCTTCCTGTGAACCTTAATCAAACATAAACTGTGTTGAAAGTCGCTAAAAACATTTTAAATTTTAGACGAAATTTCGCTAAATATCTTTGATCCCTCAAAAATGTATCAAACCGAACATATGCGGACACGATTTTGATAGTACTTATAAGAAAAAGGATCAAATAATAACCTATATTAAAAAGAATAGCCCGATCTACCCCAATACATAAACAAAAACACAAGCAAATAAAAAATATTGCAGAAAATCACAGTATTAAAATGGGTTTCTTATTTATAAAAAAAAAATATGTAGTTTAATAGTTGATCATGACTTTATTTATGTAATATGTAAGTCACTTACCTTGTCCATCAGAATCCATTACCTTCAGTTCGTAAAAAGAACTTGATAACATAAAAAATCACTTTGTAAGTTTAATGTTTAGAAAAGCGCCGAGAATAGATACGTACACTAGGTAACACGGTCAACTTCCGACTGACCCCACGGGTGCGGGGTGTGGGCTAGCAGGTAGATAAACCTTGGATATTGTTCCCAGGTTCGTAATCTATTCCTGGAACTCGGTTTAAGAATGATATTGTTATTTTGACATTGAGTTTCCCGACATCGCAGGGCGTAGGTCGCCACCGGTACCGGGAAAATTCCGGGCTTTTCCGAGAACCGTGCCCGCCGACAGCCACTTTCCCCGGGCGTTCGAGCCCCAGATATATTTAATTTAAACATAAACCTTCTGTAAGGTACTCCGATTACACGCTAAATAATCCAGCTCGTTGTTGTACCAACTCTCACGATATTCACCTTTATTATTGCTAAATGAATGATTAACAAAGGAATTAACATACAAATTAATTGGTTAGGTAGGTATAACATAGAAAGCTATTCATCCGTTTAAGTAATCGGCTCTCATTGTTGATGTTTGGAAGCTTTCAATGAAGTTATTAGTTATTACTAAATACCTACTTTGTCGTATTTCGTCGTGTATTTTACTTCGGTCATTATAATTATTGAATCGAATTTTGGTTCGATACGCCTGACAAAAAAATTGCGGCAAACGATTATATGATTATATTTATACTTTTCGTAGGCGCTTAAGGAAATCAATCTCGGTATATTGTATTATTATAACGTGGCCTAAATTATACTTTGATTCCCAATACCAATACTTTACATAGGTATGTACAATATTATATTTCATAAAAATATCAAATAAGTGTCCCGGTAACCCACTTTTGGAAAGGATAAAAGTCTAGACCAGACACGCTCTTATTAAATAATTTTAAAAGAAATGAAATAAAAGGAGACACTTTCTCGCATAATATTATATCATCTAATCTTTATCTTGTCGTTATCACGCAGTAGGCGGAGTATGTCTGTTACTGAACTCCGGGATTTAGCCGTATCCTAGCAACGGTTACTAGGAGCTGACAAACCTCAAGGTTGAAATATCATCTGAATTATGATTATTCGATCCTACACCTTATTTACTGGAAATAAAACTTATTTTACATTGCATCCGTTTTCTGAGGCTGAATTCGTTTTTGTTTTGGTCCACGACAGAATAAATACAATTGGCGTGAATTCGCCTAATATTACAAACAGAATTTCTGTAATTTCATTTGAATTTGTATGGAGTGATTACATCGTGTACTATGAATAAATCATAAATATAGGTACCTAGCTGTGGTTGTAATAGTAGGCGTGTATAATAATAGGCGAATGAGGCAAAATATGTAGGTACGAAGTAAAGACAAAAGCGCTACTTATATAAGTATAATTAGGTATACAAGATATTTGCGAGCTACCACGGCGTATAGAGCGTTGTCAAGCAATACGCTTAGTAACACCCAGCACCTAATTAACAATTTTTTTTGCAGTTTGCTCGCCCTGAAAATTGAACCCAAGACTTCTCTCCATTACCTCTTAGTTTCTGTTACTGATAATCAACATTATTTATTGATACTCGAGGATGCCCGCAGCAAGTATCTATAACTCGTGTTCCGACCGTTTGTATGAAGTTAAAATACTGTAAGTATAGATTACATTACCGTAGTCAATCCAAGTGGCAACATTTTTATCATAATCAAAAATACCTACTTTCTTTTGACTCAAATATACTAATATATAAAGCTGAAGAGTTTGTTTGTTTGTTTGTTCGGTTGAACGCGCTAATCTTAGGATCTACTGGTCCGATTTGAAAAATTATTTCAGTGTTAGATAGCCCATTTATCGAGGAAGGCTATAGGCTATATAACATTGCGCTATGAGAACGACGGGAGCGGAGCAGTAGCCTTAAATATCGCGGGTGTAACCGCGGGCATCCTCTAGTCCGTCATAATTCTGTTATCTCAAGAGTATCGCAGCCTTATGGCCGGTTTACACGAACTTAGTAGCTAAGCGCTTAGTACTTGTCACTATACTAAGCCTCAATATGACAAGTAACAAGTAACCGTTTACACGTTGGAACCAGTAGAAGTTATTACTAATAACTTCTACTGGTTCCATTAGTGACCAGACATTCGAAATGGAATGATGTCACTAACTATCTTGTCAAGCTGTCAGCGGTCAGCAAGCGACAAGTGCTTAGTAAATCGTGTCGGGGGTATCGGCTTGTCGCTTAGTAAATAGGATCGTTTTCTATTCACTTGCACTATACACAACCACGAATACTTAGCACTAATCCGCTTGTTTACACATGAGGATTTAGTATTAGTGACAAGTACTAAGAGCTTAGCTACTAAGTTCGTGTAAACCGGTCATTAAGCACGTACATACAACTAATGGCTCGTACTGAGTTTTTCGACGATATGGCTATAGAGCAGCCCAATACGACAAAATGAGTAGGCAAAGCATCGCTACAAAAAGTCGTCATAGGTATGTGAATTACTGTCTTAACTGGGGTGGACTTATGTCGAATTATTAGCTTTATCACAAAATCGCACGGGATTAGTCATGTAAACGCAGGATCGATCTTATACTGAAGTTCGATTATTTTTATTCGCCGATAACTGGTTCCTGTAATTGGCATTAATCATTTGCAAACCAAAAAGGTTACAATTTTACAATTTTATTTAATCTACCTTATTTTACTTTATTCAGCGCGCGTAAAATTAAGCTTCGAATGGCACGAACTTATGAAGTATTAATGGCTTTATTGAATAGGTAACTTTATTTTTAGCCTTATTCAATAAGGCCACGGTCGAGGGTCGTTCAAGTATTCATACCATAAATCCTCAATGCTAAATGTGATATATATTATGAAGTATTATGCTAGAGCGCCTATCGAATTTAAATAGCAATTTTATCAAGAAAACTCAACGGTTCATTGACTATCCTCTATCTCTCCATCACATGAGACGCTATCGTCGTAAAATCTCAAAACCAATTTAACAGCCAGTAAGTAGTTGGTTCGCCGATTACTTCGTGTTTCTAAGCCCAGTAGTGGACTGCGAAATGCTGTATGACGTCTGACATAAAATCTTGCATTTTAGCTAATGCTGCCTATTCCAAAGACCTCGCAGCCCGCAATATCCTGGTGGATGGTGCTTACCTATGCCCAGTGACATAAACAGCTTGATCACATTGAACTCACTACATAATTCCCAATGCCAAAGACCTCGCAGACCGCATTATCCTGGTGGATGGTGCTTATCTATGCCCAGTGACATAAACGGCTTGATCACATTGAACTCACTACATAACTCCCATATTCCAGAGACCTCGCGACACGTAACATTCTGGTGGATGGCGCGGTATTCTGAAAGTGGCGGACTTCGGTCTGTCCTGAACCTATAACTTCCTATTCCAGAGACCTTGTGGCTCGTAACATCTTGTTGGATGATTTCTACCAATGCCCAACACTGACATAAACAGCTTGATAACATTGAACTCACTATATAACTTCCATATTCCAGAGGCCTCGTTGTGGCTTGTAACATCTTGTTGGTTGGTGTTTACCTATACTGACATAAACATCTTTATCTCATTGAACTCACTACAAAACCCCCATATTCCAGAGATCTCGCAGCCCGCAACATCCTGGTGGACAGCGCGGGTATTCTGAAAGTGGCGGACTTCGGTCTGTCCCGGTCGGGCGTGTACGTGCACACGAGGTCCAGGCCGGTGCCGCTCCGGTGGCTGGCGCCTGAAGCCATCGTCCACTCACACTACTGCAGCGCCAGCGATGTGTGGGCATTCGCTGTGCTGCTTTGGGAGATAGCTACTTTAGGTGAGATAGATTTTTTATGTGATTGTCATGACGGCATTGATTATCAGACCGCGACCAGCTGTATTAGAGCCCTGGTTATGTATTTGGCTGCGATGCTTTTCTTGAACACATACCTAAGGAATTGAAGCTCTAGTGGCTTAATTATGTAAGAGCTCTTGTTCATTATATCTCTTATCTTTATGACCAGCAATTGTCTGTACTAGCTCAAATAGTATAATGTGACCATGACTGATATGATATATACTATATCTACCTACCTGTACGGACCTATTTAAAACATATTAACAAATCATTTTAATAGGGTACTTCGTACATATTTTTATTCGTATCCGCTAGTATCAAGATTCATGAATAACACATTACATGTGGCCGTGTATGCTCCCCTGTTTCATCCATTACACAATACATGCTGAAATAATAGTTGACTACTTGATGAATTCTTTTCCTTCATATAGCCATTAAAGACTTTCACTTTATAACATTTCTTTAAAAATCCTAGTTAGCATACTGAATAAATTATTATTTATTATTTATTTCACATTACAGGAGGTTTCCCCTACGCTGAGCTGAGCAACCACCAGGTCCCTCCATACTTATCAGGTGGAGGCCGCCTGCCGAAGCCAAACAGAGCCTCGCAAAGGCTCTACGAGTTAATGGTAGAATGTTGGTCGGAGCACCCCGAAGACAGACCAACGTTTGCCCAAATAGTGGACAAACTCGCTGTCCAAAACCAGTTATACGTAGACCTTGACTGCGTGTTCCCACCATCAGAAGATGAGCTTAGCGGCCTGAGAGATTACGATTTCGAACAGGCCAACTTGAACGGTTGTTTTGACCGGTGACCTATGATGTAAAGACTGAATATTTCTATTGTTGTTATTGTCACCCTATTTGCACAGTAAACTTAATTGTGATTTCTATGGTTGTTTTAATTTATGCTATGAAAGAAAGTATTTTTAGCGCATTTTCACGTTCGCAATGTTTGAACAATTTAGCATCTCGACCTATAGTGTGCCTATACTGATTTTTAAACATCTTAAAGAAATAAAAGAGCAGTAAGCTTTTCCAAATCACAAATTACTAAAAAAGAAAGTGCCATCACTATTTTCATTAAACCTGACGCTATGGGACGTCATTGGTTAGCGCGATGAGAGAGCACCTAACGCAAGTAGAGAATGGGTTTCACACAACTCCTTCACCAGCTTGAAACTCTAATCACAGAATGGCAGAGGGGACTGCCCGCAATAGGGTTTCCATTACTAACAAAAAATAAGATACATACAATACAACATTGATACTTAAGAAAAAAATATTTTAACCTTAATCTTTCTTGCAAGTACCACATCACACTAACTACATGTCACGGTTAATTCGTTTTCGACAACTGCTGATAGCGCATACAATAAACTTTATACACACTTCGATCAATTCTGTGCGTGAATTATTATAAAATCTTTCAGATTTCGACGCAAAAGACGTCCAGTAAAAGTAGTCCAGTTTGAGCAGTAAATTCAAACGAAATACACATTTATTTTTATTATACTTAGTGTCCATAAAAGCAACATCACTCTCCTTTCATATGATTTATTTGTTTGTGGTAAACGATACATTCTACAAATCCTTTGCACTGATATTTGTGACCGTCATAGATGCCAAGAAATGGCCAGATCCTAAAAAAGATTCCCTTATATTTATCGCAAACCCAATCGAGTCCCAAATGCCAAGCCATTGGGTTCCTCGCAGCATCGTGAAGGCAATATTGGAAGGTTCGACGACAGTTACAGAGACAGCATATGTCAAATCAACAAAGATCAATGCGCAATATACGAAAATATCAAGAATGATACCGATGAAGCAAGAAAAACGGACCACTCTGGTGCTGAAAACAAAAATAACGGTGACAATACCAAAATACATATCAAAGAAGCAAGCAGAAAATTCAAACAGCGAAGCTTTGAGTGTCAGTGTTGAAGAGTTGGATGACATGGAAGAATCTGATCACAGTTCCGATACTGACTACACATCCGATGTAAAAAATTAACCTTCAAGAGATCCACCAGCGGATAATAAAATGGAAAACTGAGGCCGATAAGCATGGCAATTCAAAAGTGTCTAGTGCTATAACAAATGTGGTTGTTGAAATCATGTGATGAAATTAATCATCCATTCTATCTAATTATCCAAGAAGCCAAATAAATAGAAGAAATAATAAAAGAAAAAGAAGAAAGAGAAATAGTAAAATTTATCAGCCATTATGGTATGACTGAAAATCAATATAGGTGAAAATCTTAAAAACAACTTATGACATGAAATTCAATATCATTTTTTATTACACATATTGCAAATATTGTTTTTATACCTACCGTTTGGGATCCTATAGACCTAGAATCTACATCCATACAATCTCTAATTATACAATACGTAAGTATGCTATCGCGTAACGCTTCCAGTTCACTCGTCCTAGTGATTCCCACAAGTGATGCCCATTCAATGTTATATAATTATACACTAGACAATTACTAGCTTCACTAGCTGCTACGACAGTATCTATTTATAGTAGAAGTATAAAATTCTTTTGATTTTTCCTTTATTTATGACAACTGTCTTTTATATTTTGGTTCAGATTACGTCTGAACCAAAATATAAAAGACAGTTGTCATGTCCCCTTAATCCCTCTCATAAATATGAAAATTTAATATCTATTCGGTTTTATAGTGCTTTTCGTCAAGTTCTTATATTAAATCCTACACTTAGTAAACATTTAGTAATTCGAAAATAGTTTAAAATCCTTTCTGGCTCGCTCATATTGTAAATCCACTAAGGCCATGGTGGACAATTTTATAAACTTACTGAAGTTGTCAACATGTATGCGCAAGTTTGTCATATTATACAAAAAAAATTAAGGCAATATCACATCGGTTTATAATTTCACTTAAATATAATCGTAAGGTACTTCTACTTTAAACGTTGCTTATTAATTAACATTACAAATCACAATAGTAAAAAAAGTAATTGAGTTTGGTTTCAACAATTTATAAAGTTTGCTCTAAACGTTTGAGTTAAAATGAGCATCTGTCGGTTTCTTTCTCTTCTTCTTGGGTGGTGGAGGTTCTGTTTCGGGTTCTTCTTCTTCTGATTCTGGTTCTTCTGATTCTGGTTCTTCTTCTTCTGATGCAGTTGCTTCTGGCTCGGATTGGGCCTGTTCTTCAACTTCAGGAGCCTCTGTTATAGTTTCAGGTTCAGCTGAGCTCTCTTCGGTGTCAGCCTCTTCTGAAGTAGCTTCTAACGGCTCTGCCGATTCATCACTTACAGGATCCGCTGGCGGATATCCAGGTGGTGGTCTGGTTGCAGGTGACTTAGGGAGACCCGGAATTTTGGGAGCTAGTTTCTTGGGACGCTTAGGTGGACGATCTGGTTTAGGTGTTTTTGGTTCTTTAGCCTTAATTTTTTTTGTTGTTTTTATTCTATTTGTTGTTGGTGTACCTTCTAATATAGCTTTTACTATACTGCCCGGCACCCAATGTCCCGGCATGTTAGCTTCTATAGGATTCGCAATAAATATCAGAGAATCTTTCCTAGGATCAGGCCATTCCTTCGCTTGGACGATGAAAACAAATACCAACGCAAGAAGATTTGAGATCACATCTGGAATCACTAGAAAAAAATATCACATTACTATAAAAGTATTGAGTATATTATACATCTATGAACAAAAGAGAGAAAGTTTTAGGTAAAAAGTTGAACTAATCGTTTCGTGACCACGCTTTCTGTAAGTGAAGAGACGCACCTGCTGAAAGTACGGTTAATTCTGCGACTGACTGCCTATCAAAGTCAAATCATTTATTTGTTCATAGGTACATTATTATAAACCTTTAAAAAAGGATAATGATAAATGATATCTGTCGCTCGACGGAAGGTTCGGCCCAACTCGAATGCGACGTAATTCGGCTGATGTGTTGTAGGGAACTTGAAAACACTGTGATTCAATCAGCTTATTCAACCGAACGTTCAGTTATGGTTCAGTGCCGTAGGTTTCACACATGTGTTGCTACACTAACAGATTCCGAAACGTTAAAAATAAGAAGGATATAGAAAATATTTTACCTTTTCTTTGGTTTTACAAAAATATTTTACTCACTTTGGTATCGCTGAGGTAAATAATTTAAGGAATGTATTTTTATGTTGCATGTTACGCAACAGTCCGATTGGTTGTATGATACATTGACTTTGCTCTAGTCATACCTACTTGAATCACAATAGTGAAATGACGGCATCCATATTTTTATTGTACTTGCTATCGTAAATTATAAAAGTTAATCAAGCGTACCCCACGTATGGCGTTTGAATTAGGGATGTGGGAATTTGTATGACATTGAGCATGTGAGGAATTATTTATTTATTTCGAAATTTATTATGCTACCTCCATATTGTATTGAAAGTCATAGGACCTGCTTTTTAGCTTCGGCTCCTAATGCTGTTTTCCAAATAGTCTTCACTACGACTGGCCATTCTGGCCAATTGTGCGGCCGGGCAGGCATACCACCTTCGCGATAATCCAAAAAACACTAGTTCAGCCAAAAATATACACAACATAGACTTATCGACGATTTGTCACTAAGTCCAGCAGAGATTTGCCAGCAGTAATTACTTATTGATGACTCACGATAAAAGTTAAGCTGTCTTGATGCTCGCAAAGATTAGAGAATCTTAGAGGAGATGGAAGAAACAAATTCCATTTCACTTGTGGTGACGAAAAATCAAGAAATAATAAAGGAGATTGACGCCTTGCATTGCCAGCCTACTTAGCACATAACATTAGCTTTGCCACATGACAATACTGTCGGTCTGCTGGGTATACTCTGAACTGACGTCAATGTGAAGACCATCACCGATGGTAATGTCATTTTTTTCAATATTTTATCAAAAGCTTTAGCAAATTTTAATATTTTCTACAAACGATTTTATTCAAGTGCCTTGCATAGAAGAAGTCATACTAAGATTTGCTATACATATTTATTGAGGCGCTTGCAAGTTTCCAGTCTCAGTACCGTAAACGTGTAAAATAAATAACGCCACATAAGTATAAAAATAATATAATATAACCAATCATTTAAAATATTCCAATTAAAAGGTACTTATTTACAATCAGTGTAGACATGTCAAACGAGACAAAATATGTAGATATAAAATATTTCAAGGAATTCTTGGATAGGTAATATCATTTTTAACATCCAATCGTCATATCCACCTTAACCAATGCTCGTCTCAATTTACGATTTTCAATTAGCAATCTTCATTTAAATTTTATTATTCTCATTCATTTTACGCAGTTCTTACAATAATTACAGATTGGTTTATGGCAACTGTTGTGACTTAAAATTATGCACCTTATGAAGAATGCTTCTACAGAAAATGAATTTAAAAATATATTTTAGGAAAAGAAGATTTTTATTACACAAAGTAAGTTCTCGACGTTTTTTTGTAAATATTACTATTGTTACTGTACGTTTGCGACGTACCTACAGTAAATTTACAAACTTTTCAACGAATTGCTGTGCTCGTAGGATAACGTGAACTAGTTGACTACTATGTTTGTATTGTATTTGTTGTATTGTGAATTGTATATCTGGCTGTTGTATTTATTGTATTGTGCGTTGTATTTGGTATGTCAATAAATGATTTACTACTACTACTACTTCTCAAGTTATGTTTATTATACGTTCGAGTGAACTGATAGCTCATTAATGACAGTTTAATAAATGCTTAAGTTTGAATATAATGAGTGTTTCTTTTTTGTGTTAAACGAAAAAGATATTTAAAATACCTACAACATTTTAATAAAACAAAATTGTTTTCTCAATGTTTCAGTGTCGGAAAAGCTGATCGTAAAAACTGCTTTGCTGCTATGTGTAATTGACTACAGCTTCGGTGAGTTTACACCAAAACCGGGATATCTGTTCTTCGTGGAAAATCCAATAGAAGCCAGTATGCCTGGTCGGTGGATACCCCTTCATGAAATTAAAGAAATATTACTTGGTACACCGACAACTAGACCGAATAGTATGAGAGACATTCTTTTAAAAATAGTCTTTACGAAAAAGACTAAAAGTACGACCACTGAAATTACCACAGAAGTTACTACAGAAGAGTCTATTGAATCGTCCGTGGATGATGAAAATTCCGACGATTTTGAGGTTGAAGACAGTGATGATGATGATGATGCGACTAAACCCACTAGATCCGATTCAGATTTAGAACTTACGTTCGATGATGATGATGCCACTTCAGATTACAGTCACGAACGAGAATCGGAAATGAACGTGCAAGTAATACGAAACGTCGCCATAAAGAAAAAGAGGAAAAATAATAATAATATTCTACCACATAATATAAGGCATAAACGCAAGCATAGAAGAATGGAATTAGAGGTGCAACTGATGAGGCCTCCTCTTAGATGATTATGTAAAGCATACGAATCACGCTCACGAAAATATTGATTTTTGCGTGCCAGTATACCAAATGTGGCTAGAGAAGATATCGCATCCCTTTTATTGACTGCATTATATGGAATGGAGACGAGTTTTGAGTCGAAATCTTGTAACGATAACACTAGGGGGTTTAAGCATGTAGAGGAATAAGGTGTGGAGTTACAACTAAAGGGACGATCCTCTAACCAGGATGGGTGAGACTGCAGTGCGTCGGACGTACCTATTTGAGAAGTTGTAATAGTATACTATAAGTATATACTCCACTCGATCGCGAAGTTCGAACACTGCTTGCGCGATTTAGGAATATATTTCTGACGTATCGTGTCTGATAGATGTTGCCGTATTGGTTGTTGTCGAGACCATCGAGACTTAGTCGTCGTTCGCGACATGGTCTCAGTTGCATGTAGCTATGTACTAGCTAACGTTACAAGCATGTCAAGTTTCAGGAGAGTAACTAGTGCTTGCAACAAAATCAGCAGTTTATCTGAAAAACTTTCATGGCTTATGTAAAATAAGTCAATAATGTCTTAGGGCGGAATATCAATAAATATTTTCTTATTGAGTGCATACGTCATGAAAGGAACACACTGTCCAAATTCCATGTTTCTAGCTACAGTAGTTAAGATTCTGCGATGATATGTCAGTAAGGTAAAAATGAGAAGATGTATTTTAGATGAGAGACAAAATGTAACACTAATCTGAGGATAAAATAATTAAATCCAGCTTCAAATGCAGTTAAAAGTTAAGTATCTTTTAAGCAGTATCGCTTCGAAAACTGCTCTCAATCTGCAAATACTTAATTTGTATAAGAAAGCAATTAAAGGCAACGGCGCGGAGGTTATACAGTTGTTACGTCTTTTATTCAGTAGAATCACAGAGTATGGCAATGTGTAGCTAGGCACATTAAAATCATGTTGATGGTGGACTGCCATCTTGAACTACGAGAACTACCATCCTGACTCCCGTATGAAGTAATTTGTAAAACAAGAGATTTTTTTATGACATTTAAAAATTATTTTTGTCAATCTTTTACTGTGCTTACATTATTGTGTCTGTGTCCTGTGGTCCTGACTGCCTCTGTGGTCCTGCGGTAGTGTTAGCGACGGCGGATCATGACGTCTCGGGTTCGATTCCCTGGTCGACCAAAAAGTTATACTTACTTATTGGGTTTTTCTGTTAGGTTTTATCCAATAGAAGTTCGGAGTCTGGGAGTTGGCGGTGTCACACCCCCGTGCCTCAGACAGCACGTTAAGCCGTTGGTCCTGCGCCAATCCCTCTTCGGTCGTGTCGCATGTGGCGTCCCATCGGACTATGAGAGTTAGGGAATAGAGAGTGAACTTGTGTATGCGCACACACTTGTGCACTATAATATATCCCGCGCAGATGGCAAGTCTCATATACAATAGACGAGCCGCCGCCGCCGTGGTTGGAATCGGTCAGGAGGACATTGTTTATTTTTCAATACTTTTTTAATCAATGACTACCATCAACTGTAAACCAAACAAATGTTAGATAGGCATGGCAAATACCTAAGTAAGTATATCTAAGAATAAACTTGATAGTCTAAAATAAAAAATAAATTGGTATATGGTAAAATACCGCAGTCTGGCCTGCGCCCGGGGCGTATGAAGATGATCCTCCGTCGTGTTTCTTTTTTCTTAAAGAGCACCATGTTTGTTTTACGATGTTGTTTTTTTATTTCGACTGTTTTGGGAGGATGATGGGTTCTCAAACTTTTGGTATAAATTTACTGTGTTTATTATGTTACTTCTTCTTATTCGTTCTTTAATTAATAAAGATTATGTTTACAAAGCACAGAACTTTCACTACCATACATAAGTATAGTTACTAACACCCCTCTATGCACAGCCAAACGTGCCTTTTTGGACACGTTTTGACTGTTCATAAAAGCTTTCAAAGCTCCTTTCACCTTATTACCTGCATTAACTCTTCTTTCAATATCTTCTTCATTCTTACCATTCCTAGTAAACAGCGTAGGTTCCTAAATA
Source organism: Euclidia mi (assembly GCA_944739405.2). Classification (NCBI taxonomy): domain Eukaryota; kingdom Metazoa; phylum Arthropoda; class Insecta; order Lepidoptera; family Erebidae; genus Euclidia; species Euclidia mi. The sequence goes on from OX123190.2 coordinate 63,193,713, forward strand.
TACAAAACCATTAACTTGTTCCATCGATCATAGCATTACAAGCCGTAACACATTCCTCCTTTTCAAAATCATAACTTTAGTCTTGCTCACATTCACTTTCATTTCTTTCCTCCCTAAAGCACCATGCATGGTTGTTACCATTTTCTGCAACTCCTTCGCTGAGGACGCAAGTATTACCTGATCATCAGCATAAAGGAGGCATTTGACTGACTTAATCCTCAGTCACTATGTTTCAAATCTTGCAAACAACTGTCCATGAGGAGGTTGAACAGCCACGCCGACGCTACACATCCCTGTCTAACACCTGTCTCGGTGGTAAACCAGTCAGTGTACGACCCGTTAATCCTCACACAAGCTCTAGAATCTTCATAAAGGGATTTCAGAACTCGTTTGAGGCTGCTTTTCACCCCATACATCGACAGTACCGACCACATTTCATTCCTCACCCCTTTATCGTAAGCCTTTTCCAAACCCACGTATGCGCAATAGACCTTTTGACCTTTGGCCAAGAATTTCTCGGCTATGCACCGCAAGGAAAATATTTGATTCATGCACACCATACCCTTTCGGAATCCCGCTTGTAGGTACATCCCATATTTTCTTGTCGGTTACTTCCATAACTCTTTCAATCAGTACCTTAGCATACAATTTGCCAACAATGCTGAGAAGGCTAATGCCTCTATAATTCTTGCAGTCCTGCTGCGAGCCTTTTCCCTTATAAAGAGGCACAACTACAGCTGTAACCCAGTCGCCAGGTACTCGGCCGGTGCTACAGCACAAGTTAAACAAGCGCTGCAGCTGACCAACTATGATGCCCTGTCCAGCCTTCAGCATTTCAACTGTAATCCTATCATATCCTGCAGCCTTACCTTATTTCATTCTTCCCAGCGCCTTCAGAATCACATCCACGGCAATATCGCTTTCATCATTGCTATTATTGCCATTAATTTCGGCGATCGCTGTCTCTATCGCCGGTCTTTCAAATAAACCTTCAAAATACTCTCTCCATCTCATCAGCACGCACGATTCACCATTCAGTATCTTTCCATTCTTGTCTCGGATTGACGTGTATTCTGAGGATTGAGTTCTTCCTCGAACTGCACGAACGGATTTCCAGAAAATCTTTGTGTTTCTCCGGCAACCTTCAGATAAAATGCTATTACACTCATCTTTCTTTTCCTCTTTTTTCCTTTTAACAATTTCTTTCACTATTCTTTTATTCCTCACAAACTACTTTTTTGCTTCATCTATGTCATCACTCGTTGCCTTTCCCATTCTTTCATTTGCTCTGACAGCCAACCAATCTAACCAAGATTTCTTCTTCTCTGATACCTACTGCTGATTGTACATCCTTGTCCCACCATGTATTCTTAACCTTTCGTATTTTCCTTCTCTTGATCACACCACATACAGAAGACGATACCACATACAGGCAGACAAGTCATAAAAGTAGAATAAATGCTGTAGAAATGAGCGGACTGAGAAGTATGTGTGGTGTGTCTTTGACTGACAGAGTAAAGAATTGTATGAGAAGAGTGTGTTGTGGGATAAAAGAAGATGTAGTGACAAGCATCGAGAAAGGTATGCTAAGGTGGTTTGGGCACGTGGAGTGATCAGTCTTTCGTCATCCATCCTGGATGACGAAAGACTGATGACGCCTTAATGACATAAAATGAGTAGCGAAACGTTTGTCGAGGTACCTACAGCTAAAGTATCGGAAATACATAATAAGTAGGTGTAGGTAGGCTTCAGTATAGAAAATTCCTTATTAAAAATGTAATATCAACAGAGATCTCATTTTTAATTCACAAATAGATTTCCTAAAATTAAATCAAAGCAAAGAAATACAAGCTTGAGCACCATTGAACTGCATTATGTGAAATTGAAGGTTCGCCCGATTAGCCAGCCAATCAAATTAGCATAGCTTTTTTGTTGAGAATCCAGCCTGCTGCATCCGCAAAACGTAAAAAACAATGCAGCATATTGACTTTAACAAATTATACGCATGGCGAAATTTTAGGCTTGGCTATACCGACATTATTCTTATGTGAAAGTTATGCGTTTGATAAAGGTACCTAAGTATAGTTCACGTCAAACTTTTTGCTGAAATTAAGACGATATCGTTCTATATTTGTTTTGTGTTCAAAACGAATATTAGAGACACTTAGTATGAAAATAGTTAACTGCATAGTGATCCACGCTCGCATTCAGTACAATCTAATTAAATAAATTATGTACTTGAAAGAAGCTTTTAGAAGGCTGTGTCACAGCACAGAAAATATTTTGGTAAATTGTCTCTGCTACATGGAAATCTGCATATTGGGTTCTAACATAGTTTTCATGACACATACACCTGTATCATAATATGAATGGAATTTAATAGATTTTAAAGTAGTGCCTACTTTTGTATTGCTGTTATTGAGTGCATTTCTAGGCGAAAGTAATCGGTATTTCTGAAGGACATAAACTTAAAGGTATGACAGCGGGTGGTTGTCCTGACTTCTAGAGACATTCCACAAAAAGTTGATGTAAAAAGAAAATCAGTAACATGGAAGAAAACAATGTTTGCTGTGTGAAACTGAACATCAGAGAACTTTTAGTGAACATAGAAGGCATAGATTATGAATTATTCAAGTTATTAAAATTAAATAAATGCTTTTTAGACAGGTCTTAATCGACGGTCTCCGACGATTGGACTACTTAGTTTATAAGTCCTGGTCGTGGGTTATTTTCCTGTAAAGTTCACATGTTTCTTTTAGTAAAATAGTTTGCTGCAAAAAGCGATTAAGACCGTATATCTATTAACTTTATAGTAATTATAATCGAGCTCATGGAACTAGTTTATAAAAACAATTACTTGGGCGATTACAATTAATACTATGTAATTACAACAGTGTCACAAACATACCATAATTACGTAGATTACCTATTTAAATAGTTAGTTACAAGAATAATTATCATTCTCATGTATCTTTTTTTTAGGTAGGTACCTAGGTACCTATATATTTACGTAAGTACTTATTTTAACTATTGTTATGTACTTACTTATATTTTTTTCTTTACGTTAGTACTATTAATTATTCTGTGACATAGCTATTAACGTATAACGTATCACATATTAACGTAGCTTGAATAAGGAAACTACGCAAGCATATAGCCATAGCCCATATGTACTGATGGCAAAAATAAAGAGCTTACCACAGAATTTATTTCTGCGGAGCTTACATAATTGGCACAAATCAAATTAGGTAAGTAGGTACTACCTATTGTTTTCTTACAAAATTGCCAAAAATCTAATTAGTATTGTTTGCTATGATAGTGTAGGTACTGGAAAACCAATATATTGCTACCTAGGGTCACCGTTCCAATCTCATGGCGTGCACCAGCGACTTTTCGAAGCCACGTGTGTAATTTTTAAATACCTGCTTGCTGTCTACTTAACTGTGAAAGAAACATTGTGCGGCAACCTGCATGTTCTCGGAATCAGAAGATAGGATGTGTAGTGCCAAGACGCATTCGGCAAGCGCGGTGGAGTGTGGGTATTGTTGCCCAACCCAGCTCATAGTGCATAGTGAGAAGACGCCCATGCCCCAGAGTGCGCACAGAACAGCAGATAAATATTTTGCGATTTCTGCTAGGTCGCAGCTTTAAAGATGCTCACAGCTTTAGACTCTATTAAAATACGCTTGTATAAAATTTGCCACCTATACATACAGACACTACAAACTAAATTTATAATTATGAATAAAATTTGAGTGTCTGTCTGTAACATTAAAATAAGCGCTTTTTACATTAGTTAAAAACGGTTATTTTATGCATGTATACACAGTAGGCATTGATATATACTCTAACGACGGTAGGTAATAATAATAATAGTACATAAACCGAAATGTTTTTTTTACAATTTTTGTCTGTCTGTTTGTTTTCGCTAATCTATGGAACGGCTGGACCGACTTTGACGGGACTTTCGCTGGCGGGTAGCTGATGTACCAAGGTCACCAAGCAGTAACTTAGGCTAAATTAACCCGGTACGCGAAGTAATTCCCCCAGGACGCGGGTGAAACCGCGGGAAACAGCTAGTATTTAATATTAGGACACGGGTGAAATCGCGGGAAACAGCTAGTATTCTGTATTTAATAAATAAAAATACATTTCTTAAGATAAAGTAGACTTGTTTATGTCGAAACTATAATCTAATTTCATGTGCCGACATGTCAATACAAGTCCTGAACTAATAGATAAGCGAGTAGGGAGGCCAGGTACTCGGCTCTTGAAAGGATTGACATTTTTCAGCGCGACGCGCCGATTGTATTGTTAAGCGAGTTTAATCTGTTTCGAAACAGCTCTTTCATTCGTTCGTTTTGAAATCACCCAAAAGAGACAAGTTACAGCAAGTAATAATTTATATTGGCTTATAAAAAATATAGATAATAAATAACATATTATGTAACAAAAAGGGTACCTACTGAAGTTATTATATCAACGCAGAAGCACCAGCATTCAAAGTAAAATGTGATTCCCAGTGCTGTACAAATTAAATAGGTATCCAGATCAGCATCATATCCAATACAGCCTGAGCAGGCTGCAGTTACGATATTCCTTGGTGCACAGAGAGACCAGGTGAAAATAAAAATAGATTAAAAGAAAAATAGATAAAATATCAGGATAACAGGTACCTACTACAACAATAAAACTCACGACACTCGTGACAAAAAGTTTATGGACCAAAGAGTAATTAAGAAAATAATAAAACATCTGAAGGGATTGTTACGAAACATGGACAATTGTCATAAACTTACAGGAACAAAATGTGTATAAATTACCTATCTATTATAGATTTTATATCGGGTGACCATAATTATTAGGTCAGGCCTAATAATAATTGTGGTCACCCGATTTTAAACGATTCTTATCAGAATTAATTTGCTCGTCTTTCAAAAGTGTTTTTTTTATTCTATTATTTTCAGAAATTATACAAATTCAGAATATGCAACAACCAAATCAGCTTTTATAACCGGGCTGTGTCTGATGTCATGAAAATGTAGCGGTATTTTGCATGAGCTAATAGGGCTTTTATGTATACGCTTCCTGCGCTAGCTGAACGCAGAATGCGCGTAGAGGCACAAATTATGGAGAGCATGATCTCTGTGAGTCTTACCTAACTAATTTGTGAATGAACGGTGCCATCTAGAGCGAGAGCGGAACCGGAGGAGAGTGCAAAAGGGTTCCAGAACCCCTTTAATAAATCTGTTTTATATCAAACAAATGTATTTTTTGCGTTTCCCTAGATAAAAGCTTTTTCCTCAGCTTAAGCACTCTTGCTCTCAAGGTGAAATAAGCCCTCCTGGAAACATAATCCTGAATTCGCCTCAAAAGGATAATGTCTCCAGATTACCACTACGGTGACGACAGCTGACAGAAGAGAACAAGAACAAGACGTATATATATATATATATATATATATATATATATATAAATTGTATGTTGTAGTGTTGCTTCAGTAAAAGTTATTAATTAACCTAACTTACAAGATAAATACTTCAGTCTATATTTCTATAGGTACTTAACTCACACTTAAGTTAAATATGACACATCGCCTCAGACAAAGCACGCGATAACGCATTTTAAGACGCAGACAGCACGTTGACAGACAACATTAAATAATCATCTCCCTATCTCTTCAGCCTTAAATAACTGGCTTGCCTCCATCTGTCATGATAATAACACAATTTACAACATTTTAGAATAAATAGTACAGTTATCAGCGGCTGACACTTAGCGACCGCCTCCCAAGCATTAAGTGACTTTAAGTTTAAAACTATTGTTTGCTTGGCGGCAACTTTTTTCTATGTTATCTGTGATTCGATAAGGGATAGCTTTGGCGCCAAGTTGTTGGGCCATAACGTCATTGTGCTGTTGGTTGACAATGAGAGCAATAGCGTTTTAGGATAGCTCAAAGAACGGTTATGCTTTTTGTTAAGAAAACAATGAAAAATATATTTCTAGAATAATAAAATTATTAGAAAACAATGTTTTTTTTTGTAATATTTATTGGTAGGTAAGTATCTACTGATGTTTGGATTATCAATGCATAATTATTAATATTATAATTATTTATGTACCTACCTAGATATTTCGGTTATGGCATATTTTTTACATTTGGCATTTTGCATGAGTTAATTTAATGATTGATTAAAAACAGGGCTATAAGATTAACGCTGCGATTATATGTTAATCTTCAGACAATCTAAATGCAAGTGTCTTAAATTGATTCTAAATTAACTTTCATTTGAGTTAGTAAATTATATGGTTTTATAATACGAACAACCACAGATTTAACAAACAACTGTAGTCTTAGCGAACAACAGTAACAACCAAATCTTACTAACGGAATAATAAATAATAATACAAGAGCAAAAATCTCTAGTATAATTTATTATTCTGGACTAACTTGAACTGCTAAAGAATCTTCTTTAAAAAGTAAAAGCTGTAGCGAGATTTAAGCTACATAAAAACGCTTAGCTAGTGGCCTATTAAAAAGGTGGCCTTCCCGGAATTTCGATCAGGTAATATAATTAAACTTTACAATGAGGAGTTTGGAAATGCTTTTGTTTTTAAATAGTGAGTCGAGTGGCGCTTGTCGCCACAAGAAACGTTGTACGAAACAATTAAAATATGAGATATTTATGACATTCTCAGTGGCAAGTGCGATGGGCATTACGATAGTGGTAGTTCCTTTTTTTTACTGTCTCCTCTCGACTACGATTTGGGAATGAGTCACGGATGGGAGAGTCACAGTGAGTCACAGATGCAATAGTTATTTGTGCAACAAGAGAGCAAAGTTGTTTTTTGTTTCGAGTGCTTATTTTGAGTCCCGAGCAAGCGAAGGATTCTATGATTGATTCACGAGCGTAGCGAGTGAATCAAAGTTAGAATCCTGAGCGAGGTGAGGGACTCAACAGCACGAGATACAAAAAACTTTGCTCTCGTGTAGCACACATAGCTTTTCACCACAGCAGTGAGAACACATATTACTTAGGAGACATAGAAATAAACAGGAATAGATTGAATTCTGCATAATCACTCGTTGATTTAACTCTTCTGGTGTTAAAGTACAGTCATCATCGCTAGTTTCACTCATCTTTTTAGATTATTTTATATATTATTATAATTTAACATGTTACGCTATAGGTACCTACTGTATCAGCATCAGCGAAATTTTTATTCCCGCTACTTTTTTAAGTCGCGTTTTAATACCGCGTCCCTGATGTTTATTTTTCAAATGTATCATTGTTGTAATTCTAAATAAAAATGTATTGGTTAAATACTAATTTTATACTATTAATTAGACTTATTTTTATTAAAATCCAATAATAAATTAAACATGTAAACAATAACATATAAAAAAAAACAAATATCTTTTTTTTTGCGTTGCCGTAGGTGTTTTCCTTGAGGTCGAATTCCAAAATCGAATTTCGAATTCGAAGGGGTTTGTTTTTTCACTCACTTTTTATATGCATGTGAAAGAGACAGAGCACAGTAAAATTCGAATGTTTCAAATTTGTGGCTGAACAATGTCAATTCGTGGCACTGAAGATTGAAAAATTAAAAAGCTACTTTGCCTCACGCTCGAATCAAAATCGCGTTTTGTTCACTGTTGTCTCGCAGCAAAAGCGACATGTTTGAGCTGCTGTGGTGAAAAAGGAATTGTTGCCTTGCAAATGTATCTACACGACAGCATAATTCTATTTTTTTTTATTAGGCAATAAATAGGTTTTTATGTTCTTGTTTCATTGTTATATCCTGGGAGAACAAGACCAGATTTTAAACTGAGCAGCGTGTTTTATATGGTAACTGGATCATCTGGAAACATGTACCAAGATGTTAATATCTTTACTGCTTTCAGCTAATTAATTATTGATATGAAGAGTCGCTATCGAGTTCAGTTTCATATTCATCGTCTTTTATATCACTTTTTCTATTTATGTTTTCTTTTTGCAAAGTTTGGTCAACAAATGGCACTTTAGTTTCTTCATCAGAGAAGTTCGCTTCTTACCTACAGATAATTTAGTAATTTATGATGTTAAACCTACAGACTGAAGTTGTTTGCTTAAATCAATGTCATACTTTGAGTTTTCCGTACCATTTTGTTATTTCTACTTGACCAGCATATCTGACTATTATTATCTAGGACTAAATGCAGAGTTACAAGTCAGGTGCGAGAGCGTTTTTCCCGATCTACAAATTCTACAATCCTTAATCTAGATCTATTTCATCTTCTGCCCCGAGTAAAAACAAATCAGACCTGGCAATGTCATCAGAACTTAATAGTTTATAAGCACATAATTATAACCTTATCCATAACTTAAGCACCTACTATGATTAGTCGTAATTCATGATTATATTGCTATCGCACAATTCAGCTATGAAACAAACTGCTGCTCAGCTTAGTGAGTCACACTTTGTGTATTGTTATCGTGCCGCTACAAGTTCAAACCTGTTTGTTACGTTTACGCGAATGTTACGCATAGAAATAAACTACTTTGTATGAGTTTTATCGCTGTTTGTTTAGTTTTCAGTTTTATAAGGTATTTTATTTATGCACGCTTTGCAGAGTGCCGCCGCTGTTTTGCTGCTTTTCGCCAGCCTTTTCAGTGATATTAGTGTTCTAAAAGAGTACATGCATAGATAATTAATATAATATCTAATACTTACTAATATATAAAACTGAAGAGTTTGTTTGTTTGTTTGCTTGAACGCGCAAATCTTAGGAACTGAAAAATTCTTTCAGTGCTAGATAGCCCATATATCAAGGAAGGCTATAGGCTATATAACATCACGCTATGAGCCAAGAGAGCGGAGCAGTAGCCTTAAATAACGCGGGTGTAACCGAGGGCCCATGTAGTCATAAATAAGCAAAAAAAGAGCGACTATCGGCTGCAAAATTGTTGAGCCCAATTGCCAGTTTTAGCAATGCTAGATAATAATCATACCTACTTCCAACTTCTTTAAAAAAAATTTAAAAACCTTTCTGCAGGTGTACTGGCACGAAATCATTCTGATCACTACCTTTTGTACACTGATTAGGCTTCAACTTTGAAGTTATTATAAAGGAACAAAGCATTAGATTGCTTTAATTTCTATTGTAGTGTACATTTGAATTTTATTCAATATCATTTCAAATCGTCCTTTTTTCGCAGTTGACTACGAAAGACTAGAGAAAAGTTATGCACCAATAGTATATGTAAACAAACATGACAGAAGCTACTAAGTAGGTACTTATTCTGCCTAGGGCCTAGTCTAGAGTTCGTTTAGACGAGTTAATATGACTGGAGGCACTCCTGGCCAGCGCAGATCCCATGTATCGGTATGCCATAAATCTAAGGCGTTTATGTATTTCAAACATGTAGCCAGCACGGGAGAAAGACTCATTAGAAGATATTAATATGCATGCACCTTTGTAGGGTTGACACGCAACTGACGTTTAGTTTAATAGTTTTTAAAAACTATAACATTGTTTCATCTAGACAAATAATGAGCTTTCTCTTGACAGCTGTCAATAATGACATTTATGACTGTTATCTATTATAGCCAAAAATGTGCCAAAGAAATATCTTTACAAGTAAGAGTAAACCATCACCAGGTTTACTCTTTCCATAATTTTGGAAATATAGAAGGAAAGGAGATAGCATACCCAAATACTCACTTTTGATCTTTCCACAGGCGAAATCTGAATAACTTACATTTAACTTTAAAAAAGCGTCAAACGTAACATGCCATATGACGAGTAAGTTTTGAAAAGTTGAATAACATAAATTCAAAATGTTACCAAAATAAATCTACGTATTTTGCAACAGAGCAATATTTTTCATTTAGATGGCAAATAATAATTAATAATATACGATTTTGGATAAAGGTTTTTTTGGATTTCTTCTACATTCCGAATTTCGTTTGGTATTTCGTAGATAAGTAAGTATATTAACATTATCCGTTCATGGGAATTAATATTTATACTTAGTAAAACTCGTCACTTGAACATATAGCAAAATTGATTGTTTAAATCCTATAGGTGTAAAATACTACAAATCTCTGTAAACTGAAATTAAAGAGGTATTTAACCGTCCACAAAGAAACAAATAATAATTTGCTTTTAATTAGCCGTGGCAACCCTAGAGGCGGTCCCACAACGGGCCCTATTGCAGCGCATTCCGTCTCAAACAAAGGCATCGCTGTATGAGATTCGTTCTCTTTTTTCCACCTCGTGTGTGCACGGCTTAAGTTTGCGTTCCTTTTTTTAAATGCGTGCACCGGTTTATTTATTGTGTGTATCCAGCTTTATTATTTTGTAATTTCATGAAGTTTTTGATCTTGACAGGAGAACAAACACTGCAAGATTGTGTACTTATTTGTATTTTCATTGAGCATTTCTATATTTATACTGTGATATTAGGGTACCTAATTATTTTTAAACTTAGCTAGTGAAGTTGACAACTTAGGTATAAGTAGTACTATCTGTAGAATGTAGGATGTTTTTTTTATTAATCTAGGTCCTACCTACACGGTTGTCCCCTGGATGCGTAATCGATTCTATCTACTTACTTACTTAGGTTTAGGTATCCCACTTCAACTAGGTAGGTACCTACCTACCCATCAACAAATAGGTAGGTTTTACAAAAAGTAGGTACCTATGTACTTAAGTACCTAGCTAGGTAAGTAAATAGGCCATAGTAGATACCTACCATTGAATTATTACCTAATACCTACTTACTTAGGTGCCAGTTAACATAATATACAGCCATTTGCTTATAACGGTAGCTTAGTCGATATTTAAGTACCTAGGTACCTATCGCTAAAAGGTACCCACATATATCTGGATTTCTCATATTAGATAAGTAGGTAGGTAATATAGGTACCTATACGAACATAAATACAAACAAGAAAGTGAAGAAAGCCTAAAAACAAGCAATGCTGGTTAGAAAATAATTAGCAAGCTGACAATTTAAAGGTAACTGCGTATTTTAAAATCTTTGTTAAGCTTTTATTTTCGTAGAAAGTTGACGTTGTTTTTTTCCTTCTGTAAATACAAAGAATGTGCACCGCGTGGTTAGCTAGTAGCGCCGGCCGGCTGCAAAAAGTGGCGCCTGTAATTATTTTCAACTTTATATCTAAAATATGCGTAGGAATATTAAACCTTATCAACCACAAAACAAAGCTTAAAATTCCTTGGATTGTAAATGATAGTACTGACACCGGCTTTCTTCTGCCTGTGACGTTAGTGGTGTATTTTCTTTTTATCGACTATCGGTATAGCTGCGAAATATTTTCATACCAATGATCTCAGCATAATTAATTTATTGATTATTTGTTGTTTATGAATAATATATACTGTCCGTGTGGTGACGGATTAAGAATAGGGAATGTCACCACCCCATATCATCCCATGGGTGTCGTAAGAGCCGACAGAGGGAGCATATTATGCAAAGAACAGCACTGTAAGAGAAGGAAAACTTGATACAAACCCTACACCAACCCGTTTGGCCAGCGTGGTATAGTAGGCCAATTCCTCCTTTCAAAGGAGAGGCCTAGTCCAGCAGTGGAGTGTTAAAGGCTGATGATTATGATGATGATGAATAATATAAATACATCATATTTACTTAGGGAAGTAAAAAACATTTTACTTCATCTGAGATTATTTATCCTAACACTAAGACAAGCGGGAGTACACCGAATACCTACATATTTGATTTGCGCAAGAAATAACATTAATATATTTGAAACTTAAACTGGAGTAGCCAAATAGGTATTTAGTAGTATTTACAGTATAATGACCGGTCGATTAAAATATTTTTATAATCTAAAAGATAATGTTTACGTATTTATGATAAAAAATAGTCGGTGAAATACGAAGCCATGAAATGCCTAAAAAACATGTTCTGAGTAATGTATTCCTATTGTTGTGCATTTAAAAGACACTGTAACACTGACTGCAGATACTTAAATTATTCAAAATAACAAAGTCCTCGACAGATGCACTTTGCTCGTTGCCCATCCCTACTCGATGACGAGAGATACGCTCGCTCGCTCATTGCGTTCGTTCCTTTCATTCATTCAGTCAGTCGCGCTTTGATCGCCATTGTGTGTGGGTTGTGTACGTGCGTTATTGACATTCGTGAACGCGTATTTTTATTTTTACAAAATTCACGTGTATTTTGATAATAAAGCTTTTGTGCTGCAAAAAAACATTGAAGTGTATAATTTAAGTGTAAATAACAGTAACTGTGATAGCAGTATAGTAATATTTGTAGTTTTATAGTGATATTTTTAGTTTGAACTGTGGATATTTTGGTGATGACTGATGATGGGCGTACTTGGAATGGTTTAGCGTCGTCGTTATGGTGACTGTATAGTGTTTATTAGTTGCAACAAGTTGTAATTGAGACGGCAATGGCGGTTGTTAATTTTTGCGTGTGTTTTCTGTTGGTTATATACCAATTGTCGGCGGCTTCTACCGAGGCCTCGTCCGAGTCTACAGACCTTGGATTGACCGGTAAGACTTGAAACTACTGTAGAATATATCTAACTCTTAATCAATTAGTATAATTTATTTTAATTGTATACCTACGTCATGTCTACCTTCAGAAACTGTTGACAAGTTTGAGCTTACTAACTTTTTTAATCAAACGGAGAAACTAAAACACAAGCAACTCTGCTATAGGACCACAGTTTGAAGTTTCTATAGTTCTTACATAATAAGGAATTGTACCTAGTCTCAGCAAGAATTCGACAGTCCCCTCCTATCCCTAAAACAGCGATACCAGCAGCGTCTTCAAAACACTACATGCTCAACCCTTGCGGAAAATAATTGCAAACTGCAATGTTGCGGGATGTCGCTGTGAAGTGTGTACCGTCAAGCCGATATCTTAAACACCACCTTACTTACCTATCTAAAAAAATAATTTACCTTCTCTTGTATTGAAAATCTTTCAATTAAAAGCTAATTTAGGTGCGGTTCTTTATACTAAGTAAGTACCTAAATACACCTACAAAGTAGTTGATAAGTTTGATAACTCTCCCAAGTAGTTCCGCACTATGAATAATCCTAACCGGTTAAATACGCCATACAAATAGCATCTACCTAATCACAAAACTAACTAATTATTCAAACAGCTTAACAATTACGCCAAGTTAACGAACTTGAAAAAACATTGATGACGTTTTAAACGTCTATTACTTAGTAGGTCTTCGGTAAAGTGATGAAGATAATTGCCAAATAAAAAACACAACTTTGAGTTACGAGACGAATAATTATTAACGTTATTATTGTGCTATTAATTTTTTTATAGCATAATCATTTCACGTTTATCGTTTTAAGGACGTAGTTATGTAATACTGTTAGTGTTGAATCATATGTTTATTTCATGTACCTACTTAGTGTCGCAGCCAGATAGCTTAATCAGCCTTTAAACGGAACACCTAGTACCTAGCTAGGCAAATCATTTGGATCTATAAAATTTTACTGGGTACGTTCCTTTCCTTTCCAAGTCAATGTAAACTCGTTATTTCGAGAATAGTTAAGAATTAAGATATAAGTACTAATTCCGGTACCTACCGTTTAATTAGAATGCCGAAATAAAAACGCACTATAAAACTGTTTTAGTAAGTTTTTAAATGTTATCTCTGTATCAATAGGTACCTATATCGCAAAAAGATCAATAATTTCAAGACAGGTACCCAAGTAACCTATTCTTAACTTTTAATGTTTTACCTAGGTAGGTATCTGTTATGTGAAATCCGAAGTATTAGCTAGCTCATCATCTTTTATCTTTGTAGACAATTAGGTACATAGGTAATAGATATAATATACAAGTCACAACCACTGTTCTAATTAGGTACTTCCCAATTCAGACAAGAACACGGTCAATATCGTTTTAATATTTTCCGTATTCCGACGGCCTATAACTGGTCCGTCATAATTACTTTTTCCAATTGTTTTGTCGTTATTACCTGAGCCCTCATAAACAGGTCGGCACTTGCAGCTATTTAGATTGGTTCCTAGCCCCTTAACAATAGCCACAATACTCATTCTTTCATTTGTTCATTGGCTTCGGTCGAAAACGCGTGGAAATCTTTAAAGACTGCTTAATATGGCACTTAAAGCTACGCTGGCTTTTAACTGCCTATTCAATAGGCTTAGACTGTAGTTAATTTACATACAAGTAGGTACTCATTTGTTACCTGTAGCGACAGGCAGAGGAAATTGCTAAACAGCCTAGTCCATCATCATTGGACATTGCCTATCGCATTCATAATATTATTATTCAGCCTACCGGATAATGTTTTTTAACGCTAAGCAATTTATTTGCATGATGACAATAAATATTATAGGTATTATTTGTGTTTTATACAATATCTGTACAGCTTAATATCAGTTTTACGAGGAACGATTGCCATTTGACCTCCATGTTTGATAACGCTGTTTCTGAAGTACCGACTTCTGATATCTATTTGTGAGGATAAGATTAATAAATAATGCTTCCTATATTGTCAATATTATGTTACCAACCTATCATCCAACGATTATAAAGCCAAATGTGAACGTGAAAAGTCGACCATAGAACCATTTGTCCTCTCTGTATCCTGGTATAAACTAAGTAAGTATGTATTTGAATTTGAAACAGACCAATCGGCTCGTCAAACACCGTTCGAATCGAGGTGAGACGGAACCTGGCTAAACTTGTACTAAACCCTTACTTACTTTATATACTTATCCATTATATATGTAGATCTGTAACACTTACAGGGTGCTTAACCTTTTCAAACGCAGCGGGCCTGCTAAGTGTAGGTCTATTACGAAAACCTGCATCCCAAACAGTACTATAAGTACCTACTTACCTACCTAAATACACGTATTGCATGTAATAGTGTAGATGGTGTACCGTTGGCGAAGTACATAGTAACTTTTAATTGGCCACCTTTGCGTCGGTTCCGTGGTTCGAAATTGGCTGAATACTGATGAATGATCTGATTTTACTGGCTGATAATTATGTAACATGGTTTACGCGAGGTTTTATTCATGCGGCAGTTGCCTGCAAACATCTTTCTCTTGTCGTAGGTATGTTGAGCAAATGATTCCCTCCATTCCGTGTTTACTGTTTATGCATGCCTAGTACAAAATAAAAATTTTTTTTGTATACACACTCATTGAAGTTTTTTATAGAACGGAAATGCATTGAATTATCGCCACATGCTAAAGAACCCGACAAGAAAAAGTTCTTTATCCGATTACAAAATTAAAGCATATCTATCACACGACCTTCCAAGAGTAAGACAAACTGAAGCCAATTAAATCAATGAGCCTCACCCCGTTTTCCATCTCCATCGTCCTGGCCCTCCGCCTATTTCATTTCCCAAACTCGCGCTAGACAGCAGCGGCTTGGTTGTTTTTTCCCTCACTTGTGTATTGATCGGGGCTACCACTGTCTTATCTGTTTACTGCTAGTAACAGAAAAAGCCTAGGCATGCAGCAATAGTTACCACAAGCAAAATGTGCTTTCACTTACTCCCGGTAACTTGATATTACAGAATACGCTGGTAGATCTTGTACTAGCATCACAGAATAGCTAATAGTACTAGCATCTACAGTCTACACATCCAATCAAATTGTTGTAATGTTAGAAATAAGTACTAGCCTACCAGGCCGTGGTATTGCATGACAGTGTCGTGTATCTCGTGCATTATGTCTCGTGTTCGATACTACGGTATCGATAATACGGTTGCTATGCCGATAAGTGATCGTGACTGCAAGCGCCGGCGCCGCGGTGGCGTCGCGACGCCCGGTGTCTCGTACACACCTACCTAAACCGAACTAAGTAAATACAAGGGACGTATAGGTCAGTTGTTAGTCACCTGCTTATGCCTACGGCGTAATATTAGCCAACTAGCATTATAAACGCGAACATTTATGGCGATGGATGGGTGTAGGGATGGATTTATGTTCGCCTTTCCTGCAAAACTTCTGGACGGATTTTGTACAAACTTTTCAGTGGTATAAGTAACATTTCAAATATCAGAATAAACCAATGCCTGCCTCTTATGATCCTAAAGCTCAATAATGACAGGTCGAAGACGGAAATGGCACCAGTTCTCTTAAAACAAATTTAGTAGTACCTACGAAGTTGTGTGAGGATCTGCTTGGTGCTTGCCGCCTTCTTGGTAGTTTCTGATAATGTGTTTCATAGGAACTGTTCTAATCTAAAACTCAAATCCGTTCTACTAGGACTGCAAACAACTTCATATGTGTGTTGTGTACTTGTTTATCACATTGTAAAAAGTGGTATTTTCTAAGTTACTCAATGGAAAGCAAGAAGACTACAATACAGCTTGAATCTAAACGAGTCTGACATTTATCTGAGTATCGCGAAATGCCTACGCTGTTATTAGTTTCAGTCATATTGTTGACCATTACACAATACAATATTAATGTCCCTTTATTGTATTGTTAGTAATTGTCGATAGCTACGTCATTATAGATTTGATGAATTGATAATTCGATCGATTGTTACCTATAATACCAAATTAAAAGCACAACGACCTGCAGTATTATTATTAATTAGCTAATTAATATGTCGAAATTGTTGCTAATGGGTGAAAAGTACAATTACCTATCTGGACATTGAAAAAAATAAGTTATGTTAGACGAAAGATGTGCCTGTCGGTTCCACAAATTATCGAGTCGTTTGTTTGGAAATTATTGGCTGTAGCTACACGACCGTAGGTATAAACGATTCATTACAATACCAATGTGAAGCGCTACCAGCATGAGCAAAATAAATCTGCTCTGGTAGCACGGAGTCTCAAATATTCTAGACATTCTTACGTTCTATATCGTGAATCTAAATCAAAGCTCAGCAGATGTGGATGCTTCATTCTTTGATGCATATTATCGACTTGAGTTTATATGAGTATAGAATTGAACTCCTAAGTATGTACTAAACAGTAGTTGATTAGATTGTTTACGAAGTCTAATTAATACAGTGACGTCATATCATTACATATTTTCAAACAAATACCAGACAACTGTTTGACAACAACTATAGATAATGACAGAATTGAATATATTTCTTTCGATAATAATGGGTTTCGATGTCATTAGTTCATTATCCTGTCATACATTTATGAATGTAACTTGGCGCCATGTCTGTTCGTTATCAGTTATTATCACTGATATGCGATGGCTTATCGATTTTGAATGCATTTATGGCGTAGTGTTCGCTTCCGTTACCAACTGTGCCGTGTATTGTGTGTTCAAACCCTACACGAAATAACACATTTTGCCGCAAATTATTGTTTCTAGAGTCTGGGTGTGATTTGAATACATCTATTGATTTTTTTAAAGCTCTTCGCGACACAAGATTGATGCCTATTAGTCGGGAATTGTATTTAAATATTATCCTATAATTTATGAATGTATGGCGCCAAGTCTGTCTGTTATCACAGTTATCATCACTGATACGCGATGGCTTATCGATTCGTGACGTCATCGTGTCAATTTCAGACGTCGATATGTAATAGTCATATATGGAATTCTGATGGATTAGCGATTGATAGGTACAAGTCGCGAAGAGTTCTACAATCATTGTGACTAGGTAGGAAAATTTTATCTAAAATGCCAGACAACTTAATCTGCAAAATAGGTTCGATTGAAAAACTACTACTTACTTAACAAACTGTTACAACATTTTCATACTTTTTGAGGAAACGATTTAAGAACAAGGTTTGATCGGGGTCTGCTCCGAGTTTTGATCGAGTCGTTTCTCGATGGTAACAATTGCTATATATTTTCTAAATGTGCCCCACAGTCGCTTGAAAAGTTGAAAGTTATATTATCCGCAAGGGCGCTTTAGGAATGTATGGAAATTATTCCCTGTACAGAAAAATAACTGCCACTCGAGAAACAAACCCGTATAGGCAACATATGACATTATAATTATGTAGGTACTATGAGACCAACGAGAGCTCTCATTTATTACCATATTATTAACATTCCACATATTAATGAATACGCGGCAAGTGTAACATTCAAATAATGCGAAAGCGTCAGACCCCATATTTGAAATAGTTAGTTGCATACTTGTACAAGTATTTGTGCCAACCGGTGCAATGAACTGATGCGCTGAATAACTTTTGGACTTTAATTTATTATGTAGTTTGGTTGCTATGTGCTGGTGGTCCAGTGGTTGTAGAGGTCATTTTACGCCTTCGATTTTGATGGAAATCTTGATAGTTAATTTTTTTTTTCATTGTTTTTTCTGTGGTCAGTTAACTGAAGCATGAATTAATGACATATACTTGCATAAAATTGAAGCCTGTTGGTATTATCAAATTAACAGCATTTTATGAGTAAAATGCTGTTAATTTGATAATACCAACAGGTTAAAAAAAGGCAGGCAGGCAAATATAGAAGACACATCATCATCAGCCTGCCGTAGTCCACTGCTGGATATAGGCCTCTCCAATGGCACGCCATTGAGCCCGATTTTCGGCTTTTAGGTCCAGCCGCTGCCAGCCAATTTGCATATCGTCACTCCGCCTAGCCGGAGGGCATCCTACACTACGTTTGCCAAGGCGCGGTCTCCACTCTAGAACACGACTAATCCAACGGTTATCGCTTCATTACGAATTCGATCCTTCAGAGAAACTCCGAGCATAGCGCTCTCCATAACTCGCTGAGCGACCTTAAATTGGTGGACTAGTCGCACCGTCAGTGTCCATGTCTCGGCACCGTAAGTCATAACGGGTAGGACGCACTCGTTGAAGACTTTTGCCTTAAGGCTTTGCGGTAGGGATGACGAAAAGACTCGACGGAGTTTCCTCTATGCTGCCCAGCCGAGCTGTATTCTTCTGCAAGCCTCCCTCTCGAAGTTGTTTCTACCCAACTGCAAGGTTTGCCCAAGGTAGACGTAATCCTGAACAACTTCGAGAGAGACCCCATTTAGGATAATCGGTTCCGGAGAGACATGTTCATTGAACATTATCTTGGTTTTATCCAAGTTAATCCGGAGACCTCGCATCGAGCAGAAGAATCAGCCAGGCTGCTCAGCATATACTGCAAGTCTTGCACGGTTTCAGCAACGATAACGATATCGCCTGCAAATCTTATGTGTGAGAGGCACTACACTTGGACGTATCGCCAATCGATTTGGCACCGTTGCAAAGACTCCAGAACAGACCAGGTTTCAATGGAGTCAAAGGCCTTCTCATAGTCCACAAACGCTAAGCACATGGGCTGATTATACTCCTCTGTCTTGTGTATAATCTGTCGCACTCACCGCACTCCTTGAAAACCGGCCTGTTCGGGCGGCTGAAACTCGTCGAGTCTACGCGCGAGACTGTTCGTGATGACCCTGGAATACAGCTTATAAACGTGGCACAAGAGCGAGATAGGTCGATAGTTCTTCAAAAGAGTTTTGTCTCCCTTTTTGAAGAAAAATCGACAATGCTCTGGCTCCACGCCCTTGGAGTTCTCCCCAAGAACAGGACAGAATTAAATATGCGTTGGAGCTGCACCTATATAGGTTTTCCATCTGCCTTTAGCAGCTCCGTCGTAATTCCATCTTCCCCGGGGGCTTTTCCATTTTTAAGTTGCCTCGCATCGCCATCGCAAATATAGAAGACAAACGATACTCAAATTAGAAATGTTCTGGTCTTCTGGTTAATCTCCGTAACGGCTAAACCGATTTTGAAGCGGCTTTCGTTGATGTAGAAAATGCATGGTAATTATAATATTATTAACAAGCAAGCAAAGCCGCAGCATGATGAAATAAAAACATCACTACTATCTGATTATCCAGCAACACCGCATACCGATCAATTCTCCGCTCTGATTATTCAACCAGGATAGATGTCAGCACTTGATTGCCTAACCAGCGAGCAGGGCTGCAGTAATGCCGTGACGTAACTCAATTACCCGCCCATTGTTCCAACACTTTACGTTACGGTGAAAGCCGCTCGTCTCGCGCGTAAAAATGCAGCCACAATCAGAACGTAAAAATTGCTAGTTTGATTTAAGTAGTGTTGTGTGAAACAACTAAGTTTGCTTCACGTTGAACGATGTTAGATAAGGTACTTACTTCCCTATTGCAGTGACCGCTGGCCTATGAAGACAGAATTCTCTTTAACAGTTTTCAAAAATGAACTCTTAAAAAGCTTTTTACAAAACATTAAGTTAAACTATAGTCTCAGGAAGATAGAAGTCATACGCATAACAAATCTCTGTACCGTCGAACTATAGGCACAGACAGATAGAAATCACTAGGGATTAGGGAAGATTCACTCGCCTATGAAATAAAAAAATAAAATATTATTCACCAGACATGCTTGAGCATTTTATTGATTTAGGATTAAAAGGAGTAGTACCTGAAAGAAGGATTTAATTAAACTATAGTAAATTGGAAGCCCTAGCTTGGACACAACACTGACCTATTATTCCAATGCAAATCACACTGGTACCGGTCATCGCGATTCCAATTTTGAAATAACTGTCTGTGGTTACATTCACCCCGCTAACGAAGCACTTTACATGCCGATAAGTGCTCAGTGGACATTACGCGTACCTATATCACTTAAAATGTCATTCGTAGAAAGCTGATGTCCCGTTTCTAATAATTAAGGGCAGGAGACACTACAGAACATAGCACGGCGACTCATTAGTAATTCACGGGTGGATTCCCATGACGTCACTGACGCGATGGCGCCCGACTCCTGGCGCGCCGTGCCGCCACATGTTCGCTTTTTATAAATTTGAATTTGGAATGGCAACTTGAAGTGGGACCGCTTTTGGTTTTTAGAGAGCTGAGATTTTAGTTTTTAATCTTTATTTTTAAATTGCTACAAGTGAGACGTTGAGTAGGCATGCAACCAACTGCGTAGCTCTGTAAAAAACAGAAAGAACAGAAATTGAATCGTGTAGACTAGAATGTGAGTCTAATATTTATACATAGGTAAGTACATACATAGACTCACGCCTCTTTCCCGGAGCGGTAGGCAGAGACAACGGAACGCCATTTGCAACGATTCTGACATAATTATCTCTCTTGCTTCATTCACTTCCATCAGATTCCTCTTCTGTTCAGGGTACTTCTAATCTGTCCTGTTTTTCGGATGTCTCCAATCTCGTCAGAGAACGTCCGCCTAGGTCTTCCCCTGCGTCCTGTCCCATCACATTAATATTTATAATAAGAAATTTCAGAAAGTTTATATTTTTTAAACTAACAAGCTCTGATTGTAATTCACCCTTTATAATATCTGGCGTTCGTAACTTCTTAGATGTGATGCATTTGAATTATTTTTAATATTTTCTTTCTTTTTTTACAGGTAAGTGCCAACACCCAACACCCTAATTATACGGTGAGATGACGTCATGATCCCCAAAAAATCCAGTCGCATGTCGAAGTATAATTAACTAGTTATTGCTCATAGCAGACGGAGGGTAGTTGCGTCCGTTTAACGGTTGTCTGGCGCCAAAATACTAGACACGGGCACCAATCACTTGATAACCACCCCCTTAGCCAGTTTTCAACTTTATTTGCCTATTGTAAGGTATATTTTTACGTGGCAACATTGTAGAAGGGTCTATGGAGCCCTCGGGATGTCATAACTAAAGCTTTTTATTGCTACCATTATGTAACATTCGTCAATAGGGCTACAGACGACGACAGCTGTGGTATAGTGCACCTGCCAGTGCGTATGCGCATTGAAATTTGTATGTTTTTATTATGTTATTTACAATCAGATAACATCGGCTTGTCTTCATAGCCTTAAAGATAATGTAGCAGTGATAATTTTATTCGTTGATATAAATTCGCATTGCAATTGGTGTGCGCCTTTCTATTACATAAACATATCTCGCTTTCACGTTATAAATAAGTAATGAGTCTGATATAATAAATAAACCCGACATTTAACCGGCTTTGTAGAATGCTAGTCATTATGAAAATGTGTCAGTAAAGCCGTGGTCCGTGCCCGTGGCCATAGTCCGTCCCATTTGTTCTAAACAGCAATCCAAGTAAGCTTAAAAAAATACTGTTACGGTCTAAATCGAAATTTAAACATAGAACGCTCAGTAAAAAACTGAAATTCTAATCCAGACATGGTCTGTTATCTGCGCTCGATGGCCATCTCGGCGTGGGTCCATGAATGAACGAATCTTTAGTAAAAACTCGACGCGTAACTAAACACAACAATCCACAACAAATCGGTCGCCATTTGCAACGGTAGTTAATTAAACAATCGGTTTGTAAAGCATCGGTAATCGATTAGAACGGAGAGAGTTGTGACGTAAAAGCGAATTCCATATTTAAATTGTAATAAATGCATGCCGTTGCCATTCTTGCAACCGTAAGAACGATGAATTGATATAAAGCATTATTCAATATTGTTAGAAGTTTAAGTAGGTACTTCATCAAAGACGATTTCTGACAATTAAACACTAGTAAGGAAGCAAACCAATTGCACTAACACACTGCTGAAATTGCACGGCCGAAGTCATCTCAGTCGTGTTTACGACACGATCACAAGAAAGGAAGGATCAATTTGAGCATAGAATTTTTCGTAAAAATTCTACTCCCGGCAGTTGTAATCTTGTTTCACTGAGACACATTCAATCAAAGGACATAAAGAATACCCAAACTCGAAACAACAAGCTGTATAACACAGTGTTGTCCCGTATGAGGTCCAAATCCATAAGACTGGATGAATTTCTTTGTGGAATTAGTTCCTAAAAACTGCGGGAACTTCTAAATCCTGGTATTAGGTATTCTAATTTGAAGAACAGGAAGAAACAGCCTAATAATACTTTTCTAAAAATACTATACCTATCTAATCTATGTGGTTTTAAATATACTAACTGCCTCGTGAGTGACTTAAGAAAATAAACAATGTGTTTGTCCTTGCCAAAACATGTATAATTGCTACTGCGAATAGACTAAAATAAATCATACTAATGCGTTAATTTTCTCTCTTTGTAAACAACTTGTATTATTTCAGACGTTTAATATGTGTCTAATTTATTAGTTATTACTGATCACCTCAAGTAATTATAATATAGAGAAGAGATATGATTCAGGAACTGCGCGAAACTTTCATAAAATTGATCGAAGCAAAATAGACACAGAAATTGGGTATGATATTTATATAGGTATGTGGAATATCTTGCTATGATTTTCAGATAAGGACAATAACATCAATTTTTATACACATAGATCCTCTTTTACATGTTTTTGGTCATAATCTCACTGTAGATTGCTCATCCCTAAGTAATGATCACTAATGATCTTATGATTGTGAGTAAGTCAGTTCGATAAACTTTTTTGAATAAAAGACGTGCGTGGGTGCAGAGTTGTATAATAAAGACAAGTTTGGCATTAGAGCGAAATTGCCTTTGTACTTAAACTGGACTAAATTATAAACTTAATATTTCCACAGACGCCTACATTATCACTTTGTCCAGTTCATACAGATAAATCGAGTTTGCTTAGCGTAGAAACACAAGCTTAATTCCGTTTATTAGATCTCTAATACATATTTAAACAATGGCGCCTAGCTATATGCGCATGTACATTAGATGCGTGTGTTTGACTGCGCATGCGTCATCCAACCGCTAACAAAGAATTTTTTCTCGAAATTTAATGGGGCCAAACGTGTTCCAAGAAACTGTGCATCACAGTACTCGAAAGATTGCTTTTTTGTTCATGAAAGCATATCTACGCCAAGAAAATGTTGTGATGTTTGCTTTTGGACGAAATAGCGAAGAAATTTGAACGAGTATAAATTGTAGTGTCCGACCGAAACCAGTTCGGCCGAAACCGATACCCAATTCCGTCTTTGCCATTTCGGCCAAAGCCTAAAAGTATGTATCAAAATATGGGCCGAAGACTTGCACTGACATATAAAAAAAAATGTAACAGCAAATCGAGCCTTGTTGCACAAAAATTCGGTGTACCGAAAGTTTCTGATTGCACCGTCAAACTACCTGAAAATAGTTTTAGTTTCGGCAAAGTGATCACCGAAACAGAAACTAAGCCAAAACCCATCCTTTGCCAAAACTTGTCCGGAACCGATGGGTCGGTCGCACACTTGTAATTCCATAGCTACACGCATGTAACAACAGCCGTCACACAAGTGTAAGCAACTTTTGTTCACAAACATAATATATCAGCATCGTGACCAGTAGCGGCAAATTAAAACAGGTAAACTGATACGATACAACAGGGCTAGTAGTGCATAACGAGCGACAGTTGCAGTTAACTTCCGCTACTTGGCGGAAGTGTGGCGCCAGCGGCGCCTGCGCCGACAATCTGCGGTTTTCAGCCATTCACACTACAACCGCGATGCGGGCCGGACGTCACGCCTCGTCGCCCACACTATTAATTAACTCCTTTCCAGAAAAATAATTTACATGCCTCTGTAATTAAACTCAAATTTACTTTTATTACCATACAATAAAGTAAATGTTTGTTTTTATCACGGTTCTTTGTCTTCCGGATTTTGAAATATTAAGTCGAGAGTTAAGTTGTCCGTGTCGTGACGGATTAAGAATACTGATTGTTACCACCCCATATCATCCCATGGGTGTCCTAAGAGCCGACAGAGGGAGCACATTATGCAGAGAACAGCACTGTAAGAGAAGGAAAACTTGATACAAACCCTATACCAACCCGTTTGGCCAGCGTGGTATAGTAGGCCAATTCCTCCTTTCAAAGGAGAGGCCTAGTCCAGCAGTGGACTGTTAAAGCCTGATCATGATGAAGTCGATGAGAGTATTTTAATATTCTACGGTAGGACATTCGCCGCATAGAAATAAATTGTCATTCGGCTATCGATGTATGGTAACATTAACATAATATCGACGGCCGTCAGGGCCGTGCAAATAGAGCATTAATCCAACATGTCACGGTGTTGTTGCAATGCACTTGCTAAGCAGGCCATATGTATGCGAGCGGCGGCTTTGCCACTCGCCGACGAAGGTGACTGTATAACACACTTCGACGCCAAAGCCTCAGCTATAAAACTATTTACTCGTAAACACAAGTCTATTAAAAGAAGAAGTACTGCATGACGCACTATTCAGACATTCGTTCCGAGGTTGAACACAGCTCATTGCTTTCTCTGACGTCAAAATTACATCGCAACTGCAACTTTATGTACTTGTAAATTCCTAGTTTGAAATCAAATAATAAAGCTTACCTATTTATAAGTTTGCAACATCTAAATGCGGTGATTCGTAGTTACCTGTACTGTAGACATGATGTTCATATACAAGCGCGCATCATGTTTTGAATAAGGTCGTCTGTATAATGTATTACTGGTAATAAATACGTCGTGTATCTCTACCCAGTAAGGCTTACCACACACGGACGTCTAGACAATGACGTTGTCGACATTTGAGATTCGGTTTTAAAATGGATAGACGCACTGTAAATAAAATGATGTTATCTATTAAGTGATATCTGTGTTTAGGAGATGAGTCAGCTCTACTCGTGTATAATTCGACAACTATTTACGCAGCTGTATTTGGTAAGAATGTGAGGAAATCATAACATTTAGTCACCTTGGGTTAGTTAAAGAGAAAATTATGTACTTTATTCGTGTTCGTTACATCATACCTTGTAAGGCTAAACTACAAATTCGATCGAAACATGTATGTAAGGAAGGTGAGCTGCACGTACTTCCATATTAATATAGACCACGTTACGGAGTCTGGAATATAAAGCGATATTCCAGTCACGCTGTAGTAGCTGTGACTGTGACCAAAAAATTTGTGACCTAGCAGAACCAGACTACCGTCGCTTTTTTTGCTCTTCACTTTTGTCCTATCATTGTCTTCTGAAGCTCTTTTCAATTCCATCGTTGCATCAACTAATACCCATTTAAATCATTGAAAAGGATGACGTAGCACCAATCATATATTTTAGTCTCAAATACAGATCAATCATAGAATATATCCAGTACCGTTGTACGTTAGTTAAACTTGATCGATGCGTCGTCAGGTGCTCGGATGCAAAGTAGTTAGCAACTTAGCAAGTCAGCGAGCGACGCGGCCTTTTCCTTGACGGGTGATTTATTGCGTCAGTGCTTGGTGGTCTCTCATTATTGAATATCAATTAGGTATTAAAAATAAACCTGGTCGGACGAGCGATTAGAAACCAGTGCATAGTTGCTTTGCTAGCAGTTCTGTGTGCCGTAATCCGGGCACTTATGTTGTCTGTGCTGAATAAATCGTAATTGTTGTTTTGAAATCATGGCGAATGCTGTTCTGGAAAGCCTGTTTGTCATAACATAATTGAGAACGTTTCGCATACTAATAGTAGTTGAAGAAATAAAGGAAGTAATAAATACAAATTTAAATAGGGATAGCTCGAAACACAAGTGACGAAGCATTTAAGACTGGAATGCATACGTCGTTACCAATTAAACTTTGCAATACAGATTTTTTATCTGTGCACTGTTCTGTAACAAGTTTCAAACAAAAAATCGCAGTAAGTGGCCGACTTTGACTTACAAATCGATCGATCTGAACTATTGACGCAAACAAAATTGTCTTGACAGCCTGTTATAATTCCAACAAGTCATTGACGTAGCACTGGTGGGCTATTTTAAAATACTTATGAACTAAGAATGGTGTATCATTGAACAAAAATTATCTGCTATCGTATTAATCATAACTGTTGACGTGGGAGGTCTAATCTGCGGCAGCTTTCTTGAATCTCTCATTCTCTCCATCGCAACATCGTTAAAGAGAACCGCGAACAGTTTAATGTAGTTTCATCAGCTTTTCCCTCGTACTTTCAAGCTGCTCGTACGTTTCGCACGGAAGTATCACATTCTTCGGAATACTCTCGTATAAATATTTATTGCCCTGTGGGTGGTCGTCATTATTCAATGAAACTGAAGGTACATTACATTTACAACTGGAGCGAATGCCGCGAAATACGTGTTTGTATGCGCTCTGTATTTGTTATGTGGAATAGGAGTCGTAGTGGTTTCAACTTTCGAGTTTTTAGGGCATGTTTGCCGAGCTTTGCTCTAAATTCTTTAACAGCGTGATGATATCTGAACTACGCCACAGTTCATTTACTGCATTTTTTTTTTTTTGCTATTGATCTAAATTCGCGTATTCTACTATTGGCATACTAACTTATTACTTGCAATACTTAGTTATTAAAGGTCTGCCATAATGGCCCAGCACTTGCATTTATAATCTCTAGCTTTTATTTGGTTTCCAAAAATGCATAAGTATATTAATTACGAATAGTCTTTTGAACTATATTTTTAGTGCCGCGAGCTGGCTCATCTGAAATAGTAAAAGCATATCTTCTTTGGCGGCACATGTTCACAATAATTTTCTCTAGAGTGACTAAATTCTTTAAGTAATGTCAGTGTTCTTGGTATAATAGAGTGATAATTGCTAGCGTTTCGAGTCCACATAATAGTCGCGTTTACAAGACAGGTCCTTATTTAAATTGATATCAGCAGTGTAATATATTCATTAGAAGATAATTGTACGTCTAACAGTAGTAACGCTCCAAGATACCACAGTACCACAGTACTACACAAACTAATTTACATTCAAAGTACTGTTTATTTTTAAAACATTCAACAAAGAATTCTTTAATTCACATATTTACGATATTTTTCCATAAATATTTGAAAAAACCTTGAAAGCCTTTATGTGTGGGTAGTAATAAAATTCTTGTACATAGAATTAACACGTCTACGAACTGTTCGCTCCACACCTACATCAATTATGTGTGAAATTTACTAATAAACTAGTTAATTCTTAGTATGTCAAATATAATGAACCGACCTATTATCTGTGTTAATAAGCCGAGTAATTAATTTGACATGATTTTGAAATTACGATTCAGTACATCGATCATGCCTTAACATAGTCGTCTTGCCTTTAATAGCGACCGGTATCTCATGGTGTCCACTATACATTGAACTCCATATACAGCTTTTGAATACTACCATAGAGGTCACTGTTTATCGGACAGCCGACGCCAGTGCTTATTTGGTAGCTTGCAAATTGGTTGAATCGTTTCGAACAAATATTTGACATGTCTGGATCAAAAAACTTGGACATTAAACTCTTTATATATTACACGATTTATGTTCCTGTCTTTCTAGATTTCGTTTATCTAGTTCACATAAATTACATAAAAACTACAATCCTTTTAAATTGGCTGTCGGACTAGCCATTGTATTATGTATTATAAAACTAGGTGTTAGAATAATTTAATGAAAACCACGTTTTTGTTGATAAAGCAATTTTCGTCATTAGCATTTGAGATTCGCCTCGATGTGGACTTTTTTCAATTTAGATTTTTTATTACGTTCCGATAATAATATACATCTCCGTGTGTGGCAATTACTTAAAACCTGATTATAATATTTTATTGGTAGATACCTACGAGACGACAGATATCGCATATGACGAGAACTCGTTTTGTATAATCTTATTAGTCCAAAGAGAGTATTTCAAAGGCCACAATGGCGGAAGATTTTCCTTATACAAGTACGAGCCCACGCATTTTATTTTGTTTGTTTGAGTGAGTAAAGCGTGCAGTAGCCGTGAGCGAGCGTGGGTGAGGCGCCGGCCGATATCTACATTAATTATAATTTGCGACTTGTTATAATTGTTCGCAACTCTACATGCTCAGCTCTTAATCGTTCTCCTGTACGTATTTGGAAACAGCACTGCAATTTGGCTAATGGCTAAAATATTTGTGCCAAAGGAAATACTAAAGGTTTTACGCTCCTAAACGCTTGCAATGTGGGTGTAAACATTTTTTATCTGAATGTAATTTTCCTCATTTAATCTGTATCGATTCGAAATAAAACTGTACGGCCGTTTATAATGGAATAACACAAATATTTCTTATTGATACTGGCCATATAAACACGATACTAATTCCAAACAGGATTAACAATGACGCTGCCTAATTTCAAATCAAATACGTATTGTATTTGCAAACATTAGCTAAAACAAACCTGATGTACTGTGTCCATATGTGTTATGTAAATGGATGCGGCAGATGCCACTTGAACAAATAGACAACGTGCCTTATACGTCGGACGGTATACGTATACGTATTTGCATACCTATTAGGCTGCATGTTGACCAGAGACTGCGATATAACTGTGCAAAATTTTTACTAATTTTTATCCTCCCCTTAGTAAACTGCTGGCAATATTACCTACACCAAAGTCATGACACCAGAGTACGGAGTGACAAGTTTTTGAGAGAATTTACAAACCTCGTTTTGGCTTTGCCGTAGTTGCGTGAAAATTACATTTAAGAGGCCACGCCAGGATAGATAATTTTACTATTCGGTAGTAACGCCATGCGATTGACAAGAGTTGACACAGTGTAACTGCTTTCGATAGTTTGATGCTACATTTGCTTGCAGCTAGTGTCATCTGCGTCGAGTTTAGTGTTATGTTCTCTTTTAGATTCTTTCTTTCTATTGGCTAGTCTGCCGCATTCTGCGAAGCTGCCTACCAGATATCCAGTGTGTATGCAGCCTAAGTACTTATCTTAGCATAGAGGTTGTATACCGACTACGACTAGTGCGCCGGCGCCGAACGTCAATGACGGCCAGTATGCAAATACTACCAGTTTAAATATACGTCAAAACTGCATTTAGAACAATTTCATATATCGAACGGGACTTTCTCTCGTAAATGAAAAGAAAATATTCGACTCACGGTCGGCTGCTTTGGGAAAATATTTTATACTATTTTTTACTACTTGTTATTAAATATTAAGATCTAAATGCGATAATACAGATGTATATGGCTGCTCCCCGCTGTGAAAATATGTTTATTAGATTTCATTTGGATTTTTTGTGTACGTATGGTAATAGGTTTTAAGAAGGCCTAATTGTTGTTAAACTGTGTATTTTAACTTATGTATATTCATTGTATGGTAATTTTGTTATTTATTTGATAATTGATTATATAATTTAGCTATATCGCTGCAGGGGATAACCTATATCAATTTGCATTTTTAAATAAAGTTAGATATAGAGGAATTAAAGGAAATTACTTATTGCGAAGAATTTAGTTTTTCTTAAACTTTTGCCAATAAATTTGCCATCCAAAGACAACCAGAACGAATGATAACTATGTTCCAATTGCCGCACACATATCCGCAATCAACGACAATAAAAAAAATATACCAAAACATTTTCAACCTAAAAGAGACTCAAGCTTCCAATTACAATAACAACAGTCCAGACCCAAAGCATTTGATACAACACAAAAACAATAATAACTGGTCTACACACTCTATGGGAGCGATGCGAGGGCCCTTATAAATATTTTAATTCGTCCTCGCTGACTCAGCAATAATACACAGACATCCACTATTGTTTCATGGTATGTTATACAAATAAACATGGGACCGGTATAAGACCTTTTTTGCTTGTGTGGTCCTTTCATCGAACCTCATTTCGAATCTTCTGTTTAGCAATTAATTTTCTTAAAAGGCTTTTGACAGAGGCTGGTGGCCACCTGTTATAGTGGCTATGTATGTATGTACCTACTTAATCATAGTTCGAATGGCATGGCATGTGATTATCTTGGTTGATGAACAAAGAGGTCCTAATGTTTATTGCGGATCCGGATGCATTCCTATTAGTTTGCTATGTAGAGATCTTTAATAGCATAAGGCTAGAAATTAAGACTGCCTAGAATTTACATGGGTGGGACCCGTGGGACAACACACATCTGTTTATGTATTTAGGATACACGAGCTTACGCATCGGAAATATTATTTTACTTAGGCTACGGTCTTTTGGTGGAGAAATCTAACCGTAAAGAAGTGGCCGCTCGGGTGACATGGGTACATAGATATTTAGATTTTTTACTTCATACGTACCTAATAAAGGCCGTGTGGTTGACGGCATAGAATACAAGTGTCACCACCCCCTATCATCCCGTGGGTGTCGTAAGAGGCGACTAAGGGATAACACGATGCAAATACCATCTTTGCGTAGAGACGGAAAACTCGACATCAAACCCTATACGACTGCCTCGTTGGTCTCGCGGCATAAATGTGCGCGTGGGATTGGGAGGTCCCGGGTTCGATTCCTGGGTCGGGCAGTGTTATTGGGTTTTTCTGTCACGAAATTCTCAGTAGCACAGCAGCAGCACGGAGTCTGGAAATGTGAACGGTACGGCAATAGGCTCGCCCCTTATTACGTTGGACTAAAGTATATCTGGCGAAAAGTGGGTGTAGAAATACACCTCTGCCTACCCCTTCGGGGATAAAAGGCGTGACGATATGTATGTATGTATGTACGTACCTAATAGTATCAAAATTATGATTGACCTATTAGCAAACCATCTACGCATTCAAAGTCACTGTACTTAATATTAAGTCTCATGTTTACAGTTTATTTTTGCGTTGTTGGCGTGAGTAATGCCTGTTATTATGCCCAAAGAAGTAAGTAATAATTTTGTAATGACCGCAAACTTACCTACTTTGACCAAAGCCCCGTTAAAAATACTGTTTGCAGTGCTGGGAAATAATAGAGATAAAATTGGTCAAGTTTGCGTGGGACCAAAGTATAAGTAATTTGGCACTGCAACTGGACTGAGAGTGACTTCGTCACAGTGCCATTTTGTCTTATGTATACCTGGCTGAATGGATTAATCATCTTATTTTTTTCTTTTTGTACTACGGAATGTCCATTCTGAATTTGAAATTCGATAACAATGAAGTAAAGAACGAAGTATGAGCAGTTTTAAACCAATACTAAGATGACTTCTATCAAATGAAATAAAAAAGGTATAGTCAACATAAATAGGAACGCATATATTCTGTATCTAATATAAACTCTAAATGAAATAGATAAACTTTCATTTTATAGCTTCCTGGTGCAATAACTAGTAACGGGCAAGTCTTTGAGAATAATCCTAACAAGAAACGCACGCCTAGATATAAACTTAAAACATACGAACCTGCCTGCACGAACGAGTTATGTCATATGGACCTATACGATAAAACTAACCTTAGCCCCGGTACCACCCGCACTATAGGCGTTTTACGACATCGGCACTACCAATTCAGCAATATAGTAAATTCTGAGCCCATGTCCCTTACCTATAAAATACCTATGTGTAAAATTTATTAAATTATAATAATCACGCACCTACCATCAATTATCTCTGCACCACCCTAGGTTGACTGGTAGAGAATGCCTAAGGCATTAAGTCCGCCTATGTACCACATTGTTTGTGAAGTGCAAAAAGTTAAATAAAAAAAAAAAAAATTTTAGCTTCAGAAATCGTAGTTTTCGATATTTGAAGGATTTCGTACAAAAGACGACCTTATTTCTACCAGGCTAACTTTCTACAGATAAAAAGGGTAGGAAAGAAGTGGTAGTTGCAGGAGCAAATAATAAAAAATATAGGTATTCAGCTGGGGTGCTTAAAATGACCGGCAATATTATAAGCAATAACCACAATTTTTATAATAATAGAGCATATCTACCGTATGGTTATTATGTATATTCGTATAATTGACGTCTTGGGATCTATTATAATAGTAGGTACAACAGCTGTCTATATCATTTGGTAACCCTTGCGTGCGCATAATCGTTATGTTATAAATTACATAATAATATAGCAGTATTAGGAAGTGCATTATTCGTGGAAAAATTTTGGTGACTACTAAAACTCATGAATATATTTGAAAAAAATGCCGGCGGTTTAGCAGCTGCAGTTTCAGTTGAAAAAGCCGAGTGTTACCTGAAATATATGCACGTAGAAACATATTCATTGGATAAAACTTATATGCCTACTGAAGTTAGATACATACTTGCATTGTGTAGAACATAAATGATAGAGCATGCAAGAATTGAACAACATTTAAAGTGTTCGTTCACACACTTTCTGATATGAGTACATGGTCTGTACACACAAGAATTAATCAGAAACGCCATCAACAATATACCTTATTATATTACGAAGTATAAAGCCGATTTCAGAATCCAAGAGAAAATGAATTAATATCTATATAACGCAATATACTCGGGTCAAATGCCAGTGACTACGCAGATTGCATCTTCAGCCAGCAACAATATAGCCGGAGGAAGGTTTATTGCATCTTATAATTACTGTATTACCAGTTACATGCCAACAAACTTAATATAAACATTGTATACAAACAAACTTAGATGAATACACCATACGCACAGTTTTATTACCACATTTATATCTAATTTCCTGCCATAACCCTCAAACAATTGTATAATCGAAATACACTAATCGAATTAAAAATACTTACTGGTGCTCTTGAATATGAGCCAAAAACATCAAATGAGCGCGCGCCGTGACTAAACAGTTGTGGTATCTGGAAAATCAGAATGAAAAAGAATAATGAAAACTGTGTACTACATAGCTGGGGCATTCTTCTGTCACGATCTAGAAGCAAATCATTCCAAAAAGGAAACAACGTGGTTCCATAACCAAAATTCGCATCTTTACTCTAAAATCTGCGTAGTGTTTACATCTGAAGAAAGTAAGATCATGCATAAATATGATTTGAATGGCAAAACCGACGTAGAGTGACTAACAATAAAATCTTTTACTGCATATGTCAGAGCATTCTACGAGTAAGTGCCGAAATCCGGACATGCCACCAAAAGCGGTGCGTCGCGACGCAGATCCAACATAAAGGATGTTATTCACGAGGCGAAAGTACTTATGACTCAGTATGTTATCTGAATTTTACGGTCGGTACACACTCTTCTTGTTCAGAAGTCAATGCTAAAATACAATTTGTTGTTTCGTTTTATCAATTATACAGCGGATGCACTATCGCGTCCATTGCATGTGAATGTTCTTCA
Organism: Euclidia mi; assembly: GCA_944739405.2. Classification (NCBI taxonomy): domain Eukaryota; kingdom Metazoa; phylum Arthropoda; class Insecta; order Lepidoptera; family Erebidae; genus Euclidia; species Euclidia mi. The sequence continues at coordinate 63,227,627 of OX123190.2, forward strand.
CGATACCTTGGTGCTCCGTTGACGGGAATATTACGTACACTTGAAATGCCTCTACGAGTTTTATTGTTCGATCGTGTTTGTTATTTTCTGCATATTTATTATAACAAACAATCAGAACCAATTTCTATATCCTCCGACAAAATGACAAAGACAGGTCAATAGAATTTACTACTGAGACATGGTTCTCAATATTTCGTTGCATTTGAAATTGGGAATCCAACAGTGAAAGTTATGCACGCAGCAAAAATACGCTTGCTACATTAAATAAGTACAATGCAATGCCGCATACAAACATTAAAGATTTTACTACCAGTACATTTTAAGTGCAGTTATATCGTAGTATCGGCAAAGTTATAAAACCTGTATAAAATATTTGTTGTTTTTTCTTTCTACTCAACACACTCGCCAAGATGCACACAATCTAATCGCATCTTTATTACATCACACGTAATGTATTAGAGACATTCGTATTTTCAAATCACGATAATGTAAAAGCGCGTATTATATGATTTTATTGTCTGATTTATTGGCCGCCATGAATTTGCCACAACACGACAATAAAGAGCAATAAAATCGTCACTTCTTTAATTCATGTTCATAACGTTATCAACGCGAGAATTATTCGGCAATAATAAAACGCTTGTTTCAAGACTCGAGATTATGCGCACTTAATTGTACAGATAACCTTGGTGGTCGATGTCAAGCCCCTAATGGGATTCGATGATAAAGAATCGCTGGACACAGAAACTCAATTAAGAAAAGGTGCTGTTATCAGAAACGGCAAAGGTACGCCGAGCAAAAAAGGCCAAAAGGGACCTCGAGCCGTGTTGTCTTACTCCGTTATCGTATCCAGTCATTTGTCGCGACATTCCGGGAATGGCGTCGGCGGATGGCCTAATTGACTTAGTCGCCCACACTGTATCATGCTGCCATTAACGTCCGACGCCTCTAGGAGCCCCTTTTGTTCTCGGCCACTCGCAACAGGTACACTCTACCTGCACATATTTGCGATTTTTTCATAACAATATGTCTACCTGAACCTTTTTGCCTTTCTCGAGTGGCTTTGCCTTTTGAAATATTGTTTCTGGATGTGCATCGCGTAGCTCGAGGTAATTACCTACGGCGTACTCGCCATTAGCGTGTCGGTGTAAGTGATTAATAGTCTACTGACTCTCGAAAGCTTAGTACTAGATCTAGTAAATTATCTCGCATTTACTGTTCCCGCCAATTTCTATGCTTTACTCGACTTGTTAATTGCTTACCTGACTACACAGGCACACCGTTGTCGTTCTACGTAATGCAATGTTTATGTTTAGTCTGCGTAACCATACGCTTGAAACAATTTTAGTTTTTACTGCCACAATGCATTAATGTTTCAACATATTCGTACACATTGTTCAATTCCTTTTGTTGTCTTGGCGCGCTATGTTTGTCGCTGACTCATCGTGTACCTGTCAGCGGCGTCTCTAACGCCGCTCCATCATACTGTGTCACTTGAAATTCCTCGGACACTCATTACCCCTAATGGAACTTCAAGAGCTCGGCCACGCTATCTTCAATCAACTTAAGAGCAACCAATTGGAACAGGTCTCGTAAAATTCTAAATTAATGTTCCTCACTTTTGTGTTCTTTAATAGCGAACTGAGCTATTTATACGAACGATATGACTAAAAGACTTTTATCGTGCTATATTCTTCTTTCTATCCTGAGTTAAATGGAAGCATTAAAAGGATCCGTTTGAACTCTCATTTGTACACCTAATATTTACGCCCTCCACTTCAATTATCTCGAAGTGGCTCTCGATTGCAATGTCGCTCGGCTTTTACCGTCTAAAATTACGTATTGGGAGCACTCACAGGTTTCCGTTACCTAATGTAGACTTCCGCCGACCTGTTAATCGAACCAGACGGTTATAAATCTCAGTGGGGTTGGGACCGCGCCGATACGGCTAAAAGCTTCGACGAACGAGTAAAAATAGGGACCGCCTTAAGTTGAGGTTCGTGTACATTGATAAGGTTTTGTAGTTTTTGTGGAACAGGGACAACATCCAAAGATAGCGGTGTCTCAAGACCCGAGATAATAAAATTCGGCCGCAGGATGGCACTTAAGAGGTTTGGGCACCTTCGAGATTATGAACGTGGGTTCTGCTCAGATAACACCGGTACACTCGCTTATTTGTCTTACGATTTGATTACGAGCCGGTGACTTGACTTTTTTATTAATTACACTGGTTGTTTTGTTAGCTAACTCTTTGGATTATTTCAGATTACATAAAGCATTATGCTCCAAATAATGAACGTTTATACACAAGTATGGTCGACGGCTGGCCAACATCTGTTATCGAATCGGAATTTATGTTTTTCGTCTTTCAACCGCACCTGCTGCTGATTTAAATATAAACTCAAACAAGTTACACTGCATTATCCGATAGTTTGACTAAAGATGTTCCCATCACAGGACACGACTCGAGTGTTTGTTCTGTTGTAGACAAGCTTTAGAATCTTTAGTTTTTAAGTGCCCATTGTCCATCTTTAGAGAGAATCTCAAGTGGTTTGTCCACAAGATTTGGGTGCTCGACTGTCGGTTCTCACACGCCTATTTCATGTTCGTATCTAAAGCCGGCCCGGCTTCCGCGTTGTCGCTCCGAGTTGCATTAAATTGAATTTACGTACTAGCCAGGGCATCTGTCCGAACTAAGATATTTATCACCTCGCTTGCTTCATGTAACGTGTCAAAACGAACGGGAACGTTGCGCTCGCGGATATATTTTTTACTGTCTATATCTTGTTCTTTACTACGTACGAAGACAAAGATAGAGCACATTTGAGAGTGCAGAATCGATCGCGATAGAGACTTTATATCACAGGATTAGAGTGTAGTTTAGTTTGTTTTTATAGAGTAACACTTTCAAAGTATCGTAATGACTCGCTACGGTCACATGAGCGCATTCAGAATCTGCTGTTTGTACAGGAAGGTCTTATTTGCGGTCATTAGTTTGTTAATTAAGACTTTATGGCAGAGTATTAAGGTGTATAATAGTTTGTTAGGTGGGTAGGTTTGCGGGTGAGGTGTGCGCGTGCAAGGCTTATCCTTGCTTGCGCCGTTGGCGCCGGCGCCGCACTTAGAGCGCTATTTTTTCCCGCGGCGGCAGCGTTGTACTCATAATTTATTCATTAAAGCTGTAATTTATTAACATTTTATATACGACCCGCGTAATTCTCTAGCTTGCGACAATTGTTGTTGTTTTTATATTCTTGATTCAGAGATGATGGTTGAGCGTGTGGGCGATTGGGAGGCACTAGTTTAAATTAAAAGATCGCGTGAGACTGTTTTGTGTGGGAAACTAGAGTGAAATTCTCTCAATTATGAGGCCATTCATGTTTTGGTATAAAGTAGTGTTCACACGGGGTGTGGTGTGTAGTCTTACGAACCGCAAGTGCTGGCCTCGACCCGACGTTGCGCACATTTCGCGAGGCCCAGTCTTGTGACCTAAATCAGTTTACATAGTCGTTGCTACTTCGGTACATTGTTTGTTTTCGTCTAAGCGATGGGAAAATGTAATTTGTTATGTAAACGTGTTGGGAATGATAGCCCGCTGATTTGTTGTATGTTTATGATTTCGAAGTCAAATATTGCGCTTCTGCCTTTGAGTATGTACCTAGATGATTTGAAAACAGATTCCCTAATGATATTTGAATGTTATCTAAATATTGAAGTTATATTTTCTCTATTCGATGAAAATTTCGGGAAATCTATAAAACGCGTATAAATAGGCATATTTTATTTCTTTGATGACGGCATAATTGTCAGTCTATTTCAACTTTTACTTGTAACTTACTAACAAAGTTCACATATCAAGAATTTCATGTTGTTTTCAAAATCCGGTACAGACATTAAAACAAATTAGCTTTAGCTTAGCTTTCTTATTAATGTCTCCAAACAGATATGCGTTTTATGTCAGGGATAGGTTTACCTTGCAGGTATTGTCGAAGGGATTAGAACCGTAGTCAGTACCTTGAGCAGTGAGTTACACTCCGCTTAGAGTATTAAGAGTATTGCAAGCCGCCGGCCGCGACCTCGACACCATTGAACATAGTAAATGAGATCATCCCATTGTACCTATGTCTCGTTTTGTTTGTCAACTGAATTAAAACTAATGCTTCATGTGAGTAACATACAGGATTAGTTTCTGCCATAGCATGCACAAACCCAATATTTATTACTTACTTAAAGACTTGGAAATCCTTTTAACACAGATAATAATGTCACAGTGTAAAGACTATGGATTATTAGACTGTGATAATATGACAAATATGTTTATTATTATGTTTCTACTAGAGGACGCCAGCAGCTACGCCTGCAGTTTTTTAAATTTACCCGTTTTGGCCGATCCCGTGGGAATTTCGGGAAATCCCTTCTTAGTGCACCCCTGCAGTCCTCAAGGAACATACATGCCAAATTTCAGCTTCCTGCGCCCAATAGTTTCGGCTGTAGCGTGTCTGTCAGTCAGTAAGTAACGCAAGGATTTTATATATTAAGATTATGCGTGACCGAAAGTAAATGGGTTTTCGTAAAACAACGCTTCTGAAATTGCTTTAGCGCTTTAGGGACACTTACAATAAGTGGCTAATATCTTCTATACTCCATATTAAACTTTAAAGTAAATGTCCATACATAACAGACAGGAACTAATTGCTCTATCCTATGAGTAATGCCATTTGTACAAAAGCAAGTCACCCATAAACAACTATCAATACTATCATACACTCTTTCGGATAAATAGCTTAATATTTTTAGACGCGGTGGGATATCGCCTTCAAATAGAACATTCTAGTAGCAGGGAGCTATACCAAAACTGGGGTCTTGATCACCAGTGTAACATGACCCCTGGAGCTCAATATTATTGTTCGTGGGTTGGAATGGTTAGTTCGTAGCCGAGGGGATGAGGGAGGTCAGGATAGTTTGGTCACGTTACATGCGTAAGCGGCGCGTGGCGACAGATGTGGATGTAAACTGAAAAAGTTTGTACCGTCAGCAAAAACATCGATAATAGATTATTGGTAAAACGTGGTTGGCGGCTATTCCAACAAAAGCTTATGTTTTATTCTCCTGGTTATCCTGATGTATAAGCTGTATTATTGCAAAGCTTCATCATAATTAGTTCAGTTGTTTTAATCCGAAAGTTTGATAATAAAGCCACTTTCGCATTTATAATACTAATGTGGATAAATAAGTACATAAATTTTTTTACATGTTACATTATTTACATTTAATCTACAAAATACAAATTAAAAAAAACAGTCATCTACTTAATGCTTATAAAGGAGTATGACATGCAAGAGTAACCTCTAACAACAAAAAATTTAATGAAACTAATTTACAGCTTCCGATGTTGAATTTTTACTGATATTCGGATAAACGTTTGCCTATACTTGATGTCTTTATTTGCAGTGATTATTAAGTGATTAGCCTAAACACCTTGAGAACATATCATTGAGTAAAGGCATTTGGTATAGGACAATTCAAGCTGAGCCTTTTCGTTATTACCCTTGGTTTGAGGCCAGTAGACTAGATAGAAATTCACTTGTAACAGCTTTTAGGGTTCGGTCCAGTCATGTTCCATTTAATAAGTTTGCATTCCTAATGAAAATAGCATTGTCTCCAAACTGTTCGGAATGCGGTGTGGTCGAAGATGTGTATCACGTTATGATGTAATGTGTCCGGTACCGGGTCTTAAGAAATAAATTACTTAATAAAACTAACTTTAGTAATTCAAATGTTGGATATTGTAACAGTGTGTTGACTGAGCCTCACTCAGGAAATGCCAAAGCACTGTACAAATTAGTGCAGTTTGCTATTAAAATTAGATCCTAAATTCATTACTTACATTGTATACTTGTTTTGAACTATTTTAAGGTAGTTTTACGAGGACGACATGGTCCTTCTCATTTGTGTACCAAGTCCTTTTCAAAATAAAGATAAAAAAAAGTGATTAACTACCTATTTAGCTTTAAACTGAATAAAATATATTTAAATTATTAATTTCATTTGTTGATGAACAAAGGCAAGATATTATTGATCATCTAATATTTAACCTCCTTTTTTGAAAATTTCATATGAATATCCAGACTATATTGAATGTTTCATAGTTAAGTCATTATCTGCATTGTAGTAAATGGCAACTTTAAATTTGAGGTAGGTACATGCAGCATCAAAATAATCACACACTATCACTTACTCACTAAAATTTAACTAAAAAGTCCATAACAATTATATATTTTTATGCTAACCGTACTCCTAGCCATATGTATATTTATAACGGACAGTAGCATGTAAATCGGATCATTGTTTATAAGTTTTATATTACGGCTGCAACAATAAACATAACTGCGGCACTCGTATGCCCCGCTTTATGTGTGCGTATGTTAACAAACTACATGTATGCCCAACCTTTATACTAGCGGGTATGTGTTAAGTTTGCCAGATTATCACGCAGTTAGGCTTTGTATTATCGTGTTTGAATATTAATTACTTGGTGTTGCAGTGGTGATAGGCGTTAAAAGTAAGAGGCAATTATTTAAAAAAATCCATTAAGTACTTATTGCTTTCATCGTTTCAGCCAAAAGTAGTACACTGCTGGATATAGGCCTCCCTCAAGACTCTCCACATAGACCGATACATCTAAAACTACCTGTAAAATACTGATTAAACCTTTAGGAACCAAAATTCTGTCCGTGTGGTGACGGATTAAGGATGCGGAATGTCACCACCACATATCATCCCATGGGTGTTGTAAGAGCCGACAGAGAGAGCATATTATGCAGAGAACAACACTGTAAGAAAAGGAAAACTTGAAACAAACCCTATACTAACCTGTTTGGCCAGCGTGGTATAGTAGGCTAATTCCTCCTTTCAAATGAGAGGCCAAGTCCAGCAGTGGACTGTTAAAGGCTGATGATGAACCAAAATTCGTGGCAATTTTCACTAAAATTGATCCTTGTCACTAAGAAATTTTCAGGGGATTTAGTCACTGTACTCACATGACCCGGATACATGATAAAATTCAACATTATCTCGACTTTTCACAGAATTATTCTTCAGTTGAAGTCATTTCTTAAAATATGACCTATTCTCGAATACCTGGAAGTGGCGCTTATCATTTTCCGATGAAAACTTTCGTCAGCGTTTATATAAAATGCTTATAGAGAATGTAAAAGTGTCCCATTCGCTTCGTTTCAAAGAAATTGATAGTGAGTCAGCAAATCTTGGTCGTTGCTTGTATTAATATACCTAACTATTATACATCACAAAAATTTGAATTAAGTTATCTCTCGCTTGATAAATTACTGATTAGGTCAATCTTAACGTATTTATGCAATTAACGTATAACTTCTTCGTAAGAAGTTTGATTAAGTGTGCAGTAGTAGGTATTCAACTAATGATTTTGTTTTCTTTTACAGGTAAGTGTTCTTCCTGCAATTGGATCGTAGCTGTAGATCGATTCGGTAAAGTAAAAAACACAATATTTTCTATAGGTAAGACTTATTAACGGGCTAGTCTCAGGCACTACGAATCGGATTAGAAAAATATTTTGCATTTGGCAGCCTAACTATTAATACAGGCAGGCTTTGTAACATAAAGCTTTCACCATTAGGAGCCGAACAAAAAGCTATAGGATATATATTATCAAGGTATGTAGTGAGAATAGGCCCGTGGCCAGCAGTGGGACAGTTTATAAACAGAGCTGATGATGATGTTTTAATATCGCGAGCGACCCATGTATGCAGCAACGAGGCTGGCATAGAGCATGCCCGGCTCACCGGCTGAAGAAATCTTAGAGGGATACAGAGCCAATCCTAAAACTACTATTGTATTTCAATTCTTATATGAACATAATATATAAGAAATCATAATTATCAGCCCACTAATAAAACTTGTTTGAAACATTATTGTATGTATTATCAGACGGCCAAACGGGTTGGTATAGGGTTTGTAACAAGTTTTCCTTCTCTTATAGTGCTGTTCTCTGCTTAATATGCTCCCTCTGTCGGCTCTTACGACACCCATGGGATGGATATTGGGTGGTGACATGCCGTATTCTTAATCCGTCACCACGCGGACTATGAACTGATATAATGTTATAAAATAGCAACAATTACGAAAGGTTAAACTTACATTGTACCTGTTCCGCACAATGCACTTTTGTTGAATGCAAAACATACAAAAATCAAAGTTAATGATTATTTATTAGCATAACAATTAACAATCGGCTTTTTTCCAAAGCGACAGTGGATAGGACAGTGCATTGTTTGCGAAACGGCGGCGCCGGCGCAACGGGCGCCACGCATCCGCTAGTGACGCGCCGTGTTGTGTCGATAAACCCACCAGTCATAATAATCGATCAATTTCGACCACACAATACCTTTGTTGCTCCTTACCCGACGATATTGTTGACATATCATACGCCAATCAACCTTGCTTATATTTCGCCTGTTAGGTGACAACCCACTATTGTATAGTATTTATTGTACATATTAATTTTACGATTTCGAGATTTGAATATAGAAATAAAATACTAAGGAATTACGAGACAAGCCATTTGGCGCTTTGCTAGTCGTAAACTCTGTCAGTTAATTGCTGGGATTTATCGATAGTATGATGTAGTCGGTCGCGCTTCGCTTGGCGTGCCGCCTGTCGACCTCATTCCTGACTGCGACACGGCGCCTGTCTCGATCGACGATTAGCAAAACTGCACGCCCATCACTATTGTCTTTTTCGCTACCAGACGTGGTAATTGTTTCACTAACTCGTGTTATTTTTTATGTACACGAAGTATTTTTTGCATCTCATAGCTATTCAAAATGTATAATAAACCTCTTGAACGTTCTATGACCAATTTGTTACGATGATAAATAGAAACATTACATATTTCACAAGTTTGAATGTAAATACGCACTATTTTCCGTCATACGTATTTTATGACGGTCATTAGTACAGTGGTGCGGCATTAATCATCACAGTTTTATTTCATAGCTCGTGTTACACAGCTCCTATATCTGTAATTGTCCGCAACGTTGGCGCCACCGTTCTTTGGCTGTCTGCCACTGCAATAGTTTTAAGTTCACGTCATTAATTTTGGTATCTAAACATTGACAATATGAATGCAATAAAACAATCTTGATAATCTTTCAATGAATCTAAATTGTCACAGAAGCGCGGAGGTGAAAACTTATTATCTGGTACACTAATACAGTGCGGCAAAATTTGTTTTGGAACTGAGCCATTATTCTCGCAAGCGTTTGAGTTACGTTCTATTGAAATATCCGAAGTGATGTTTACAATAACTTCTGGAAAACACTTAAATCGATTACATTTCGTTATACAACTTGTACCTATGCATATCTTTGCGCGACCGCGTTACAGTTAGAAGTTTTAATTTATGTTCTGTTTTATAATTATGTACGTATAGTTATCAAAGTATCGATAAAAACTTCAGTCATTGGCGTCGGTGCGGCGGGCCGTGACTCGTTTTATATGCACTTGGCTCGACGCCACCGGTGACCTCATTGCGCGACCGTTTTTGGCGCCACTGTCGCTTATAATGATCGCTATCGCATCGATGACATGCCAAAACGCGATCTTCAAGATATTTATCGATGTTTATTTGCAAATTGATGCGCAGCACTAACTTTTAGATGTTAGATACGTGATTTCTATTTGTCAAACATATTAAATGTTTGCATATGATAGATGTGTTTTGTACATGTTTAAGTGAATTTAATTTGCTGATTGAATAATGTTTGATTTGTACTGAATTTGCTAGCGCCTCCGCACGCATAATCATGTTTTTGCGTTCACTTGGGGACTTTACGCCTACTTAGGTAACGATTGTGGTTTCGAAATACGCATTTAAATCTTTAGAAATGTGTTGACCATACATATTCATTAAAATATACGAATTTATTAACTGCCTATTAGCCGCTAGAGTGGTTATTACAGGATAAGACTAGGAACCTCTCGTAGTTTCACTACCTCTGAACTAGCATTATTGTCATTCAGACTAATAAAAAAAATAAGAAAATATGGTACAAAGCTACTTCTATCTACCCATCAATTTAAACAACTTCTTGAAGAGTAGTGAGGTTGGCCCTAAGAATAAAATACCTATGTTAGAATTATTGTTCATAACATTTTAGTACGCCATGTACAGTATTTGCAATAACTTTATTTATTGCATTTAGTTATTGTCCCCTTTAAAGCTTATGTAAAATATCCTGTTAAACGAATAACATCTGCTGTGCGACATGTTGTATGTGCATCATAATATTATCGAAATGTAATCAAAACTTAAGGGGCTTTAATCGAATATCTCTCATACATTGAAGGTTTTTAAGTTGTCATTCTCAAAAATATAATTATGTTTAAGACGAAGTCCATTTAAACGATGTATATCTAACACCAGATCCATAATAGCTGCTGGAGTCGCGTCGTAACGTCAATTTCAAGGCGTTTGTGGTGCGGGTCCCGACGTGCTTTCTGGATGTTGTGATGAAGGAGGACTTTTGGCCGACGGGCGTGGTGTTCCGTCGCTTCCGCGGACAAGTGCCACACGAGCGCACATCAACAACGTGCAAGTGAAGCTATACTAACATAGTTTATAAGTATATTTATACTAACAACCACTGTATGTATGTTAGACTGTAGGGTATTTATCTATGCGTCTATGCCACGCGAAATAAAATGTTTGATTTGATTTGATAATATATTGTATGTAACCCCGGACATGTGCCTGATAATTATTGGAAAGTTTACTTTGTTGAATTAGGGAATTCTTCAAATTTATCCGTAGTTTAATCTAGTTTTAATTAAATATCAGCTTTTCCATAAAGGGACTACCTGCCGACCTCTATCTGACGATCCCGGTTCTTGTCTCAAGGCAACATCGTTAGACTAGGACGGAGGTCTTTGGGCAACTTATACAATACCTATACTCCGAAACCAGACTTCGCTACACATTGACACGACAAACAAGATTTAATGATCTAGTCCTATTTGATTTCGTATTATTTTCTATTTTATATATTTCTATACATTTAATTCACCAATCTACCAATGATTTCACGGCTTTTATAGTCTATTTTACGATAGTGTTATATCGCCATAGGCGTGAACGGTACCATCCGAACCATGAGTCATTCGTGAGTATTCACAATATGCGCATATTGATGGCAGTATTCATTGTTTATGCGTTATTTACGCGTTCCGATGTGACGGCCAAGCAAATAAGCGGCTAATAGCTTAATATGGGTGTTTTAAAACATACTGGTTGGTTATTTTAAAGTGTAGTTCTATATATTTTATTTTTAGAGAAGTAATGGCGGACTGACTGCTTCGATTATCGTGCTGGTAATCATTCTGCCGCATACATTGTTCGTTGGTTTTCTTTAAGCCTAGGAAAATTTATATCCAGTTCATCCAAAAGGCATCCTCGTGTGAAACGAGCGAAGTCAAATTTTTAAAGGGTCATCTTTGTAATATTTTTCATTTGGGTATTCCGATTTTTCTCATTTCTTTTAGGATTTTCGCGACAAAGCAACAAGACTTGCATTAAAACCACTTTAAAAACAACGATAATTTTATTATTAAAATTTTCAATTCAATTTTTTCGAGTCCTCTCATTCGGTGTCCTCTGCATGATAGGATTGATAATATCAAGTTGTCAACTTATAAGTTCATCTAGCTTAGATGCTGTGTCCTTCTTATAAAGATCCAACATATGACACAAATAATGATAAACATCCTTCTTTAAATAACCTTCTTACATTGAACTGTGACATTCACAATCGATACTTTGTGACCTAGTTGAGTAAATCATTTAAATATAAATCCTATCTAACTCATATTGAACGCAATTTATCAAGCTAGGTAATTTGTTAACGATCGACTTAAAAACAAACTTAAGTCTTAGTCACGGTTCTACGTCTAATCTCAGGTCAATGGGCCACTCGTAAATCCATCTGTTTGTCAGTGTAACCGCTAATGCACAAATGGTACAACACTTAGGCCACGTAGCAAGCTGAGATGTGTGGTAGATGGGCGGTGCGAAGAAAACATCCGCTTGCACTACATTTTATTTCTAGCTTAATTTAGTAAGGTGTCTAGCTCAGTGATTTCTCCAACTTTAAGGGAACGGAAATCTAAACAAATCCGTTTTATTTTGTGCAACCCAAACCCGAGGTTTAACAAAACGTTAAATGTAATACAGGCCAAAATATTTGGATACACTGTGACCTCGGACATAAAGACATTGTCGAGCAGCCTAGCGCTCCTAGAAACTCAATATATATTACGCTGGCCTAGCTCATCTTTATCTATAAGCTACCAACCTAAAGCTTTATTATAGACGAACGTAACGGATCTGAGCTAAGTCCTATATTGTTATAAAATATCTTATTAAATTGATGTCGATAATCCTACGAATTATGAGCCCAATTTATTGTCTGCAAACACTAATTTCTGATTTCGAAAGGTCGATCGTTGGAATATAAATAAATCTTATTTCGAACTAGTGGTCTATGATTACCATTTATAACAAAATGACGTGTCCCAATCAATCACGTATTATTATTTAATATTGTTCGATAAACAATTAACTGTCTGACATTTAAGGGACCATTTTAGTATTTAAATCTTTCACAGCCGGTTTATTTATTAAAATGGCAAGATAACATTTAATTTGACTAGGATCAGGAATATTTTAACTTAAGCGGGATCAGCACAACGTTCCAGTTACTACAAATCAAATAGGTACTTACTGTGTTATATTTTCGGTCCAGTGATCTTAGCTTTATTGAAACCAAACATTATTTTTGATAAAACACATTTTGTGAAAATCTTACAATTTATTCCTTTTAGGTATATGTCAACACCGTAAAAAGAATTGATACTTGCTCTAACAGCTTTGCTTTGCTCATCTCATCTTTATAGCAACCAATACCTTATCCAAGACTGAACATATGCTTGTGAAAATTACGCTTTACGACTGTCAACCAACAACATAACAACTTTAACTGACCATCTTTAGCGCAACAGTATCCAAATCGTTAAAACTTTAAGTGCTTACAATAAAAATATATTTGGAAAGTGATTCTTTACACAGATAAAGCGAAAATGTAGATGTTTTAAATGGTTTCTCGTTTATTTTTTGATCTACTACAAACGCGTAAGTTTGTGACCATAGTTGCACCGATGCACGCACTCCTGAATGTAAAAACTGCTGAACACATTTTGATACAACTTTGCTGTGACATAGCTCGTAAGAGACTTTTCTCACGATTGTCGACACCCATGTGGGCGTAATCTAGTTTATTTTAAATCAGAATTTTATACAGCCTAATAACTTTGATCTTTTTTGATTTGTAAAAAATACACGTTTACGTTCCAAAGTTTATTTCAATAACCTTCTATTTATTTTATATTTAGCTATTAACTTTATAAACTTTAGTAAAATTAAAATTTCTGTGTTTCTAAAGATTCTTATCGTAGCGTTTAGAACCGAAATTAATAATCAATTTATTCGAAATAGTCTCAATTTATTTGAATTCAGATTAGTATCCCATAATTATTAGATTATTAGTGGTAACCGGTAATAATTAAAACGGCATTCAGAAAGTTTATAAAACAAGAGAGACGGGCAATAAAATTGGTTGATTTCTGATAAGATGATTGCTACTCTAATAAATATACGGCAAATGGTAGCAAAAAATACTTTTATTATATGACTAATGGACGATAAAAAAATACTAGGCACTAAACACCAATATGTAGGTAATATTTATATAAATCGCGTAACTATTTAATATAAAAATATTTTTTTTTATAAAAGTAAAAAATTTGATACCTACTATTTTCCCGACGTTTCGGCAAGGGTTACATCAGCCATGGTCACTTA